>JABAKD010000007.1:4322357-4719857 GCA_012845835.1 Undaria pinnatifida
AAGCGCAGCAGGAGCAGACGGCAGGGGGGACGACCGATTTGGGGTAGCTATCCGAGACGGGACAGGAGTGTCGCGTCGGAGAACGTTCCGACTCACGGCAATAGTGCCCAGAATCCATATGAGATACGACCGTACGACCCCGGATGGCGCTCACCAACAACGACAGTTGGAGATATTGTGGCGATCACTAACCTCGGGTGTAGAGGAGGCCGCGAGTCAGGGTGAAGGGGGTCAAGACGTTGAAGGGGGATTGGAGGAGTCCGAGGAATTTTGGTGCACGTACTGCGGTTGGCCTCTCGATAACTCTAGTGGGGAGTCGGGGGAAGACGACGCTCGAGTACCCGTTCTGTGCGCCCATGGAGGCTTTGTGCACACCCGCTGTATGCTGGACCGCGCGGAAAACCTCGCGAGAGGACTTGAGGATCCTAGGCCCTGCGTCGCGTGTCGCTCGGCGTGGCCGGGAGGAAGCCGACCTCCCCATCCGGCGGAGCTGGCAAGAGGGATATCCATGGACGGTCATGAGGGAAGGTGGGGGGCGGTGAGAGGTGCCCTGCAGTTCGCCACCCGCGTTCAGCGGCACATATCCGAACTGGAGTCAGCCAACTATGTGACGACTGGCATTTACGGTACGTTCGAGCTCATGTTACATGCACACGGAAGGAGCTCAACCTCCTCGTTCTTGCTATGCTCCCTATTTTGCGATGCGCTGGACCTGCCTCAAGGGGCATACCTTGATTTTCCCCGACCGAGGGAATGGGAAATGGCGGCAGGCCGATATCGTACGCTGTTCACTGCGTACGCCATCCATCCGCAGGATATCCTACTCCGACTTCAAAATCAAAGACTCTACATCGCACCTCACGTCCTACAATATCTAGTAGGTCTCGACGCCGAATGCGAAGAGCAACTAACGAGGTGGACGCTCGGGGTCCGAAGCGCGCTGGAAGCGGGTGATGCTCTTCCTTCCTTTTCAACAGCGATGGCAGCGACACCGGAGAGAACGGACCGGCCGCCGGAGAACGACCCTTTACACACGGGACCAACTGAACAAGGAGGCGCTGGTAGAAGTGCAGCAGAGAGGCGTCATGCCACGGGAAGCAGGGGTGCATCTCCCTGCGCCTACTGCGGGCGGGCACTAGAGGAGCCTACTGGGGATTCGGCGGTGGACTCTTTATGGGCAGTTATTCCGTGTCCCCACGGAGAACAAGTACATGCCCGCTGCATGCTAGACCGTGCGTAATGCCTCGCGAGTGGGCATACAGACCCACAACCATGCGTCGCGTGTCGCTCGGAATGGCCGGCAAGAAATCGGCCTCTTCATCCGGCTGAGCTGGCTGAGGACCTTCCAAGGCCACGCCCGGGGGGAAGGTGGCCGGCAGTAGCGGGAGCCCTGCAGTTCGCTGAGCTCTTGGAGGAGGACGGTCCCCGGTTGGACCCAGCTAGTTACGTCACGACTGGTTCCCACGATACTTTTGAGGGGATGGTGAGGACCCACGGGCGTAGCCCAACCTCCTCGTTCCTGTTGTGCACCCTGTTCGCAGATGCTCTTGGCCTGCCCCAAGGCGCCTACCTTGACTTCCCCCGACCGAGAGAATGGAGAGCGGCAGCCGGTCACTACCGCGAGATCTTCGCCGCGTACGGCATCCGCCCACAGAATACTGTACTCCGACTCCCGAACCGAAGGATCTACATCCTGCCTCATGTCCAAGAGTTCTTGGCGGGCCTCGACTCGACGTGGGAGGACCGCCTAACGAGGTGGACCCTCGGGGTGCGAAATGCGTTAGAAGAGGGGGAGGCGCTTCCTCCGTTCCCGACGGCAGCGTGGACCGTCGGGTCCCAAAACGGGTTTGAGGCAGGGTACGAGCTGCCTCCCTCCCCGACGGCAGCGGACGTAACATCGGAAGGAACAGACCCGGTGCTGGAGAGTGACTCATTAGCAGTGGGAGTAACACAACCGGAAGGAGCAGCCCCGGCGTCAGAAGGTGATTGGAGGGTAAGGGGGCAGGCGGAGCCAGGAGGCGCCGCTTCTTATGCAACCGTGGAGAACACCCTCATGGCCGAACAAGAGGATGTCACGGCGGCGGGACCCTTGCCCCCCCCCCTGAGTCAGCCCAGCGCCACCCCAGCGGCGGTGAGGGGCACGGCTGAAGGAACGGGCCCGGCACGGGAGAGCGACCCTTCAGCAGCGGGCGTGGCACCACCGGATGGTGCAACTCTAGCGTTAGAAGGTGACCCGGGGGGGAGGGAGCAGACGGATCCAGGAGGTGCTGTACCTGTTACCACGAGAAACTCCCGAACTGCCGAAAACAGGGAGGCGATGGCGCCGGGACACTCGCGCGCGCCCCCATCACAGCCCAGCGACACCCCAGCAACATCGAGAGCGACTGCGTCTATTTCCACTGGTGCAGTGGAGGGTGGGAGAAGCACAAGAGGCAGACGAGGTCGACCGCGCGGATCCGGAAGAGGAACACGAGCGACGAGAACTGGGAGAGGAGGCACCACGAACCGGGGGCGAATCCCTCGACATGGAAACGGCGAGGTTCCCTCGGCCCCTGCCGAAGGAAGGGTTGGCGGTGGAGAGAGAGAAGGCGGGGACGGAGAGGGAGGAGGGTCAGGCACCAGGGAGCGTAACGCATCTTCGCGCTTTCATTGCAGACGACCACAGCGGTACGAGCTGTGGGGGCTGTAGATCAACTATTGCTCGGGGACACCGAGTGGTGGGGTTGCCCTGTGGACGTCAACATGCAATGCATGCGCGGTGCGTGGTGAATGCGGTCAGACGAGGCGGGGCGCAGGCGTCGTTTCTCTGCGGAGCAAGGGGATGCACAGTCCGCCATGGAAGACGAGACGCAATAGAAGCAGCAGTCCAGGCCGACCCTGGACTACGCGTGACGGCAGCGGGACTCGGGGGGAGACCTGACGATGGCGAGGAAGAGCGCCGGGATGGCCTCTGCTATCCGTGGGACCAAAACACATTGGGAATTGCGGGACCGCTCGATGATGTCTCCCTTGAGGACCTCCAACAACGCTTCGCCACTGTTGTTAAAGTGCAGCCGAGGCTGGCTACTGCCCACGCCAAGCTTATCACCCATGTGCTTGGCCTCCTCAATCACGCCTTGGGAGAGCACCGTCAATCCACACAATCGGAGACACCGCAATCACTGCTGAGGTCAATCAAGTTGTGGTACATCCTCCCAGCTCTACTACACTCGCAGGATGGCCGAATGAAACGGCGTGAGAGGTTTGCGTCTGCCGAACGCGGTGACCTCACCCTCTTGCTCCCGTGGTTAATGGAGTACACCCGTCGAACATCTATGAGACAAATCGGTCAAGCCCGAGAAGAGACGGACGCTGATATGTTTAAGAGGGCATCATCAGCATGCCGCCATCGAGGGGGGGTGACTGTGGTAGCACGCAGCCTTCTCGCGGAACCGCGCGCGCCAGGGAACGACGAAACGTGGGAGCGCGTAAAAGCAAAGTTCCCGGAGGAGGACCAGGCCTGCGTCTCCGAAGCTGCAGCAGCAGCGGTGGCAACAAGTTCCACCGACCAGGAGGAAGGGAGTGTACCCAACTGGCGCCCGGAGGAAGAGTTCGACCCACAGGTGGCCCTCGAGGTAATCAATTCTCGCAACGCCTTATCAGGCGCGGGAAGCGACGGTCTGCGATTCTCGCACTTACAGTCAATAATCAGGACTGGTTTTGGGCGCGAAAAATTCGGAGCTGGCATCGAAGCCTTCTGGAGAAGAATTATCGATGATCCAAACGCCTTCCCGCCTGAATTCTGGCAGCTCTTCTTGCAATCCAACCTCACTGCCCTGGGTGAAAAATGCCGCCCCGTGTGCGTGGGGATGACGTGGAGGCGGCTTATTGCGGCCGGAACCATGCGGCAGTGGCGACCACGGCTGGAGGAGGCCAACCGTGAAGCGAGACAGTTTGGAGTCGGAGTACGAGGGGGGGTGGAACAGGTAGCGCTACGCGCAAGAATACATCACGAGGCAAACAACTGGCTGATCCTCACCGATTGCCCCAACGCATTCAACACAGTGAAGCGGACTGCTATGCTAGCGGAGGCAGCCACTTGCGTACCGGCGCTTACACCGTTCGTGGCAAAATGTTACGGCGAGATGTCTGCGCCCGTGTTTTTTTCAGATGGAATCGGGAGAAAGGCGGAAGATCGACTGCTCCAGCGGGGTACAACAAGGTGATGCTATGGGGCCAGCGTTGTTCTGCATGCCGCTCCTGCCGGTGCTGAAGCGGACACGGGAGGAGTTCGAGCCAAGAGGTGTAGAGGCATTCGCCTACCTAGATGATATTAGCATCGGAATGATGGAAATCACACCCGATACTGTGGAAGTGGTACCCTTTCTCCAGCGTGAGCTGTCCAACATCGGAATTGCGATCAACCCGAGCAAAACGGTTGCCCTGCCCCCAAAGGGGCACGTACCTACGCCGGAACAAATCGCCCTTCTTGAAGGCATTGGCGTCAGCATCGCTGAACGTGGTGGGGTTCAGGTGGTGGGGGTGCCCATCGGCACAGATGAGTACGTGAGGGAGAGCGCAATGGAGATAGTCCGAAACGGGGGAGCGGAGCAACTTGCGCGGATGTTGTCGCGCATGCCGGACAAGCAATCAGCCAACCTGATTGCCACCGGCTCCATGGTTCAACGGACCTCCTACCTTGAACGCGTGATGGACCCAGAACTATCGCTGGCTGCATGCAAAAAAGCAGATGGCAACGCCTTGTGGATGTTGGAGAAATTGCTCGATCTCCCGGGGGCAGCAGAAGAATCATCGTTCTTCGTGGACGGGTGCCCGACAAACATGTTGACCCTGCAACCCCATCAACAGGCGCAGGCGAGCCTGTCCACGGGGGCCGGAGGGTTTGGGCTGTCGTCGGCTGAAGCCCGGAGGATGTCAGCATCCGTTGGGAGCTTGGTGGCGACGGTGCCAGAGGTGCTTGCTGATCTATCCGGCGCAATAGGGAACAAAGTCCGGAGGGAGCTGCCCGATTCTGACCTCGTGCGACGCATCTGGAACAGCATCAGGGACCTGCGCGATGTGCATGGGGTTTCAGAGGAGGCCATGGCGAACATCGTACCGGAAAGCTGGCGAGACAGAGCATTCCGAGCAGGAGGACAAGGTGCCTCAGGGCGATCAATTACAGACGCGTTGCCTGCACACGACGCCGAAACTATCAGCTCCAGTAAAGCGCAGCATAGACTGGGTAAACTGGTAAACCGAGTACGTTATGAGAGGTACGTCTCTTCGCTGGACCAGCTCCCCGAGACGAGGCCCCAGCGAGACACAAGCGAATCTCAAGGCGAGAAGGAGACACGAGACTTGGCCAGGGCCCGGCAACGGAGTCAATCGGGATCAGGGGCTACCGCCTTCCTAAGGGTGAGACCTGTAGACTCAGCTAGAACCATCCCTGCATCAGAGTTCGTGACTGCGGGGAAGAGATTTCTGGGGATAGAAGAATTCCTCGCGGCGAGATGCCCATGCTGCGGTGAAGCGGAGGTTAATACGCGGCATGCGCGATTGTGTCATCGAGCGGGCGCGCAAGTGAACCAGCACCAACCCCTCGTGCACGCGCTCTCCCGCACCCTTAAGAGCATGTCCGTCCGCCACCAGGTGGAAAGCGGAGCCCCGTTCCACGCAGACAGGGATTTGCGAATGGACATCGTGATTGAGGCAGGTGGACTAAGAGATGCTACGGCACCGGAGTATCGCGACAAGTCGATACTCCTCGACGTGACGTATGCGGACCCACAAGCAGGGGTCCACATGCGGGCAGGAAGCGCGGATCGAAACGGATCAGCGGCTTCCACTTCCGAGGCGCGCAAGCGCAACCACTACGCTCGTCCGGGACAGGTGTCCTTCGACGAACGCAGCTACAAACTCGCCACCCTCGCGGTGGAAAGCTTTGGGCGCCTCGGTAAAGAAGGCAGCGACCTGATAGATCAGGTAGCGGCAAGCATCGTTGGAGGGACGGACGCATCGTCCCTAGCGCGGAAAGGCGTGTGCAAGGAGCGACTATTCCAAATCATCTCTGTGACCACTCAGGTCGCGATTTCGCGCAGAGTTCATCGATATAGACTATTTCTGAGGGATCGTCAGGCCGCGAGGGGAAGGGAGGAAGAATCGGGAGGACTAAGGCCACTGGCCTGGGGTGGCAATGTTGATGAGGATTAAGGTAGACTCCCAGCTGTAACATACCAGGTATATATAGGGAAAGGGAATAGTAGATAAAAGGAGAAGATGTGGGGAAAGGAAATGGGCGAATGGTTGGCGGAAGATACCACTGCATTATGGTGCGATCATTCGACTTCATATTAGGTGCTACTGCTGCCTTAAGGAAGGATATTCGATTTATATCGGAAAGGCATCTACGCTATATTGTCGGAGGGCAAAAATAATAATAATAATAGTAATAATAATAATAATAATAATAATAATAATAATAATAATAATAATAATAATAATAATAATAATAATAATAATAATAATAATAACAATAATAATAATATAATAATAATAATAATAATAATAATAATAATAATAATAATAATAATAATAATAATAATAATAATAATAATAATAATAATAATAATAATAATAATAATAATACTAATAATAATAATAATAATACTAATATAATAATAATAATAATAATAATAATAATACTAATAATAATGATAATAATAATAATAATAATAATAATAATAATAATAATAATAATAATAATAATAATAATAATAATAATAATAATAATAATAATAATAATAATAATACTAATAATAATAATTAATATGAATAATAATAATAATAATAATTAATAATAATAATAATGATAATAATAGTAATTACAATAATAATAATAATAATAAGTAATATACAATAATAATTATAATAATAATAATATAAATAATAATTAATAATAATAATAATAATAATAATAATATAATAATAATAATAAAATAATAATACTAATAATAATAATAATAATAATAATAATAATAATAATAATAATAATAATAATAATAATAATAATAATAATAATAATAATAATAATAATAATAATAATAATAATAATAATAATAATAATAATAATAATAATAATAATAATAATAATAATAATAATAATAATAATAATAATAATAATAATAATAATAATAATAATAATAATAATAATAATAATAATAATAATAATAATAATAATAATAATAATAATAATAATAATAATAATAATAATAATAATATAATACTAGTAACTAGTAGTACCAACAACCCTGACCAAGCCATTCATCCGCAAACATTCCACCATATACATACATATCGTAGATCAATACAGTAGCGGCCACGGTTTAAGAGATAACGTTTTAGAAGAAGTAGCGGCTACGGTTTAAGAGGAATCGTTCAAGAAAATCTACGGGTTTAAGAAGAGCAGGTTAACTGGCTGGCACGACCAAAATCGATTCAAGAGAGAACTGGTCTTATGTCTAAGATATTCTCTTAAATCGAGCTGCTGCAAATCACACCACATAGTCATCACACGCATCACACACACAGCTGCAGACACCATGCCCTGCGCAGCGGGCAGTCGCTGCATAGCTGTCCCCGACCACACGCCAGGCCCACCGAAATTCACAAATCACCAATGCAGAGGCGTCTGCGGGCAGTACCTCCATGGCACTTGTGGTGTGGTGGACCTGCGCGGGACCAGGGGGATGCACCGCATTTATTTTGCCACACCTGTGCGATCTCCCGCGGGAGTGAGATACTCCGGAGTATGATTTAAGAGAATATTCTCTTATACCGTAGCCAAAACAGTATAATAACAGAACGCCTGATTTAAGAGAGGGAAACTGGGCTGGCACGGACCTCGCCGCTACTGCATGCGTGCATCGTGAAAACCACAGATATTTATTCATAAAAAATATACTCCGGAGTATTATGTTAGAGCTACTTCAAAATTCCCCACCAAAAAAAGTAAAATAAATACCAGCACCAATCACTGTAGCATTGCAAAAAAATATATATATATATGAGAAGAATAGGACCATTTTACCAACATATCATTTAAGTATATTACAAGTACCAACAAGCAGCTTGAAAATATGAGCACTGACCCGAAATTTGTCGGACTCACACCTGACGTCCTGAGAATATTTTTGTACTGGTAAATTGTTAGAATGGCAGCGTATCAATTTGGAACCGTGGGTTCGTGTCCCACAGAGATTTTTTGGGGAATAGCCGACTTTTATTCTCGAATGCTGTATTAATACATATTAGATAACTAATAATACTCTGTCTTCGTACTCCTCCCGATATTAAAGCGGGGGGGAGAAAACAAACTATTAATAATATAAACCACTTGCCATACACCATACATACATAATACATATGATAGAGCAGTAGACTAGTCTATAGTGGAAACTGGAGTAGTGATGAATATATAAATAGATAAACTATGATGTTAGATCTAGCTCAAAATTCCCCGCCTAATAAAGTAAAAATACCAACACTAGTCTAACCATGTTATAGTGGACAAAAAATAGGACCCCTCCCAATAAAAAACTCACCCATATAGACTAGTATATTACAAGTACCAACAACACAGCTTTTAAAGATGAGTATTGACACGGAATTCGTCGAACTCACGGCTGACGTATTTAACAATATTTTTTTACAATGCTCCTCGCAGCTTGCGGTGGTACTGATTTGAACAAAAAATATCTCTTTCAGGGAGAGTTCAATCCGTCTCTTACTCGCCCGTCAGCTCAGTCGCGCTCCTGCTTCGTCGTCGAATCGAGCCTCCTGCCGGCGCAGTTGCCTCCACTCAAACTCAGACTGAGCCGTAGTGTGGCTCGTGGTGGCGACTGCCTCCACGCATAATCATACCGATTAAGCATTGCTGCTCCGCCGCTGTTACCTAAAATGACGCGCGAATCGTAGGTGACCATGCCTAACGCACCACGCGCGACCCAACTATACCGCCACGCCTAAGCCTCGCGGTCACACGCAGCAGAAAGAAGCTATCACTCCTTGAGGGTGAGTCCGGCCTTACACTCGCCAGAAAGACTCCCCTCACTCGCTGCAAGCCTGCTAGGGCATGCCTCGCAGCATGCCTTACCGAGGCGGCAAGGGGAACGGACGAGTGTAGTATGCGTCCCTGGCCGTTTTTCACTATTATTCAGTTTGTACCAGGTAGATGAAGAACACGAATTATGCTGCTGCTGTAAGAGCGGTTGTTGTGATAGAATTTCGCCCACACTCCGCTGACTTCGTTGACTGGCGGTAATGTTTACCCAACACATGATACCCCGGCAACGTTTCGTGGGTTTTTCTCCGGGACCGCTCCCGGGAACTTAATTCAGACAACACTATCGAGGTTGATACTGCTGTTCTGAGAAAACCATACGTCGTCCGGTGACGTCGTGGATTGGCTACTTTCTACATATCGAAGAAGGACCCGGCAACGTTTCCAGGATTATTCTTGAAGACGGTCCCTGTGACAACAATGCAGAAGAAGTGACACCACATTAGGGTACAAGCGGGCAAAGTGTAAGGGCGGTTTTGGTACTCGTAGTGGTATCAATCGGACACTTACATACCCTAACGTGAGAGATGTATTCCCAAAATCGAAGGACGTGTACAGGTATCACGGCGTGCCCACCGAGGATTGAACGTAATTATGGATCGTTTTAGGACACACCCCGCCCATCAACGAGGCGCAACAAAACACAACCGCGTTGGGCCACCAGCTGACGCTGGGGTGCTGTTGGGAGAGTGGGCACACGACGGTATATTGTACCTGGAATCACTTGCTCCCACGATCGCGATGGGTAGCGCGGAGAGCACACCGGGAGGAGAGATAGGTTCACGCAGCAGCGGTCCCTGCGTCCTCTTGACCACTGCCAACGAAACGAGTTCTAAGGACGTAGGACGTGGACACTTCGGTCCAGACTTCTTGTATTCACACGAAGAGCGCGTGGGCCTAGATAAGCAGCCACGTATCGTCTTCGGCAACTTGAGCTCCTATCGCGTTTCTTATTGGGCGATCGAAGAACACAAGGCTAAGCCTTGCACCAACCACAAGTGCCTTGTCAACGCCATGGAAGAGCAGCTTAAGACCGGGAACAACGGGACTAGCCACACGGCATCTGGCCAAGAAACGGGAGAGAGGACGGAAACGGTCGAGACGGCAGAAAACGCGTGCTTCCTAATGAGAGACGGGCGCATCGAGCCAGGCGCTGCAAATCACCCCCCCATAGAAGTTCAATTTCCGAAAGACTGCAAGGAGTTGCGAGTGTTCGGTTACTTCGAGGAGGATGGGCAGTGGAAAATATTCAAGGACAAGGTGTACTCTATTTGCTGGTTCAGGAAGGTGTTCGCCCTCACCGCTTGCGACGCCAGCATTGCTCTGTACACAAAGGGAGGAACGACAATGTCCCGGTACGAACCTGGTGTTGTTGTCGTGAGCTCATGAATGATATGTACAAACAATACAGAACGAAATTAAGATTTCGACGGAAAGAAACCTTCCCCGTTTTTGAAGAGTCTAGCGTTGTGTGCCACTATGAACTGAAATATGGAACACCTCTAACGCGTACCAGATCAAGGTTGTGGTCTAGCCCATATCAGCTCACGACTACGGTGTCGAGGGTATTCCCTATTTGCACTGCCTAGTTACTACCACTCGCCCTCTCTAACTCTGTGCTACATGGACTCTTGAGAGTTTGGGCGAGATTTTTATTTCTGCGTACCTTATACCTTTCCATATACCACGTAGCGGATTCACATATTAATATCGCGTTTGAGCCGGTCGCCCCGGTGGCGTATCAGATTATCTTCGAGCCTGGTAAAGGTCATTTTCGTGAGTTCGAGCCCCGCCGAGTGCATACTCGTATAAGTTCGTTGTGACTTTTTCTTGTGCACAAAATTGGCTTGCGGAAAGCGCGAGAGCGTGAGTTAGCAACGCTCGAAGAAAAATCGACGAGCAGTGGGATTACCGAACCCTATGCGAAATAAAAATTAAAGGCAAGAACCGGGGCGGAAAAGGAACGACACCTGTGACCACGGCTTGTCCAGAAGCTGGAAAGTAGAAGTGGGCGAAAAAAAAAGAAAAAAAAAAAAGTTGCACAAAATAGCTTGCGATCCATGTACAACAACATAAAACTATATACCTAGACCTCGCCCCCCTCGGACGTCTCGCTCGGCATATCCTCCCTCCTCTCAGCCCTCCTCAGCCCGTAATATTGCCGAGGAGAGAAAAAGTTGCTGGGGAAAAGAACCGTCCCGAAGTTCCTTGCCTTCCTTGCTTTCCCTAGTCTCATTCTTACTTACTTTTTAGCTCTCATTCTCTGATCTTTACTGCTTGCTCTCTGATATTTTTATTTTGCTTTTTCAGCAACTTCTTTTTTGTACTTTTATTTGAAGTTGGCCAATTGCTGGCTGCTGAGAGGCAATTGCCGTTGACGGCTGCAAACAATTTGAATTTGAAATTTGCCGGATCGGTAATAACAATTTGAAGTTGAAATTTGCGAAGCGGACAAAGGCTAGTGCGGGAGGAGGCTCCGCCAACAGTGGGGGTGGTGGAGGTTCAGGATCAGGCGTGTGGAAGCTGGTCGGGCAAGAACGGGACTCAGCTTCTTCTGGCAATCCTGATTGGCCGTGCCCGAGCAAGGGTTGTGACGGCTTCCTCATCGCACGAAATAGGAAAACCAGGAGTTCCCAGTACGCTGTCTGCGACACCTGCAGGAGTGACGAGCCTTCCACGTGCCAAGCTTTTCATGTAACTTTAACAAGAAGCACTGGGGAAGCGGCGGCAACCCTCGTGTGTGTGACTGGTGTGACGCGGACACCTGTGATTCACCTTCGATCGGCGTCCCTAACGAAGGAGCTGAGAGCTTGACGAAACGTGAGTTACATTTCTGTTGTTGTGCTGTGATTTCTTTTTCATGCGTACAAACACACTTTTGCATGTACGAGTACATGTACGGGGCAGTCCCGTCATCGCGGTGTAAGCGGGAATTAATTGTACAAGTACTCAGGTCTACGAGTAGACCTATGCAGTGACGCTGTGTGATGCGATTTCTTTTTCAAACGTACAGCCAAACACACTTCATGTATGTACGACTACGAGTACGGGGCAGTCCCGTCATCGGGGTAAGCGGGGGTTGAACGAGCGGTCCATGCAGTGACGCTTTGTGCTGTGATATAGACACACGTTTGGATGTACGACTACGACTACGTGGTATCTATACATGTAAGACGCAATGAAAACGGGCAAGTCTCATCACGGGGGTCAGCCAGGGTTGTAAAAATGGTCCATGCAGTGATAAATAACACAGCAGCATGATACCTCAGCACCAGTCGCAGTACACACTGGAGGTTGATATATAGCAGTAAACAGAAGCTGAAGTTAACCTGGGTGATGCTGGAAAGCAGTCCCGTGATTGGGGTTAGCGAGTTGTTCATGTAGTGACGCGGTGTACTACTACTGTTACTCATTTTTCATACAACCACATGAACTCTTTGTATTAACGAGTACAAGTAGGGTGCGCAACCTCTTCAGGAATCGCAGTACACGTCGGTCGTAATAGTGTTGATAGCAGCAGTAATAGAGTAGTACCGAACAATATATACAGCAGGTACTGTCTCTCACCCTTCGTTGTCGGTATTCCGCCGGTAGGCCTTATATAGCAGTATACCGGGGCTTACGCTTACCAGTTCCGACTGTGAATCCCGTTCGTTCCTGTCCCAGTGGTGGTTTCATAGGTGTTAGCAACGTTGTGGTACCAGGCAGGGCTTTGCCCATAAACGACCGCTTCATTACAACAGTGTTAAATTGTACGTCTTCCTTTCAAACTTTGGAAATCGACGACAGCTACGTGGCCTCACTATTTTGAACATTCACTGAACGCTAGGTATTCCCATCCGTTGTTGTCGTTTGCAGAAGCCCCGCGAAGCAGCCGCCGAGGGCCGCCAAGTCGGCGAGGACATAAACACGAAGTGCACCGGCGACATCAAGGTCGGTGACCTCCTGAAGAAGGCAGGCGACCACTTGCTCAATATACATCCCGCATTCCATTCCCACGGTGCCACGAGGGCGTTCGACATCGAGGTACGTTCTACTCTTATCTTTCGCGCCCTGTGTGTCACGAGTCGAGACATTCATGTCTCTTGCTCAAGACTAGGGGATGGCGTGCGGATATAGTCTATGAAGTGCGGCTCTTTTTCCAAGTACCAAGAGCAAGTACAACAATACCACAACAATTACTAACAGCGAAGAAAGGAGCTCCAATAATTTGGATGGTTACGACGTCTGCTGGAGAGAAGTACGAATACTTTTTTACACATACTTATCGACGTTCTCCCGCCATGCTTCAACGTTTGTGGACAGATCCACAAGACCATCGACCAAAAGCAAGAGTGCAAGGTGCTGGGTACCCCCGCTGAGGAGGAAGAGTCCAAGCAAGCCTGCATGCTCCTTCGGAAGCAATGTTGACAGCACGTTCTTTATAGAACGTTAAGTTGTGGTTTATTACACCAGCATCGTTTTTTTAGAACTATGGCTAAATGCGTGCTCTTCGTCTTTCAGGAATACAAATGTACTTCACATGTTTGCGGTGTGTGCGTTCAAGTTCCTGCTTCCAGCATGTTTTTTTTGGCACTGCGCTCCTTTACATCTTAAGTTGTAGTTTTCCTGTCTCTATCCTTGACAAGCGCGTGCCTGGTGTTTATGCACTGCGATAATTTATTATTGATGATCGACTTAGAGAGAGCTATTAATAAGTGTACAGGACCTAGGTGCTACCTGAGAGGTGGAAGGATATGCCAAGCAAGTCCTCCGACGTGCCCATCATGGACTGGGCGAATGGATGATAATAACAAACTCATAATCATAATCGTCTATATCCTGTACCGTTGTACTATATATGGACCTCTTGGCATTTTCAAGTCGCCAGTTGCGCCATTTGTGCTTCTTTTCCGCCTTTCTACTGAATGTCTATTCCTCCTTCCGCAAGCGTAGCGGGCGGCGCCCAGCCGCCCGCGAGCTAAGCCCTTGTATATATTACGAAGCTTTAACAGGTTGTTGACCACACCTTGAGATTGTGCTGCATACCACATATAGCATCAAATCATCTAGAATAATAAACAATACCAGGCAGGTGACGTAAACGGACGTCTTTTTGGTACAACTATTGTCCCCTTTATATATATATATATATTTTTTTTTTTTCAGATCCTCCTGGGGATCCGGGTAAAAAAAGCTTAAGCTCTATACACTTTCGTTTGTGTACCAGTTTTCGTTCATCTGCAGAACGCAGACTTTGTGTCAACCTCCCCCCTCCGGTTTAGTCAACACTACTATGAACTTGCCGGCCTTCTGTGGCTGATCCCTATACGGTTCAACCTAGAAGGTGAGATAGCCACCCAGGAATCGACAGCTCTTTTTGCTCTGTCTTTACCCTGGGTAGTGCACCCTTTATAGATTTATGGTTTCCGCTCTCATATTGATGTGTCACGCCCGCCCCCCGCCCCCCCACCTGGAAAATCAAAATCTGCCAGAGTAGTGAACATTACCAGCCAGCTGATATCACCTCATTATCTTTTTAGCCATCCACGCCGTAGTTGCAATTCATTCCCGCCCCCCCCCCCCCCCCCACTCACATTTTTGTTTTGTTCTCTCTGCCCTCTTGTTCAAACGGCCCACCTACAATCGAAGTCGGCCAGAGTAATAAACTC
Organism: Undaria pinnatifida; assembly: GCA_012845835.1. Lineage (NCBI taxonomy): Eukaryota > Phaeophyceae > Laminariales > Alariaceae > Undaria > Undaria pinnatifida. The sequence continues at coordinate 4,337,109 of JABAKD010000007.1, forward strand.
TTCGACGCACTTGATATCACCTCATTATCTTTCTAGAGACATCCATGCCGCTCTTGCAATCCCCCCCCCCCCCCCCCCCCCCCCCCCTCAACGCCCCCTCCTCGCCCCCACCACCCGCATGATCGCCTAGAACTAGCACCACGCGTAAAGCAATCACCTACATAAATGCGACCTAATAATGGTGTTGTTCAAAAAGCTCTTTCCCCCCCCCGCCCCCCCCTTCCCCCCCCCCCCTCGGATGCTCCGCCCACTCCTCACTGGTTGTACGACTTACAGTAGGATAGGAGTTAAAGTTTCCACGCACAGATTGAGCTCCTCTCCCCCCCCCCCTCCGCGCTCCCTCTTGACCAAACCCAGGCCCCACGTCGTTAAAAACTTCACCTTCCCCTCACCGGTTATTCGACTTACAAGATTCACTTGATAAATGATTCATTTCTTTCCACAGCTGTCAGACTTGTCCCCCTCAAAAACGTTTTTTTTATAGTTTCCGCGTACAGACTGACTAACATCACCCTGTTGACCCTGATAGCTACACTTTAGTTGGAAGGGGAGTCGTCGACCTATACCCTTGATGAGGACACACAACTCGTAATACGCGCGATCGGAGTATCACACACAGCTTGCAAAGATGAGTTTCGACAAAAACTTCGATATTACAGCTGGAGTGCATTTTTATTTTTACAATACAGGCAACACCAAAAAGTGCATAGGAACACAGGGGGCTCACTCGCGTGAGTGACCCCGAGCTATTGCAAATTGAGCCCCCAAGAGCCTCCCCCTATGGTAGCCTTGGTCAAGGGAAGATTATACCTTCCTCTGCCTCTAGTTGTCCACCTTCGTCGTCGAGTACGATCCACAGCAAGGGCATCCACAGCACAGCGAAACGATTGATACTCCCAACAGGCTCGTTCCTGTAGTTTGTATAAATGCCACTTACACAACGAACGCTACACACACGATTTTTTTTTTTTCTCAAGTGTACCATGTTCTCTATAACTCAACCATTGATTTGGGTGATAAATCGGTTTTTTTTTTTCGCGATATATTCCCACTGGCCACCGCCAGTTCTGGTCACTAGTAATAACGAAGGTTTCTATGACATGATATCAACTTCCGCCCCATATGAAACTGCCGTGTGTGGTATTAGGGTTGGTGCAACTGAAAATATCCACGATAATCACGTTTTCAAAATCAAATACATTTGGAACCTCAAGTTATAAAATCAGTTGGTCCTTGATCGCCGGATTGTTCTACCTGGTAGCTGTGTATTGGTTTTTAGTGCGTGGTATACTAAAACACCATACAATATGAAGCGCATGGTTTTCAGTGTGGCATACTACAATGCTTAAACGTAAAGATAGAGTTTAGCGGGTGTAACAAGATTTAATATGCCCATATTATTAGAGAAAAAAAAAATCGCCTTCGATGTTGTTTCTTGCTTTACTAATTCCCCGATTCGCCGTCCAGCGATGAACTCAAGAATCACGAAATCACGAATTGTCTGGTCTAGCGAGCGACCGCCGTCCAGCGATGAACTCAAGAATCACGAAATCACGAATTGTCTGGTCTAGCGAGCGACCGCCGTCCAGCGATGAACTCAAGAATCACGAAATCACGAATTGTCTGGTCTAGCGAGCGACCGCCGTCCAGTAGTAAACAACTACAGCTGTCTGTTCGCGTGTTCTACCAGGCAGTCAGCACCGTCCAGTGCGGTATCCACTTGGTATCCCCCAAGCGCAATCAACCAAACAATGCCAGCTGCTGCTGTCAGAGTAAGCAACGTACGTACTCCACCTAAAAATACTCTGAACCATAACGCCGCATTCTCTCTAGAACAATGAACAACATAGTATTCTTGTGTAGGTTCCCGATTCATAATATTATTTATCTTTTGGGCGTGTAGAGCCAAATTATGTGGACATGGGAGTCGTTCTACGATAGCCCCCCCAATTTTTCTTCAACGAAATCGCCGGTTTTGAAACCAGCTCCCGGCCGTAGCGCCTGAACCACGGTGCCCCTTGCCACCCCGACGTCATCGTTCGATCGTCCTTTGAAAACAAGAAAATACATGGAGGTGCTTTTTTCCTAGCATCTTTGTTCGTGTCGAGTAGCCATGAAACGATCGTTAAACAAATCGCCGTTTTCTTTCTTGGGGGGGGGGGGCTATCGTAGAATCAGTCATGGATTTTAATACCCGCGTCGGTAGTCGCGAAGATTTCGCGACCAGCGGTCCGCAGAACACAAACAAATAAATGCGAAATAATCTAGGGTAGTCCTCGGTACCGTTTTTTTTTACGGTACCAGATCGGACGGTATTGCGAAATGACGGTACTTTCAAACGGTTGACGGTATTTCGATTTCTCACGGTACCACTTTTGGCGGTACACGGTATCGCCGAATTTGACGGTACTTTTTCGGCGGTATCGAAAAGTGACGGTATTTTCTAGACGGTAGACGGTTTTTCGATATTTGACGGTACTTTTTTGGCGGTACTGCAAAACGACGGTACCGGTCCCGGTACTGCCAAATTTGACGGTACTTTTTGAGGGTACTGAAATATGACGGTTCCGCCACTGAGAAATACAGAATTACGAATGACGAAATACTTGACAGTACCTGCCGGGCGGCGATCAAGCATGCCGGCACCACCCCGCTGATGTTCCTGCATACCTACTACATAGAACGGACGAATAGAGGCTAGACTAATCGTCGAACCGTCAAGCTGACAAACTCACCAGCCTCACGCGAAGCAACATTTAGACATTTAGCACCAAAATAAGACAATAAAACAATACTACTGCTGTAAACAATAAAACAATAAAACCTAAAACATGAAAACATTCAATGAAAACCATCACCCTACAATCTTTGACGGTTCTGAATATATATGACGGTTTTTCTAAACGGGAAACGGTACTTCGCTTATTTGACGGTACTTTAATGGCGGTGCTGCAAAATGACGGTACTTTTTAAACGGTTGACGGTTTTTCGATTTTTGACGGTACCGCCTTCGGCGGTACACGGTTTGCCCAAATATGACGGTTTTCCGCCGAGTACCGGGACCGACGTACAGCACGGGAAAATTACCTCGGGAATTTTCCCGAGGACTACCCTTAAATAATCGCACAGGGCAAATTTTTCCCCACGACGATATTTAGTGTGCTTTGTGTTGCGCAGAGCCGGAATTATTGATCGACAAGCAGAATTGGACACGCACATACCCACACGCGGCCCGCTTCTCTACGTCGTCATCCGATGATCTCCGCACCAAAATGGACAACAAGAACAGCAGTGATGGCCGCGGGTTCGGGGCTGAATGCACACGGCAGGCCGGTTCTCCCGTGGCCGTGGAGGAGCGGATGTCTGGGATGCCCGAGTTCAGAATCAGCGCAACATTCAGTGCTGCTCCGGCTGAGTTTCTTTTTGAAACTCTTGCCCCGAACCCTTGCCCTCAATTCCGCCCTCTCTTCACCCTACCCGGCATCAAGTGTGTACCGGTTGGCACGCCGAACGCACGTTGGAGAGGAGGCAACACTAGGCACCCGCTTCATTTCAGTGCCGTCGCTGATGCCATGGGTTCTGGTCTGGGCTCTACCACCACGGTCACGGAAATATCTTAAGTTGTTTGATAAATCTAACCTGTAACGCACCGCTGCTGCTGCTGTAGACCATATGTCGTACGAGGAGCGACATACCGAATGCCGCCAGCAACGCATTAGCGCCTCATGCGACGTGCAGCCAGCAAAACGGTGCTCATGAAGACAGACGGGCTTCGGGATTATGGCCTCGGGTGGCGACTTCGTATCTACAGTGCACGGGTCTGTGTTCTCTGAAACTTTTTTTACCTTTTGTCGAAAAAACAAAATTCGCACACTCGTTTCAAATAGTTTACTGTCATTTTGAAGTATCCTACTCGTAATCCGTGCATTATTTCCAAATAGTTTGCTGTCTTTTCAAAATAGCGCACTGGTTATCCGCACACTAATTCCCATTAGCTTGCCGTATATATTTTTGATTTTTTCAGCAACGCACTGGTAATCCGCACACTAATTCCAAGTAGTTTGCCGTCTTCTTTGAAAGCAGCGGACTAATTATTTGACATTAAAATTTTATATCATACGCGCGTCTGGGAAAAAGGCGATTTCGAGGTTTATATCGGACGGTTTACGAAATCGCTAGTCGCGATAGACTATAGAATTTGTGTTGACAATCTGAAATATCACACTTAAACAAAGGTTTCTGAAAAATGGGAACTGAGCCTAAAATGATAACCAAGCGTTATCTCCAGAACCATGTGGTGTATCAGAGAACCAAACTGATCCTGCGAAACCCCTTGGCCAGCCCTGTGAGAGGAGCTCGTCAGAACGGTCATGCTCCACCTCGTGCCTTCGGGTGGGCGCAAAAAGCGATATACGCTGGCTCTATTGTGATTTCTCTAGATGAATATTATGTCTATCTATTATAGCTACACAAACCCAACGTGCACCTCTGTCTAATTACGATTAAATTGCATTGGTTACCGCATGCCAATACAAAAGTACCAAGAAGACATTACCTTAAGTAAGGTTCTAGTTTGCCATGCTTAGCGCGATACAGGACTGAAAGTAAAATATACAAGGGTTATTGGCGGCTGACGCCGCCCGCTAAATGAAGCTAGCCCAAAAAAAACCTTGATTCCGGACGCCAGTGGCATATAAAAACGCAGTGAACTGCGCAAAGAAAGGGTAAATGCAGCAATATGGCTTGATCATTGGAATGGTTGAAGAAACCGAAAAGGCGTTGTTATAAGGTATAGTTTGGGTAAGCTATTGGTTAACCTTTTGCTAGTGGTCAAACGATCAATACCCCGCTAATACCTTATCAATGGCATCGTCGGCAGGACCATGTTTTTTTTGGGCCGTAGGTTCAAATCTCACCATCAACAAAAATATCTTGTCCAGACTATGCCCATGCCGAACTTGAGAAGTACTCTCCCCGGTATACCTAGGAAACGAACCGCTTGGATATTGACAGGTCCGCCATAATATCCAGCCGACCTATCAACCCGCCGTTTCAAGACGGGGGGGGGGGGGGTTAAGGCTTAGTTTGTAAGTTTGGTTGATCTATCGGTTAAGCTTTGGCAAGTGGCCAAACGGACTAATGCCCCACTAACACCTTAACAGCAAAATGTACTGTTATAAATAGTGGCATGTCGAAAAACTACGAACGAACCCAAGAGGAAACACCAAAACAAAATAATGCGCGACGCCAGAAAAGGGTAGCGTACGAGAAAAATGACAGACGATTCTTAAGGTACCCTCACAGCCGCAAGCTGTCAGAACCCAACTCTCCTGCCGTGCATACATGACCAGTGCACAGCCACGACACGCTTAACAGCCGAACGGTGTGCAACACAATGTCGTCGTACGTACTGCAGTGTTTATTTTTGAATATTTCAACGACATGATACCACACACAAATTACTCGGATCATAACGACACCGTTCGAACGCCCCACCAACGACTCGCTTCCAATGCAAACCCTACTAACGACGACCGCCACCACACCACCCGGTGATAATTATTAACAACGCCACCCAACCGTGTACCGCAAATAACCCATACCCACAATAAACATAGAGCACGAGCGATTTTGAATGGATATTAAACACGCTACACCCCCCCGTCTCCCGAAAATAACCCATCCACTCAAAAACGAAGAGTTGAGCACACACAGCGTATATTGCATGTAAGTAACCATTTGATAAAAAAACATACGAAAACTTCTTTCTGCAGAAGGCAACCCCAATCATCAGCGAACGGATAATAAGCTGCCGTGGCTTCATACATCATATATTATACACAAGGGCTCCGCATGAGCGCCAGCATTCGCCGGTGCCCATGCTTTGGGTAGGGCAGGGCAGTACTTCGACAAGTGAAGTTGTAGCTGTCCGATTTGACATGCATTGAACTTTAAAGTAATGCCAAGAGTTTAAGACGAACATGATATTCTGAAGGTCATACTTTTACAGAAGAAAAACGGCATATACATCAAAGAAGGCACGGATGCTGTTGTTTTTCGAATGCACCGAAAAGTAAAAGTTGGCGTATATCAAACAGTTTTTACGAAAAGAGTTTTGACACCCTGCTTCGCCTCTAGGCGAAACGAAAGAAGACTTGGCATCCGTGAAGAAGCTGCACTGCTGTCCCCGTGGCAATGGAAGTTCGAAGTCGACAGGATGCAAAGTCGTTGTGAATCAAGCGTCGACAGGGGGCCATGAAAGCCGGCGAGAAGAAGAGCTTTGCTTATTTCCTGAGGGCTGTCGCATTGCTCTGCGTTGTCACGGGCAAGAAGGAAAACGAAGAAGAGGAGAGCGATTTCTCGTTGCGACGGCGTTTTCGAAGATAGATGCGGGGGTTGGTCTGGTCGCACGGAAGGTTGACGTAGCGCTTCTTTTCTATTTTTACTCGCGAAGTCGGGATATATAGACTACTATGTATCTATCTGCTGTCTTTGCTTCGCGCGTGCTTCCACACTTTCGAAATCGGACGCGTCCTCTCATTAATAATATCCGGAGCGGTTGCCTCTACCATGACGACTGACTGCTGACAGTGCCGTGTGTATTTTCTACTTGAAAGATTGATATTTTTTTCTGGGGGTATTATTTTTTCATTTCGGACTATCTATGCGCATATCGGTACGTATATCTTATGCTTTCTTTCATTTCCGACTGAAAATTCATCTTCATAAAAAAAATAGGGGTAGACAGTCTGGAATCTTCTCTCCGGATGTACTACTACTGCACCAAAGATAAGAAATCTCTCAATGTTTTTTACCTGGAGAAGAATGGACAAATACAGAAACTAATATCCCGGAAAAGGATAGGGGTGCTGTGTGTGGTAGTAATACACCTTCACAATATTTGTTTTTCATCATCCCATTTAATGTTCTCGCACTACTCTCACGCTCCATCCCAGTACAACAGTAACTCAGATCTGGGGTCACATAGCCCTCTTCCCCCCTTCCTTCCCACTTCGGCACGTACGTGCCTTCGTTCATATCGCGAGGAGAAGTCAGCGTGTTTTCTTCCCTCATCGACTTGTTGTGTCGAATTTTTACCTCGCCACGCTCCTAGGCGCTCTCAGCAGTTGATCCCCTTTTTCTATCGCAATTTTGCAATTAGAGTCAAATCTCACCATGGTGGGAATCGAACTCAAGGACAAACGTACGCTAGTAGTATTCGGGGCAACCAGAGGACCACCGCGGCGACCGGCTGACCAATGAATAAACCAAAAAACAGGATATTGGCATATAGAGATTACATTCCACCGACAATTATATGATATGACGATGGATGACGCCGCGTTAGCCATAGAGATGTTGCCTGTGGTGTCAGTCAACATCAATTACTGATGGAGCCTGTCCTGGGACCACGCACGTGATCATTCATGCGAATTTATGTAAGAACAACAACTAACAACAACGAAACTGCTGCTTTTGAAGCTCCTAATTTGAAATCATCGCACCAGGTATATATCGTCGACTAATAAATATCATTACGGATTAGTGACTGTTGTATCATCGACTGCTCGCGCTCACCACGCGTTGCCAAGAAGATACATATTACTACTATGATATGATATGATAGATTGTTGCTGTGTCATCGACTAGTCTAGTACGTCGCGCGTTGACCCGTTCTCGGGAAAAAAAACTGCCCGGGAATCCAAAATCCAAAATCTTCGCCGACCCTCTGATGGGCTTCTTACCTCCCGTACGTAGTACCGTTCACGACCAGGTAGGGGACAGGTGAGGAAGGGCGAGAAGGGTTGGACGGTGGCCTTCGAACAAAACGATTTTACCGAGATATCCTACAGCAAAGCCCACTGAACTACTTAATGACTTGACTCAGTAGTTCAGTGGATAGCGCTGCATAATGTGTTAAACTACCTAAGAACCATTAACAATGTCGTCAGCGCGCACGCTTGAAAAATACAGATATGGAGTCGGTGTGAACCGAATTCATGACACATAGCACTTCCCACTGTCACGTGACTCAGTAAAACTCACAGTGGGTTATTCGAAACATAAACCAAGTACGTTTTCGAGATCGTTGATTAAATTATCATACTGACGTCGTAAGAGGGATCTCCGGAGCTATCTCCTTTCCACGTACTACAGTTCACAGCTATCATAACCATTCATAACGTCTCCAGCGCGCACGCTCCTGGATTCCAAATACGATCTAAGTGAGAACCGTACTCACGACGCATGCTTCGTTGGCTATATAGCACACTATACCCACTGAGCCAAAAAGAAACGACACGCAGCAGTAGGAGCAGTAGTAGTAGTAGCTACGATAGGGCAAGCGCTTGGAGGCCGCCATGAAAAAAGCGTCGTCGGGAAGAAATTTTGATGCCAATTTGGAATTGATGACAAATAGTTATTCATTGGGATATTTTTACTCGTGGGGTCAGTAATGTGAGGTCTTGGCTGTGTTCTAGCTGTCGGAACTGTGTGGCTTCTGGTACGAAATGTGTCCTCCCTTGCCGTTGCAGAGACATCCCAAGGTAACAGTGCGCCGCACGCTTCTGATCAGCCTTACACGACGAGATTATTATGTCACCCGCCGAAGCATGACGTCGAACGTTTTGGATTGCGCAATCCGACTTGAACACTTGTACGTATGGGATACTACTGTTGATATTGTCGAAAAACAAATAGTCTAGACTAGTCTATGCTTCTGAAATTATCACAATAACCTGTAAGTTCTCGCTTGAGGACCTCAACTAGCCAGATATTTTCCATCCAGCAATTGAAACAGCTACCGTGAGATAGCCCTGCGTTCGTCTTCCAACCGAAGAAACAACAACCGTAAACGGTGGAGGAAACTCTGACGTTTTTGGCGATTCCTCGTTCATGCCGTTCTAACCGTTTAACGTGTCCAAGGTCGTGCCTACCGCTCTCTTGGGTGTCTGTTTGTCATAATGTCGACGCCACAAACAACCTAAACAACTTCCCTCTTTCACCCCTTGCACCACCCCTTTCAATGTTTTATCGTCACAGAACACTGCGACCATAACCCCCGGCGGGTGTGCAAGGGCAAGCTCCGAACAGTAGATGTCGTGCATGACTACATCGGCTGCTTTTTTCAGCTGGAATAGCTCAGATTTGATGTGGTTTATTAGCTGAGACGAGAATGGAGTCACGAATGCAGTTCGAGCCTCATGAACGTCACTCACCACCCTTTGGCATGCAAGCGGTCGCTACCAAGAAAGGTATAACGGGGCGCGTTTAGGACCCGCGTGAGAGGCCAGCCTGGTTTGTTGCGGACTCAAGCGTCTGCGTGTTTGTGCTTTCTTCGCGATATCCATCACGACCATGTAACTGTATGTTCCGCTGGGCAAGCCGCTGGATTTTTTCAGGTGCGCTTTCGAGAGTGTTACAGAGAGCATATCGCGCAAGAAGCTAATGATCGGTGCTGAACACGAGTTACACCCCCAACAGCAATCATGATCCATAGCCACCTCGGCTAGAGCAAAGATGGCTGTTATTGTCAGAACCGTGTTCGGCATAAGTCGCGGAACGAGCAAATATGGCAGGTGCCTGCGAACTTGTCGGTTGTTTCCGAACCAATTTCGGCACAAGTCGCGGAACGCGGCTGGTTCGCAAGGTCAGGAGTTCCAAATGCTGTTGTACCCGCCGCTAAGGATAGCGTTTAGGACCTATGCTGCGTACATTACGGGATGGATGAAAGGTTCGCAGCTCACGAAGAACAGCGTTAGTGATACCTTGATACTATCAGTGTCAAGAGCCTTTTTATCCAGAGCCCACTGGGGCCGTCTAACTTTTTTAAGCTGTGGGTTGGGCTTCCAAAGCTGGCGTAGGATCTGTGGCGATCGTCGGTAAATGAGGCTGCGGTAGGGGGGACTCTTTAGCGTCCTGGTTCGGCAGAGGCTCGGGGTCGGTCATTCGCGCGAGTGACCCCTCTGTTTCTTCGCGGCCTTAAGCTCTCGTGTTGACAATTTTCTGTGATTGAATCCGCAGTGGAGAGGTGTGTGACGATGTGTCGACACAACAGCTTAAAGTACTTTGGCCAGTGAGGGGTACGGAGTCGATCTCGGCGGTGGTTCAAACCCAGTAGTACAAGTGGGGGTGTCCCCCTTGGTGTTGGCTTGGTCTGGTGTTGCTCCAACAGCTGCGAAACGTATCAACAACACCGCGTACGAACAACAAACGCCACAAACGTGTTGCTAGCGGCAGACTGGCAGAGCCAGCCGTTGTCTTATCGGCTCAGCCTTCAGATTTCAATGGCATCTTCTTCATATAGGTTAGGCTTTGATTGCAGGGTACCATTCGCAGCATATATTATGTTAGTGTTAATGTAAGTAAACTATGTGTATCTTGTGTCAGGACGTGGGGCGTGGGGCTGCTCACTGACCAGCGAAATGCCGTTCGGGGGGGTCGCGAGTTTTTCCGTTTTAAGGCACGAAATGTGGTGAGTAGGGAAATTGTGTTTTTTTGTTCTAGGCACGAATTGGCTGTTCATGGGAGTAGTATGTTTTCCGTCGTAGGGTCCGAAATATCCTGCATCGGGGTAAGTGTGGTTTCCTTCATTCCTACTGGTGTTCGACACCAAGACCAAGGGCACACCAGACCAAGGGCACAACACGTCGACGTACAAGTATGGGTGCGCCATGCCAGCATATGACATTGATTTTTGGGGATACCAGAGTAGCTCGCGGACCAGAAGTCACTGCGGCCAGTTCGGTGATATCTACAAACGAACACAATAGTCAACTCTTGCCCTCCCCTGGAATCCAGCGTTAACCCTCGCCCATGTTAACTCCAGCCGTGCTGTGATTTTCGGTGGGGAGTTTAGATGAGCAGAAGTTTCGTAACCTAGTTGATCTCTTTCTTGTCCCACAGGGCCAATAGAAGTGGATCTCAAAAGTGCACTCTAGTCTAGCAAAGACCAGCTTCAAAATAATACTGGAGTATATTTACGGTAATTAAATCGGACACATGCGTCTAACGTGCAACAACCATGAGGCACACGCTTTTCAGCACAGGGTATCTGCATTGCTTGGCTATATGCATAACCGCTGGCATCGACCACCCCAACAATCTGCTACAGTAAACAAGAAGCACCGTGGCGTCGCCTGAAAGACAATGGCTCTAGATATATTTGCAAAATCACGTGAAGTCGCACTTTTCGCTTACGGCAACGCTGCAGTGTTCACGTACTGCTCGTCCTGAACAACGGCAGTCCTCCACAAAGCTGCAAGGCATGCACGCGTTGAACTCTCTCTCCCACATTTATTCCACAGTTAACATATTATAAAGACTCAACAACACACGGGCCCAGTGTAGCACAAACCGCGTGTGGCCAATGTTCCGAGACCCGCCTCTGCAGGTCAGTGGCTATTGTTGTGCGGCAACAGCAGTACCTACAGCAAAAGTGGGTTGTGGATTGTGCTACCTTTGGTTATCGTAGGAAGACGGGGGTGGCTACGATTCCTGCGCCACACCTCAGCCATATGCTGACGTTGATAAATCTAACGCACTCGTTTTTTGTCTGTGCAGGAGAAATATCTATTGTTATATGTTTTTGCCATCCGTAATGTATATATATATGTGTGCCCTGTGGGTAGAGGTGGGCTCACCGGGAGGCTAAAACAACAACGAAACCGGATAACGAGGCGTTATTATCAAAACAAAACCCGAATGGAACCCGTGTGTTCCAGCCGGCTTAAAATGTTTCCGGAAAATCGGTTATAACGGGATGGTGAAGTGAAACGCCTCCAAATCATTGAACAGAACGGCATGTTTGGCTCCAAACGGTGCTGATTACTACCAGGGTACGTGGACGCCGATCCTCTGGTAACGTGCTGCTGGTAGACGAGATGATAAAGCATTCACGGGCACACCAACAGCACACGGGGTTACGTGACTTCAAGGTATATTGTTGTGTATCAAATGTACATATAGTACCAAGGGATGTGTGCCTCCGCGGCGTTGGGGCGGCGGGGCCAAGATGACGCAGCTAATTCGCCTGATAACAACAGTAGTAGGGCTGTGTATCGGATAGCATTTAACGATGGTATATCGTCGATCGGCGCAGCCGATATCTCGTTTTTTCTCAATGTACAGTATCGGGGAAATATCGGCGTGCGAGTCGAGCCGGCGAGCACAGCAATGGTAACCCAGGAAGGCGTGGCAGATCGATGTGCGGCCCAGCTGAAGGCGCCTCCAACCTTACAAAAATTGAGCACTTTCGCTTCATTGCCCATCAGAATTGGTCACAAATGCGCTATCAAAATTGGTGTTGTTTAAGCCAACAAATTCCAGCGAAAACTTCCAAAAACACGATTGTATTTTACCTTTCCATGTTAGGCATTTTCATGGACAAACCCTAAAGAGGAGCCAGCATTGGCCAACACAGATAATACCACGTACAGCCTGCCTATTGTTCTTAAAACGATGTCGATGGCGAAAAGAAATAATATCATAGCGTCAATGCCGCAAAACCAGCAGGTAGGTGGCAACCAGTATGCAAGCACTTGACTGGTACCCTACTAAATTTACTGCTCAACAAAGGGAACCTATTTCAAAACATCGAAACAAGTGGCTCAAACGTTAGAGGGGGAAGAAAAACCTGCTAGCACCGTCGTTTTGCCTATTGTATGTATAGTAAACTACTTTACCGCGTACTTGGTATTTTTTAACACTACACTGCGCTTCTTAAAAGTCCGTGCTGACGTTCTTATATCTTACGGGCAGACGTCTTTCACTTCTCTGCCACACCCCATACGTTACGGAGGTACACGGAGAACGGCGATTCTTATAACTGACGTGCGTGTGTTTGTTGTCTGCTACTTGTGCTGTTCCGTGACGTTGTGTGTGGTGTAGCTCATTGGGACGAGGTGTATATTCCATATTTTCCTGCTATGTAGGCCTTCTTCCTCTGTAAAAAACACATACACCAAAAAAAAATTATCGGCAATCATATCGGCTCGAATTATCGATGTATAGTATATATCGGATCGTCTGATATATCGACGAACATCGGTACCGATACACAGCCCTAGGTAATAAAATATCTTTCTAGCCATCCATGACGTCGCTTTCATTCGTCCCCCCTCCCCCCCTCGAACGCCCCCTCCTTCCCCACACCCCGCACGATCGCCTAGACCCAGCACCGCACGTATAGCAAGCCCCTACATATATGATTGATACGCGCGGTCGGAGGATCACACACAACATTGCGAAGATCAGTGTCGACCAAATCCTTGATCTCATAGCTGGAGTGTATTTTAATATTATATGTGACCTAAACCTTTTGAAAACCACCCCCCCCACCCCCGCCCCCTTTTTATATTTTCCTCGCTTTCTCTTGCTTAAACGCCCCACCTAATATCGAAATCCGCCAAAGTAATAAACACTTCCACGCCCTGGGTATCGCCTCGTCATCGTTTTAGAGCCGTCCGTGCCGCATGCTGCAATTCCCGCCCACCCCCGCCCCCAACGCCCTCTCCTTCCCCACCACCCGCACCATCGCCTAGACCTTGCACCACGCGTGCAGCAAACCCCTACATCTATGCGACCTAAAGCCCTTCTCCCCCGCCCGCCGCCCCCTCCGCCACATCCCCCCCCCCTCCCCCACAAGAAGGATTTAAAGTTTCCAAACACAAGTTGACCTGCCCCACGAGTCCCAATCCCCCCATCCCCCCCTTTCGCCCCCTTTTGATCAAAATCAGGCCCCCACGTCCTTAAAAACTCCGCCTTTCCCTCACCGATTATTCGACATATAGTAATCACTTGAAAAACTGATGCATTTCCTTCCACAGCTGTCAGATTTTGTCCCACTCACAAACTAGTTTTATAGTTTCCGCGCACAGTCTGCCTAGCATCACCCTGTTGACCCTGATAGCTACACTGTAGATGCAAGAAGGGGAGTCGCCGACCTATATCCTTAATGAGGACACACAACTCGTAACGCGCGCGATCGGAGTATCACACACAGCTTGCAAATATGAGTTTCGACGAAATGTTTGACCTCACAGCTGGAGTGTATCTTAATTTTAATAATTATATAGTATAAGGGTATATAATATTTGTAACATGGAACTTCAGCAACTATTGAACAGCCGTGTATAGGATACTGTTTGTTCTGGAGAATATGCAACTATTGTTACAACAATATATTGAAATATGGAGGACGTGCAGCAGACGCGACGAGCTCAATACTAGAGTACGCACATTGTTGTAAGGATTCCGCACAACAACATGTCGTCGTAGACGGTGGTCATGTAGGAAGCTGGTAGTGCATAATATCGCTTATTATTCGTTTGACTTTGTGTCGGTGCCCCTCCCCTCCCCCAAACCATCGAAAAATAAACATGTTAAGACCAGTCAGCTGTTCGCATGTCGCCAAGTATTGAGCTACGGTCTCGCAAGGCCTGCCATTATCTGATCTTATAGATAATTGACCGTTATATATAATAAGTTAGCGTTATCTATTCGGGGTAGTCAGGAAATGAAGCCGAGGCATTGGCCTCGGTTTTTAGCCGCCATCCGGGCTCTGTGGAGATAATAAAGCTGCTAGTCTACCACGGATGAGAAAGTGAGTACTCACCGAGGACCTGCTCAAAAGGCAGACCTGCCGGGGACATTCTGTGTCCCAACCCACTTACCTAAGAAATGGCGCCGTCTTAGCTTGATGTTGCCTTTGCAGCAGTGCACCTCGAATGTCTCCTATTATTGCGTTTTTGTAGTAGCGATCTTCTGCTTTTCGTCGAGTCCAAAGCCCCTGCTGCCTTGCGGGTATCATCTCAACGAAGGGAGCGCCCTTCCTTCTCCAACGGCGACCACTACAGCAGTGCGACGGTAGCGGCCCCTCCGGTTGGTCGCCGGGCACGTAGAGCACGGACGAAACCTTCGGACTACGTGCAGAAGACGCTGCTCCCTGGATCACGCTCTTCGCCTCGGCTTTCTGGTCGCATGCTCCCGGCCAATGGCTTCACGGCAGCACCCACCAGACCTTTTCGCTCCGCTTTCAGCCAGCATGTGGCACCCTGTCAGCCTCACGCTGCGCAATTACCTGCACATCTCCGCGAGCAGCCAGGACAAGCCGCAATATCGTCCGCCGACTTGTCCTTCTTTTTGTGCCTCGGGGACCCTAGGACATCTGCAAACATGAAAGACAAGCAGGTTCTCGAATCAACACTTTTTAGACAAAGCTAACTGATATTAACATCGCACTGCCTACACTATTGCTGATGGCGCCAGACCGACCTTCGAAGGACCCCCTTGGACTGCGGGCGCTAGGCTAGAATTACCCTTACCTCGGCCGAGAAGCTCGCGATGGGGCTCCCTCGTTCCCGCGTTTTGATGCTCCTTCGGGGGAACAGGCGGCGACTCGCCCAGAGTGTTTGGGCTGTCATTTTTTTTGCGAGTTCTTCAGTACGCGAGCAACAGGTTATTATATATATATATTATGCGTCTAAGGTCATTCGCCAATTTGTCTTGTGCGTCGGACAAACTGTGTTCCCTTTCTGCTGAAAATAGTACGGCTTCCAATTTCACGCAACTCGGACCTCACCCGTGATCTTCAGCGATTAACTGCGATCCACTGCGGAACGTAGCTTCGACCTCCACCTCGTTCGCAGCGCTACCAACTGCAGCACAGCATAATGGGCTTGCTGCATAGTACAGGCCATTTAACGTCGGATTTTCCGCTGTGGAAATCAATGTGCAGCAGCCGAGCCGCCAATTTTGCTTATGCACATTCAGGACGCAGCTCGCCCCTTTACTGTTCCATCGTCCGCAGTTACATCACTGCAGCCCTAACACCCTCCGCTGCTGCGTGAGCGCCCCCTACAATATCAATTTGAGATATTTATCGTCTTAGCTCTCCCATGACCCAGAGCTTGTATTTAGTGGACTCTGCATCTCTATTGCTGGATTTTTCCGTCGCGCTGTCAGCGTGGGGGCTTGCCCTTAATCTTGGAACGCTGTACAAATACTCTTTCCTTGTGTAGGCACAGCCGCGATAAGGTAGCATCACTGCATTGCTGTCGACATAGCAGCCTGTTTATGATGCGCGCTGTTTGGGTGGAGATTTTCTCAGCTGTTCAGGAATGGTGCTGTCTTTCTACTGTTGTTAGTACATGTACTGCCCTTTCACAATGCTGCTATTAATAGGGTTCATGCTGGCATTTTTTCTGCAGATGTCAAGACTTGTATGGCCCATAGAATTACGGTTGGTACATACTCTCTTCACAATGCTGCTAGGCTCGAAACTCCCGTTTTTTTATAGCTGGTCATGGCGTTCTACTGCCCATTTTGATGCAGTCGGTATTGCATGTACCTATGGGCGAGACAGCGATAATGTAACGGCCATTACTACGTTAGGAGCGATCGTCCCTCTATAGTTCATTCGGCGGGGGAGATGCTTTGTTCGGGCGCTATACTTTGCAATGCGGTCAGTGTGTGTGCGACCCTTAACTGTGCCAACCCCCCTACACTACACATAGGGTGCACGATGCCCATTTATGTGCGGTTGGTTGCGTGACCCTCTGCTGTGCTGCCCTCACACACTCTGCATAATATATACGCTGATTGTTTTGGTTTGATGAGTGCGCGTGTTTGTGCGACCGTCTGCTGTACTGCTTTCTCACGCTACCGTTAGGGCAAGTGCTGCCCATGTTGCTCCGATCGGCTGCGTGACCCTCTGCTGTGCTACCCGCCCTATACTACTGTTAGGGTTAATGCTGCCTGTTTTGCTGCCAAGGCCAGGGGCGATTGGTGACGACGCTTCACCCCCACCTGGGCCTAGGATAGATGCTGCATGTTTTGGTGCGATGGGCGCGGGCTTCTTGTGCGACCATTTACTGTGCTACCCCCGCCCCTGCACTGCATCTAGATCAAATGGTGCCGGTTATATTGTGATGGTCGTGGACGTTTGGGGCTGCGCTTTCCTGTGCTAGCCCCCCCGCGCCTGGGCTAAATGTGGCCTGCTTTGGTGCGATGGGTACAGACGTACCTTTGCTGTGCCGCCCCCCCCATGCCGCTCCCCCCCAGCACTGAAGCTAGAGTCAGGCCTGCCCATTTGGGCCCATTTTACTGCGGTGGGTGCGGACGTTACAGGAATACCTTACGGGCAGACTGAGCGCTGTCCTGGTGTAGCGGTCTTGTTAGTAGGGGATGGTGCCCTACCTACATATGTTGTTTTGGATGCTCCTTACACTTGCAGTTTAAGTGGGCGCCACAAAGGTTCATGCCATCGGCGCTGACACTATCCTCCATCGATGCCGAAAGGTGCCAAGGCTCATACTATGCTCTTTCATGGCACACAGAATTGTACACCACTTGCAGTGAGGTTACCACGACAATATAGGGATAGCGCCTGCATGAAGGGCAGCATCGAGTTCGTGTCGTCTACCGCGAGGGTAGAGTTCTCGACGTAGTTGGCACGGGCGGTGGTGACTACGGCCACTGCCCTCTTCTCGTTTGAGAGACTGTCCTTGATGCGGTCGGAAGACGCTTCGGTGCGAGCGGCCTGGGCCCGCCGGGATAGGGTAGCCGTCTCCAGGCAGATGATACGCGCCCCTACCCTTCTTGCCCTTGGTGAAGGCTCTGCACATGCCCTACGACGAAGACCACGATCCCGCACTCTGGCCGACCCCGAGGGAAGCGCTGGAGGAACGGCACCGAAACACATATTGGCGCGGCGACAGTCGCGACCGCACGAACCGCATCAGCGGAGGTGGTGACCCCGGGGGTGGCGACAACCAAGCTGTGGGAGATGGCGGTAATGGTTAGGGTGGCGACCACTGAACCCGCCGCGGTGGCGGCAGCGGCAGTGGGGGCGGAGGAGGCTCGTGGGGTGCTTGTGGTAGCACAATACGCCGCGAAGATAGCAACCAACCCCGAACCAACCGGGGGATTGGCCGCAGCTCTGGGGGGGGCATCAGAGGGCGGAGCAACCGCAAACGAGGTCGTTCAGCGTCGGACGGCTCTTCCACCTCCTCCCGCTCGTCTTCCGGCTCGTACACTGGCCACGGTGAGGTGACCGTCGTAGCAAGTAAGAGGAAAAATATATTTTACTGTAGTATATTGCGTCCTTTGCTGAACGACAGAGCAAAAAGACTATGTCGGGTGACTAAACCAAGCCAGGTATTTCAGATTTGTCTCGCGCGCGCAACGCCGAGATTGCGACTGCCGCGCCTACAGTCAAAGACACGCTTGATGACTTGGTTCGGCGTGATTTAAGATTTCCTACAAAAACGTATCCCGCATATCTGTGCTGCCGTTCCCCGCCTCTTTTAACAAGACTGACGGCACGCAGCAACGTAGACGTTTGGTTCGGTCTAGAATGTCCGACAACTCATGCGCTGCGACGGCCGTTGCACAGACGGCGTACGAGCACACGCGTGGGTAACCGGTTGGACCCATCCACTCAAACTGGCATTTAACCGCGCCATAACGCTTGAGAGGCCCACGACCGCCCGCACGACCACCTTGATCGACGACCTTTAGGGACAGGTGTCGAGAGCAAAAGACGACGAAGCACCTTCGCCTGAGGCTTTCAACCTCCTGCTATGCATGCTCGTGACGCACTTCGACATGGGTGCGGGCTACACTAGGTGGCATGCTCTTGTAGTGTGTAACGGCACGCCTTTTCCTGATTTCAGTCGGGAGTTCCGCGTGTAGGTATCAGCAGTCACGCGGAGTGAGCGTGTTTTATCTCCCGGGACGGATGTGGTGTTAAAGGTGGTTCAGATGCCCGAAAATGAGCAGTTTCCGACACTTATGTCTACGGACGGTGTAGCCTGGTTAGAAGGCAACGGACCCACGGCCATTCACCTCGTTAGATTCTATGTGGAGAGCGTTCAGTGACTTAGCGCACAATACTACACCTGCCGTCAACAGCGAAAAAAGGTGTCGTCTACATGTTTCATCGACGGGAGCGCGGTCATCCGCCCCGTCGGGGGCCCGGCGCGTCGACCCTGGGCGTGGCCAGGGTCGAGTGCGTTACAGTCGCTTTTATGGCAGACGAGATCGAGCCATCATCCAACTGTCATGCCCATCGATGATTCATCTGACCCTTCGCTTGATCAGACATTGAATTGCTGGCCACTACAAGAGCATCATTGTGCAGAAACTTTCGTCGTTAGTGCCTGGTTTACTACAGACTACCCTCCCGTTCGGAATCACCTGCTTTCACCCTCCACTCGCGCCGATGCCCTCCGAGGAAATCGGGGGCTTTGCCTCAACTGCCACGAAGATAACCACTCCTTCAAGCATAACAGGCTTCCTCTGATCAACGCGAGCGGCTATTTGCACACTGAACTTGACCAACTTGGCGACGATGACGCATACCAACGTTGGCCAGAGCACATTGTATGCTACCGCCGAGACGGCAAATCTCCTCGCCCGAACAACCATAAGAAAAGTCGTCGCCATCCCTCAGGTCAATCGCGAGGGTACCACCAGGATCAGGGCCAGGTAGACTGTCATAACGATACCACAAACACGTCCGATTACCACATTGATAGTGGCATCCCGCTCCTGCTGCTGGGATGTGCCTTGAACCGCCCATGATCCGGGCGGAAATCCGAACGCACGCTAGCCTGGTACATTCCGTACCGGCAATTGAAAGCTCGACGGCGGTACAGCACACCCGGCCTGGTCGTGGACGGCACTGTTGACGCACCTCGTTTGGTTCGAAAAGGTGGTCGTGTACCTGTTGCTAGCGTGTCCTATAACGCAGCACGAATTGCCTTTGTCAGCACCCCCAGCCTCTCACGCCGTCTGCTGATGGTTCTCACGATGTAGTACCTGCAGAGGGAACTGGCGCTTCGAGCATGGTTTTACTCAGCCTTTTCATCGGTTCGACGACGAGGCCGCGCGTTTCCAGTGACGTTCCCTTTGGTCATGGTCTGAGTTCGACGACGAGAACCCATGCTTCCAGCGCCGTTCTCTTCAGCCGCGGCATATACTCGGCAATGGGGGGACGCGCTCCAGACGCCGCCCCCATCGGCCATAGCACGAGAGCTTGCGCTTTGGCGCACGCCCCCCCAGGCACGTGTCACGCTATAATACAGCCGCGGTGACGGCGCGTCGCCAATTTAGGCGAACGTGTTCATCCCCTCCTGTCCCTGACCATGCGGTGGCTGTCGAACATAGGTGTGGGACGCCGACCCTCAAACAAATTTTCTGACCACGAGGTGGCGATCGGTTTGAGGTGTGGGAAGGCCAACACTAAAACACCTACCAGTATATATTTTGCGAGGATTGATCCGATGTTTGCTCGCGATAGCAGCGGGCGCCTTGTCCTTTTCTCAATCAAGGAGGAGTCGTTCTACGCTAGCCCCCCCCAACGTTTCTTCAACGAAATCGACGGTTTCAAAACCAGCTCCCGGCCCTATCTCCTCAAATACGGTGTCGCTCGACACCCCGACGTTGTCGATCGTTAGGCCCTTGCACACAAGAAAAGATGCGAATACTTTTTCCTCAGTAGTTTCCTTCGTTGTGTCGAGCAGCCATGAAACGTTCGTTAGAATAAGTCGCTGGTTTTGGGTGGGGCTATCGTAGAATCAGTCGGAGGAGTCGACAAGGTTAGCTACCTCGTCTTTCTTCTCAAACAAGCCTGACGGAAATTAGCCTCCTCGGATAAATCAATGATAGCCACTTGCCCAAGCCTCGCTCAAGGCGACGCCCACAGGACCTACGAGGCCTGCTTCGTCTACAAGCACGCTAACCCACGTGCTATCCCTGCCTCAGTGGCGCAGGTTTTCAAAGAAGACCCAACAACGCGCGACGGGCCTGTGGTAACGCCACGGCCTCCAGTCTGATCAGGTGGACGTTGTTCCCAAAAATTTACGGAACAATCGCTCCTGTCGTCAAGCAGAAACAGGTCAGAGCCCTGTCTCTTCGGGCGCAGGTAGATCAGTTTCTTCCGATTTTACACCAAAGAGCGAAGAGGCCAGGACACGAGAAACCGTAGGTTCGGACTCGCGCCGCGCTCTCGATGCCTGATGGTTCAGAGGGGGACACTACAAGCCCAAAATGCCTAGAACAGGTATTCCTACAAGGGGGACATTGCAAACCCAAAAGCCCAACGAGGCTACCGACAGGTGGCACCGTCGGTTTTTGACAATCTTTCGGGCGCAGTTAGAGCGGATCTTCTCGCGTTCCCGCCAAACCCAACGCGTGCAACAGCGAGTTCGGATTCGCGTCGTGTTCCCAAGGCCTTGGTGGTCCCGAAAGGGGCCACTGCAGGCTCAATTTCCAGTACTGGGTTTGACGTTTCTCTCGAATGCCCCACAAACAGAGTGGTGTTGGTGTCGCAGCCTCAATCATATTTTTTTCCGTGGTCATCTTCGTCGTTTGTCGTGGACGACGTATCATATTCTTGCGAGGAGCAGTATATGATGGCCGAAAAAGCCAGTACGTTTCAAGACCATCGAGCAGTAGATACCAACATGCCGTCCCCTGACCCAAGCACACACAAAGGCATTGGTGGAGGCTTGCGCAACATTGACTCGGCCGTTAGGGGCAGAGAGAAGCTAAACGCCGTGTTACTGGGCATATACCCCAATGTCACGCAGAGTCCAGCCATGAAATATCACTCTTTTGAGCTTTGACAACAAGGTTCTGGCTGACACCAGCCCTCTGGACCCAGTATGGGGCATTAATCTCCGGACGCATTATCCCAGGGCCAACAACCCATGCCAGTGGAGAGAAAGGAGATGCTCGGTGAAGCACGTTCTGCCGTCCGCGAAGCTATACGCGACAGTGAGACCAGGTAGGCGCGCCCGGCGTTCCGTAGTCTGTTCCGCACCTGCACTGCCGATGCATAACCAAGAAATCTCGTCAGCGCCGCGGCCGAGCCGTCAACCGCGGACAGCGCTCGCCAATGTTCCCCTTCTGAGTTTTCGACCTATTTCTCAGGCGCGTTGGCCGACTGGAGCCGTGACTGTTTGTAGATAGCTTCAGGCGTCGGCCCTGACGTTGCGCTGTCAGAACGCGGCCCCTGTTTCGTCGAGGCAAATTTGAGGCTGGACGACGTTGCGTTCACTATGAAAATTGCGTTTATCAACCGAGCAACGCTCGACTCGGAGAACCAACGCTGGACGCCTCTACGTTTGGGGACCCGCAGCATTGTTTGGGCTGCCAAACGCTTCCGAGGGTTTATTATAAAAACAAAATTCCGCATATCTACCGGCCACAAGGCACAGGAAAGCATTGACATAGTGGGGAACCTCAATTGCATGAGTCCAGCGGTATTTTGGAGTTCGGTACCGCGTTCGATTGCACATTCAAGTACCGCAAAGGCAGCGCCAACGGCATCGCCGAGTGTTTCGCTCACCAGAGCCTGCTACGGAGTACGGCCGCAGTGGCTTGACAAGCCCCAAACACGTGGGATACACAAGCCCTAACCCCGTTGGAGATAGCGGCATCTACATCCTACTGACCGGTGGGGTACGTACGCCCTCCTCGCCGATCCCAGGGGTACGTTTGGGGGGGCTCTTTCCCCGCACCGAAAACACTGCTTTGAGCGGGCTCGTGTCGCGCACCGAAAGCACTGCCTTGAGTGCGCTCGTATCCCGCAATGGATGCACTGCCTTGGGTGGGCTCGTACCCCGCGCCTGGTACTGATAGCACTGCTTTGGGTGCGCTCCTGCCCCGCGCCCCGTGTCGATAACACTGCCTTAAGTGGGTTCGTGCCCCGCACTGAGCATGCTGTCTTGGGTGGGCTCCCCCTTACCTATAATGATTTTCACTATTTTCGCACACACAAGCCACGTATAAGGGTTGACGGCCTTTCTGCTCCCCAAGATATTCGTCGCTCGTTTTTCTATCTCATTCGCCACTGCCGAAGGCTGTACTAACCGTGGGATGACTTCGCCTGCCGTTGACACCGTTTCCGCTTCGGTTTTTGACATACCCGTCAAGGATGGCACGGACTCTGCAGACGCCCTGGCTGTAGCGAAGCCCACAGCACAGCCGGCTCTTCTATCAAGGAGTTCTACAAAGAAGACGGACTCCACCGCCACCAACGGTGTTCGACTGTGTCCATCTCTGCCTTGCTTGGCAATCCAGCCCCTCCGTCGTCGACGACGCGCCGACGAACAGCACAACAACCTGCAATGCACCCCCGCTGTAGATTATGGATTCGGGCCTGTCAGGGCCCATCGACCATTTGCCCGGAGTGTCAACACTCCGTCGCAGGTCCCACGGTCGCGATCGACACAGTCGACCGCCGCGAACCCTGCTCCTGTCGCCTCTCCTGTCCTCGGGGACCAACTGTGGCCGCGCAGAGCGTATTTAAACTCCTGGCGACACGCCAACTGCACCTACAAAGTTAAACGGCCTTGACGACGTTGATAAACTGAAGTTCGCTCATTCCGTTGCGCGATTTGCGCATGGTGGCTGGGAGCGAGAAAACCAGATTCCGCCAAAATGCCATGAAGAGGTGCGCTACGCTAATATCGCCCCGATGCCAGCCCAGTCACCCGGTATATTGTCGTGTTACCCCTTCGGACAACCGGCAGCTCACAAATATTGACGACCTACATTCAAGCGACGAATACTCGTTTGTCACCCGCGGTAGTGTCATCTCAGTGATATACAAACCGCAGTGGCTGGGACTCCCTGAACACTCACGAAACCATTTCGTACGATATTCGGCCGTCATCCCGGACCAACCCCGATAAATCAACCGCTTTACCGCCGAATACGTATCGGCGCTGCACAGGGTTAAGCTTTTTTTAAAAAAAGCCGAACATTTTCTGCGCCCGGCTACGCTCGCGTCACGCGCAAAGCGTGGATTCGCCGCCTCCACGATGAAGCACTTCCTCATGGAGACCACGTTTGGTACAAGGGCGAAGTTGGGTTTTAATGGCTAGGGCAAATCAGCGCGAGTACGACTGAAGGCGAGGTATACCTGGTCTGATTTACTGGAGGCTGATTACAATTATTCTCCCTCCGGCGCGTTACACGACCCCGACGGGGACCGTACGAGTCTCTTGGTATCTTCACTACGTCGACATTGCCTTCTCGCGGGGGATTCAATGTAACGTAGATGACCGTCGAGGCGCGACCGTGGCTAGTTGATTAATATGTCGCCGCCACTCCTCCATAGTTTTTCATTTTGTTTCCCGGGTTTTGAAGTTTGGAGTCCTTGTCTTTGTTCGATTTCGAATGTTTAGTCTGGATGTGGGGCAGTTCATACTAGTTTTTGTCAGTCTTGCCGACTCCCCAGCTCAGTGTCGGGCCAGGGTCCGGGTATCACGCCGCCATCCGAGGCGCTGGACTGTCGGTTTTTCGTGTTCGTTCCATTTCACCTTACCGGCGCTATTCTCAGCTCATAGCCGGGGGGCGACCAGGGTACGCTGTTCGAGCAAAGCATGGTGCAGCTCGATATACGGGACTGGGTGTTATCATTATTTATTTTTGTGTTGAATTTGCTCTACTTTGTTCGTCTAAACACTCATCCCTCTCGAGAGGGGCTGCACGTGATTACACCTTCCGTTCCGGGTATTCGTCCTGTCATCATCAAACCCCCGCCATGCCAATGTTCCGGGCTAGGATTTTAAGAATTACTTCTCCCCTGTATAAGCGCCTGAGTTCCCCTTCCTTTCGATAAAAGTTTGTCTAGTCATTGTGCCTTTTATGTGGTTTGTTTGACGTAGATCGTTTTCTGCTCCCCCCCCCCCCTCGCCACACCGGCGGTATGAGACAGGATATCAATGGGTGGTTTGCCTGTTGTTGGGTCTGCGTTTCCCTCAACTGCTTTTCATCGCGTTTTCCGGCCTCCATAGTCAGGCTATTGGAGGTGCTGGAGTTGGTTTTGCGGAGCCGCATCTTCGACGCATGGTCTAGTTCGTAGAACCGGCGTTTCGCCGAATCTCCCATATTTCTGCATATTTACGCGGCTCATCACGGTGGGCTAGTGTTAAGGTACGGCCTTGAAAATCCTTTAATCTTCGGAGATCTGATAGATGATTGGCGGTTTTCGTACGATAGGTTGGTGGTATCTATTCGGGGTAGTGAGGAAATAAAACCGAGGCATGTGCCTCTGGTTTCAGTTGCTGTCGGAGGCTTTGTAGAATGAATATGCTTCTTTTTTGCACCGCAAAAACAAATTAGTACTCACCGAAGACCTGCTCAATCGGCAGACCTCCAGAGAAACGTCTGTGTCCCAACCCAATAACATAACACCCACAACAAACCGCAATAATACCCATCCCTACTACATACCACAGTTAACGTGTGATATAAAGATGTCCAAACGTACAACGCAGAGCACCGACCTGAACATTATTCAACGCTTTAAACGCCGCCGGAACAATTGGAAAAACAAATAGCGACAGCAGCCTCCTCGCTGGCAGTGTCCACACCCAACATCCGAAGCTACCTATACCTAAACCAGAATGATCGCACGGTAGGGGTTGCGGGTTTTGCGCCAAAACGTGCCTGGCCAATTGAGCTCCTCGCGTGAGGAACTACCGGTCAGTGAATATTTTTCAGAAGTACACATATAGTTTTAGGACAAAGTATTGGCATAGAAGGTTGGTCGGGTTGTGGGAACGAATGCCTTCGAAGTCATGTAGTATCGGGTGAGATACTGATGCTTCACCCCTACCGTTGCATGGCTCTCCAGCAGCCTCCAGAAGCTAATATATCCCGGCGCCCAAAGGATATAGCACGTCCTTACAATCAGCACACACATTCATCGCAAAAGTGCAAAGCGGGTGTGTGTAGTACATGGTATAAATGAATTATTTTACGAATGAAAAGTTTAAACAAAACAACAGCTGTGAAGTATATAATACGCTGAAAAATCATATTTAGTAATAGTCATTATCAGACACGTCAGACCACCTCGTTACCTGTCGAGCCATCTGTGCCGCAGCTCCAATGATTCCCCCCCCCCCCCGCACACGCCGTCTCTGTCCTCACCGCCCGCACCATCGCCTAGACCTAGCGCTATGCGTAAAAACATAGTAAGTTCTTACCGGCTATACATTTATGCGATCTAAAGCGGTTAATAATCCTCCTTTCCAAAATCTCCCCCCCCCCGCCCCCTCCCCCATTTTCGAACACCCCCCCCCCCTTTCCTTATCGGCTGTACAATTTGCAGGTGTACATGATAAACTTGTGCGGTCCTCCCACAACCGTCAGATTTGCCTCTTTCGAGGGTTTATAGCACAGTTCGAGTTGCCCCCCTGCCCTCTACTACCCGGACCCACCCCGCCCCCGGCCCCCATGCCTTAATTAAGCTCCACCCTCTCATCACCGGTTGTATGACATAATTTGTTATTACATAGTATACTTGATAAACTGATGCATTTCCTTCAATAGGTGTCAGATTTTGTCCGCCTCAGAAACGGGCTTTATAATTTCTGCGCACAGATTGATTAGCATCACCTTCTTGACCCTGGTACAAGCTACACACTGTAGGTTCAAAGTGAGTCGCCGACCTACATCCTTAATGAGAACACCCACTCAGTAATACGCGTGGTCGGAGCATCACACAAACAGCTTGCAAAGATGAGTTTCGACGAAATCTTCGATATCACAGGTGGATTGTATTTATATTATAAAAATTAAAATTATATATCGTAAATATAACCTCGTTATAGTTCTAGCCATTCATGCCGTAGCTCCGTTCCCCCCCCCCCCCCCCCCAAGGCTCTCTCCCTCCCCACCAACAGCACCATCGCCTAGACCTAGCACCACGCGAATAGTCGCAAGCCCATACTCCTATGCAACCTAAAGCTGTTGAACCCCCCGCCCCCCCACCCCCCTCAAACCCCTTTGAATGCTCCGCCGTCTCCTCACTGGTTATTATACCACTTGCAGGATATACATGATATACTGATGCATCCCTTCCACAACCGTCGGATTTGCCCCCCTTAAAGAATTCATAGTTTCCGCGCGCATATTGAGTTGCCCCCCCCCCCCCCCCCCCCCCCCCCTTCCGGGTCCCTCTTGCTCAAACCAAGGGCACCATGTCCTTAACAACACCACCCTCCCCCCACCGGTTATACGACTTACAGGATACACTCGATAAACTGATGCATTGCCTTCCACAGCTGTCAGATTTTGTCCCCCAAAAAAACTGTTTTTTTTTCATAATTTCCGCGCACAGACAGGCTGAAAAACATCACCCGGTTGACCCTCGTATAAGCTAGAGTGTAGTTCCAAAGGGAGTCGCCGACCTATGTCCTTAATAAAGACACACACTCAGTAATACGCGCGATCGGAGTATCACACACAGCTAGCTTGTCAAAAATACTTTGATTTTTTTTTTTTTTTCATCCACCGGCGGATGGGAAAAAAAAATAAAGCTTAAGCTCACTACACTTTCATGTATATTCATACACGTCGTGTGTCGATCTGGGTTAAATCTTCGATCTCACAGGTGGAGTGTTTGTCATTTTCATAATATTAACTGGTCGCTGCTGACTACAGACGACGACTGACTGGGGACTGACGAAGTGTGTATATACGTATGACATTCATGATACTATAATACTACTGCTCTGTGAATATTCCTGGTCATGGTTTTATTCGGCAGATAATCAGTGAAGAAAATGTCTGGTTCTGCTTGTTTTTTTCCCTTTTTTCCCCGTTTTATCCGTTTTTTTCCGGTTTAATCCGGTTTTCGCTTGACCAGTTACAGCCGGTCAAATTAACCGCGTTTTTTGCAGAAACCGTTTCCCTGTACACGCCTGCTGGGTTTCCAAAAACCTGTTTTTCAGCCATCATTCATTTGAATGGTGCCGCCTCTATCTAGTTGTGGGAAACCATGGGATATAACTGTATAGCCTAGACTACTAGGATATGAAGACGAAAACTGACCTACGTCGTTTTCACTATGTTCTCGCATCTATTCTGTAAAAATATATTTTTGCTTCGTGGTTCCAAGACGCACCAGCAGACGAAATTGTTCCTGCGGTTTCGAACAAATACGTTCAGGATCGAGGTGAAGCGACCACACTTAGTGTATGTAGTGCTTTCACAGACCGCTCCCCCCACCCTCCTCCTCCACGGGGATTCAGTATGACAGTTTGTGTCCGAAATTAAAGTGTTCATGGTTTTATGCGCGTGACAAACAGGCCAGGAGGCGTTGATTTGTTCCGAGAACGGTGGTCAGGTACTCGCGAAAGGTTTGGCTAGCGTGTAGCTGGCGCGGTCATGAAACATGGCCGACGGGCACGTGGAAAAACAGGTTGCATGCACTAGACTAGCCTTTTTCCGTTCGACGATATATACAAAATCTACTTATTATATTTACATGCCTCATAGCACAAACATAAACGTTTGCTTTGAGTTGTCAATATTCATGTTCGGCATTGACCGCCTAGAGCATTCAGTTTGTTGCTGGTCTTCTTCTAGCCGATCAGCTGTGGGGGATGCAACTACAGCGCAGCCTGGGGACGCGGATGCCAGTGCTAGCTGAACCCGAATAAGAGCAAATATACGGTGCGTCTAAAACGTTTAACAGCAATGGTACACCTATCTGAGCTCGTTGTCATCATATAGGTGCAGCCGCAGGTAGGTGCTGGGCAAGAGGGAAAGAGGTGCGCTGTACACCCAGAACAACGGCAAGCGAGTGTTTTATCATGGTGCCAAGACTCCCTTGTGACCAAGTAGCGCAACGAGCGAAATCGGACAGAGACCCTGGGCAACTTGTGGAAAGCGCTTCCTACAGGATGGCAATTCAACGCTGCTTCATGCTGTTCTACACGGAAAGAAGTAAGAAATGCAAAACCTTTGAACTTTAGAGCTTTTTTTCCGCTAACGGCGGATCAGGGCACCCGCGCGAAGCACAGACCCGTCCAAAGGTGTGGACACAGATTTGGCCTTAAACAAAATGCTGGAGATGACGGGGGTTCTCTTACCAAACATTGTCACAACATTGTCCATTTCTCGCAATGTGATTTTATTGTGTACCTACCATCTGCATCAAAGGATTTTGCATCGGACTGCGCTTTCATGTTTACAACACAAATTTCGGCGGGGGTATGGAGCTAACGTGGAAAACCCCAGAAACGAAATATGCATCTCTATCGTACCATACGTGTCTACACTCAGCTCCAGGCCGAGAAACGTATCCGGGGATGCCCACGGAAAACCGCACAAAAGACCCCAGATTTGTCTGAACATTCTCAAGCACAAATCCACGTCGGGTGTGGTCCACTAAGTGGGGTTGCTGATTATCAGCGGATTGGTACAGGTATGTCAGCAATCCCGCTAGAAAAACACGCACATGGGTTTGGAGGAAATTGCTTAGGGAACCTGCGAACGAGGCTGCCAACTGTATACGGTGCGCGCGAGGAGAAAATGGGTACAGATACACGACGTGTTCGAGTAAGTACCCTACTATTGTTACGTATTGGATAAATGCTGCATTCGGGACGGGTGTGGGTGATATGAACTACCATGTGACACTTCCGTCTGGTAATACAAGTAATCAGCCGGTGAAAAGGTCGTACAGTTACGTCGTGTTCCGTAGGCCTAATCATGCCGCGTACTTACATTGTCCATCACACACTCGGATATCATGTGTGATGCAATATATGCGATATGCTCAGTTTTACTCAACTCAACCACGCCATATTTACATGCCATCCGACATCGTGCACAGCACGTATTCCAACGTCATTACTTTACCTTCCACTGACCAACCGATATATCGCCCACGGACGGACGCGGAAATACATGCTTAATGCCTAACGTAATATACGAGTCAAAGATATACATGTACATGGTAGCTCTTTTTGTTACCTACTATTAGCAAACCCTTCGAAAGCAGCGTCTACAGGTGGGGGGGACACCTCCATCTTGACGACAACGGAGGTTTGACCACGCTCTCCAGAGCGAGTGGCCCGTTAGCTAATATTAACACCGATAAGGCATGCCCAAACGATGGCACAGTTAAACGGTTACCTGGTACGCATGACCCAAATGTGTAGGCGCCCCCCAACAAGGCCATCATTGCGACGGAAATCGGTACTATC
The DNA here is from genome assembly GCA_012845835.1 of Undaria pinnatifida. Taxonomy (NCBI): domain Eukaryota; class Phaeophyceae; order Laminariales; family Alariaceae; genus Undaria; species Undaria pinnatifida. The sequence goes on from JABAKD010000007.1 coordinate 4,367,126, forward strand.
CCGAACACCAAAAACAGCGCTTGACTGCACAAGAAGCCGGGTAACCAGACCAGTGCGAGTGGTTCTAAGCCAAGATGATCCAAAGAAGACCAACAGGGCACGGTAGGGGGGGTGTCCACATCATCACAAATTTGATTTGGGCCGTCGAACCAGCGAATGCGTACCTCACTGACGAAAACGCTTTGTTAGGTCATATGCTTGGCGCAGCGTAGCCAACCATTCTTTTGCGGATTTTCACCGCAAAAAATAAACAATAAAGGTCAGGGCCGCAAAGGAGGAGGGCGGTCACTCGAGCGAGGGACCCCGAGCCAACGCAAATAATGGCCGCGAAAGTGACCCCCCTGCCGTAGCTTTGGTCAGACCCTGGACGTGGTCGTCGCTCCCATGGCTGACGCGTGCTACGATAGAGGTTTCACTTTTCGTGTGAAACGGTTTCTGAATGACGGGGCTCCTTAACCCAAAATCATCTGAAATAGGCCGGTTGTTTTCAAAAATTATCGTTGCGTATCAAGGCCATGGGGTTTTTCATGGGGTAGGAGCGTTTGTATTCTTCTCTCTAAATCATTTTTGGGAAAATTCTTAAGCTCCCAAATCGAGTGAACCCCCCCAAAAAGGGGGGCTGCACCTCTTTCGTAGCACGCGACGGCTGCCGTCCCCTGTGGTTGGAAGTACCATGAAAAACATATTTTTATACACTATTATTGCCATGTCGTGAACTATTTCATGACAACAGTAACCGCTGTCGCACCATGTCAATTTCAACACTCAAGCTTCGTACCGTAGAAATGCGACACCCTTTGAGAACCAACGTGCTTATCGCGCCCATCCTAGAGTCAACCGAAACACCGAGGGTACAAACCCAAAGGGTCCTAAGTCACTGGGAGCAGCCACCGAGCAAACGACCAAGAACGCTACGGAACGGCGGTCCAGATGACAATCCAATCAATGCAAACGCGGCCGCTCATTCAACAGGACACCGAGCCCCGCCAAATCCATTTTGAACACCAACAAACAGTGCCTGATGGCCTTGATGTGGTCATGGGGCAGGCAAGTATATCGTGGCACGATCCCTCGAGAAATTTGTTTGTTGACGCCCAATCCACGCGGCACTTGCCCCGTCAATACTATTGACAAACCATAAGGAAAGCAACCGACTCGCTGGCACGAGGGATCATCGACCGCGAGCACGCGTTGCTCGCGTAAAACGCGCGAAGCACAGAGCTGCGAATTGATTTTCGACTGCCCTACAGCAGTACTCCCTCACACCAACCGCCTCTAGGAATAACACAAAAACAATAAAATCGACTCGACTGTCGTGAGAAGAAGGACCAGAGAAATTCAGTCGAAAACGGCCGTTTTCGGAAACGGCCGTTCTAGATTGGCGGAAGCCGACTGTGCACGAAATGGCCTAACCATACAAACAAGTAATTACAGGCCCTCGGATTGATTTCAGAACTTAACACAACACACATGGTGAGCAAATACACCACCTATACGGTCATCAACAATGTTACCACTCTCACGTAATATCTCACGTCTCGTCAATGCCAAGGCATCTTCGCGGGGACGCCACGGTCGGCTTGAGACAGATGCACAGGATATACAAATTTCTCCCTAGCGAACAAGTTCCTTACCACACACGGCTTTATCCGATGATTTCGACGTTCAACCCAGCCAAAGGTTGCAGTCAGTGTATCGTTAAACCTTCGACCAGAGTGGAAATGGCCCGACGGCAGCGGACACAATTGAGAATCTTTGATGCGCATACTTTGTCAGTGCCACCACCACCAACCAACTTACCCTATCGACTTTATCATGTACGGCTACACGTCCCGCGCATCCAATTCATAGGCCGTAGTCTGCCCGTTCAAACAGTCGCATGCCAACCACGAAAACTCTGTTCGCATTGAAGACAACGCTTGTTCCAAACACGTCGAATTTCTCCATCTGTGATCCACCATTCGCGCGACAACCTTCGCTTGTGGTGAAGACATTTCGCGGTTCATTTATCGCGTTGGGTTCGAGCTCGAGATCATGGCACATTCACCTGGCATTCAGCGCGGACAAAACAACGGCGACGCGAGGTGTGGTGAGTCTGGTGATCGGAGCTATATTATGGGGACAACACATAGGGGCCGATTTATTAGTGCGTCAAAAATCGACTGATGCCGTGTGAGTTCATGATGTATCCTAGTAATAGAATGGAATATAACATAATGTACGCTTTTCGCACACATTTGCTCGAAGATTACGACCTTTTTTTAACAGCACACCGCCCCTTTGGCATATGAAGGATGCCAGTACGCGTTCACACTTGCCATATGTAGCGCTCCTCAATGTCATGAATACAAAGGGAGTCCCTACAACAGTAGCTTTGAGCTACTACTAATGGTAGTTGCTGCTACGAAACAGCAGGCGCCTGCCTGGTTGCACATATACATGTTGTCTGCGTCATGTGCATAGATGCCTGTTGCCCTCGACAACACAATTTCTCCCGGAGAGGGGAGGAGACCCGCGTCAAGGAGGGTGATAACGCCTTCCAGATGTTGCGAGGGGACACCACAACAGCACCAATACATTTTTTTTTCCAATGTTTATATGTCAAGCGAAGTATGACTGAATCGTTTCATCGCCGTTTTTCGCCACCGTGTCCAATGATCGGTTCACACTGCAAGGGTCGGATCAAAATGGATTCATGCCTGCGATCTAGATTGCCAACCATCATTCCAACGGACCTGCCGCAATCGTTTCAGTCATTGGTTTAGCCGCAATTTTGCTATCCGTTTAATATACTGTGTTCAGATCGATTTCAAGGTGAATTAGTCATTTTTTCGACACTCGGGGTCAGAAGGATCTTTTTTGCGTGCTCCTTCGCTATCATTATGATCGAGTTTCGCTTACTTCCGCCTTGAGTATCGCATATTAATCGTGGAATTGGAATTTTAAGGCATCCGATCTGACCCAATAAATATCGGATTGTGCATCGGACATCGGGTTGGCAGGCCATTACCGGATCGGAATCGATTTGGGTTAGGATATAGACTATAGTCTAGTCTAAATGCCGTAACAGTTACCTGTACTTGAAATATAACTAGTCTAGTCTATAGTCTATACGTAGACTATGTGTTTATCCGTATGTAGGGTTGACTTTGATGCCCCGGGGGCGTCACAAGCCGAAAAGTGGGAACGCAGGGACTCCATTGATACGTACAAGGTGAGCTACTGATTTTGCTGCTAGACTTCTGAATGGGTCGTATACCTGGCATGACGTCCGGCGATGTGTGTTTGGTTGTGGTCGTGGACTTGAAAGCGATGCCGTGGTTCGATTCCCTGCTGCACATCATGCACATCTACATACACAACTTATGTAGCTACTACCGGCAGGAAATCAAGAGCTTGCAGCATGGCTGATGTTGTAGTGCTGCGCTGCTGTGCTGCTCCGGTGCTGCTGATGTGTATACTGATTTGTGACAGAGCACATTCCGCGCACGCCTACGTGCTACGGACATAACCGCACAAATACACATACACAGACGTACCGTCTGTGGCTATCACGAAGGAGAGAGATCACAGCACGGCTGCTGATAAACCGTGACTGAAGCAAGTAGTACACAAGTAGTACACTGTCTGTGGAGGGCCATGTGAAATATAGTACAGTAGATGACCCTGAAAATGGCACAATGTGATGGAATGTTCACTTTATATGGGCACTGCGGGGATCGGCGGAAATAGGAAGGCGGCAGTATGGGCCTTGCTCTGTTGGTCTTGCCGGCTGCGACTCACTCCCACACGCGGCTCGGGGGACACACAGCAACAACGCTAGATAATTTTAGCTACAGTGTTAGATGCCAATCTCTCAGGTAGACGGGCGGAGGGAGGCATCTTGCGGAAAGGTGTGTTATATGTTCATTGCGAGGTGAACAAATCAAGTCACAAGGCTAGCTATAGGTTCAACATATATACCTACGATCGTTAAAGGGGTGTGCTGCTGCTGTCGCGCTGCTGTTCCTCTGCTGCTGGCCGAGTGTATCTTCGTTGAAGCAGAAAGCAGAGAGGCAAAACAGATTTTGAACTCATCATTTCGCACGACGGGCGGTAAAGCCGCACGAAAAATAAAATTTGAGAACGGAACGGGCTAGTTCCCAAATGAAAACCAAGATTTAGTGGGCTTTTCAGCGAGAACCTTATGGCCTCGGCGGGCCATTATAATACCCCTTGACAAAAAGTGTCAGCACAGCGACGTTTAATGCTCCGAGGATGGCCGCGCAGCTTGGCCGGAAGGAGGAAATATGCATCGAAATCTACCCACACAGCCCCTTCTTTTTGCCCTGCAGTCGATAGAGCGACTAAAAACCCTCGGCCTGCGGAAATCATGTGAAAAGCACAAGTACAATTTTTGCATACAGTACAGTAGCAATTGTAAGAGTGATCCTTAACCACACGGTTCCAAGCAAAATGTGCCCTCGTTTGTATACACACCACTGTAAGTGCGCTATTGATCGCGTGCCGTTGTCTGCTGAACCTTGTACCTGGCATTGTTTTGGACAGCAGGAGGTATGGTTGGAAAAATCAACAACTAATAATGGGAAATAGACCTTCAAGACATGTTCCAAGAAGAGCTTTCCAATATTATCACATCGTGTGCCCGTAGAGGGAGCCTAGACAAAAGCGGAAAAAGCGGAGCTAGCCTAGACTATGCCGCCTTTTCCGCCCCATCGGGTTGGTTATACTGCAGAACGCTACCAGTGGCTACTGGCTTCTGCAGTCCAATACAACCATCCTTCAAGGCTTCGTCAGGCGCAGTCCACGAAAACATCAGCAGTGAGCCTTTCGTCTTTGATCACTCACCGCAACTCCAATCGCAACTCCAATACTAGTTATCGTCCCATCTATTGGTGGAGCATGACACTTTAGTGATGATGTGCGTCGATCGCCGGTGGTTTTCTTGTGTCCCCTGCTTCCCAAGACCAACGCTACCGTGGACGTGCACCCATTTTGTTGCCGAGGCTCCTGTTGCTGAGGCTTACCATCTTCGCAGGAGATCTATACTTCACCCTTAAACAAACTGGCTTTTGAGCAAAACAAAATCGCAACCGCATGACGACGCGTGCTACGATAGAGGTGCACCACCTTTTTTCTGAGGTTTCCCCAATTTGAGAACTTGAGACCACCCCCAAAAACTGATTTGGAAAGCAATCAAAACTGCTACCGGATGAAAAATACGACGGCGCCTCGAGGTACAAAACAAAAACAATGCAAAAAATCGACGTTTTCCGACGATTTCGGGTCAGAAGAGCCCCGTCATTCACAAAACAAATCACACGAAAACTCTAGACTATTATTTATCGCAGCACGCGTCCTATGCAGAAACCCGGTGTCTTGGTATGCAACTTAATTGTGATTTATTTGCCGAAAAACAAAACGAAACATACATGCCAAAAAAACAGGGGATCGGTGCAGTACCAGGTATGTATGCGGTTTGATGCAAAGATGGGTATAGACTATAGACCCTAAACTCGTCGAACTCACAGCTAATACCCATAGAATCAATTTATAAACTAACTGGTGTTCCAACGATGTCGAGTTACTACCGAGCACGGTAGTCTAGAACACGTTTGGGCCAATTTCTTTTCGCCTAGTTTGAGGTTTCTTACGCCTTGTATTTTTGTTTTTTTCTAGAAGTTTCAAACTAACTGTCTTTCATTTAACAACACAAGAAGCCGAGCACCCTCAGTTAGTGTCTTGGTTAGAAAATGTCATGGCACCACACACCACCGAGGGACGGAGGTTCCAATTGTTTTTCCGTCCGTTTTTTTTTAACTTCTTAGTTTCCTTTTTTTTTCCTTATATTTGATGCGAAGATACTTCCTGGTGTTTAAATGCTGGCTTTGACGAGTGCTACGATAGAGGTAGCACTTTTCGTATGAAATTGTTTCTGAATGACGGGGCTCCTTAACCAAAATTCGTCGGATTTTGCCATTTATTTTTTCATGATTCTCTCTGTGTACGTCTACGACATGGAATTTTTCGTCCGGTAGAAATCTTCTTTTTCTGCAAATCGCTTTTTGGTAAAGGTCTTAAGCTTCCAAAATTGAGGAAACCTCGGAAAAAAATTGTGGTGCACCCTTATCGTAGCACGCGTTCTTCCATCCATATTTCGCACGTGCTTTCGTTGGGGTTCGTTGTACAGCCAAATCACCTTCCTATGTTTGCAATGTGTGTGTATCTCTGCCTCGAAAATTATCATCACAGACATCGTCTGTCTGATCAATATAATAGGAGGCATCGGCACGGACAGACATATGTATATATATATGTATATAGGTGGAAGCATCAGTGTAAACAAAAATGTCAAGAGCACACACACCGACGCGGAGGAGCCTGTTTGTTTGGAGAACCTGGGTCGAAGTTTGTTACTGGTAGAAATTGTGACTGGGAAATAGAAAGCACAAACTAGCGCGAAGATAATGGATGGGATTCTCAAAGAAGCACCCCAGAAAACCAGTAATGACGTAATTTTATTTCTTGTTGAGCGTTGTCTTGTGCGTTAGCCTGCATTTGTTCCGCCCTCCTCGCAACGTTTGCATTTGGCTTGGCATTGCCGAATCACTTTGCTGCGCTTGCATTAGTGTACCAGGTATCTCGTATTATAATTTGTGTCCACACAGCACCTCTCGCTGCGAAGAGGCAATGACAAGGACATTTCTGGTGCTCGAAGCAGATAAGATAGAGGTGGATTGCAGTATGATGTGTATAACAGACATCATTATACACGATTTGCATATCGTATACTACGTATATACTACCATTCGGCTGTACAGCAGCTGCAGTACCACCTTATGATGCATTTTTTTTTTTCTCCGGCGGATGAGAGGAAAAATTAAACTTGAGCGCACCACACTTCCACGTATTTTCATAAACGTCGTGTGTCGATTAAACTCAATTGCCTTCGCAATCCAGCGCTAGCTGGCGTGTCCTTCGGTTCCCACTATAGCGATAGTCCCTATCGGCGGTCCTCATTTCTACCCCGGAAGAGCAAGCTGTCAACCCTGGCAGCGCAAGTTGTAATGCATTTTTTGTTTTTGGCGGATGCAAGTTGGCGGATACGTGAAATGCTTCAGCTAAATGTAAAATATTATAAGCGTACACCAAACGTTCGGTCTGCTTGTGTTTTTCCCTGGGGTATTCTCCCACTCCAGACCGTCCCCCAGGCGGTCTAGTGGTGACCGTCGGATGTTACTAGCGCGTTGGTCCTTGTTGAGTTCGATTGCCCACTGTGGTGATAATTTGACTGTGTTTGCATAAAATAGAAAAAAGGACCAACTAACTGTACTGAAGCGTCTAGCAGCGTGAGCGTGGGAAGATACCATTCAAAGCGAGTCGACGAGGGAAGAGGATGCGGAAATGTGCTTGCGATAAAAACGAAGGCACGTGCGCCGCAGTGGGGAGGGGGGGGGGAGAGTCCCTTATGTGACCTATGTGGTCTGGGTTGACTACTGGGAGGGAGGGCGAGAGAAGTGCGATGATAACAACTACCTGGTAGAATGGAGGAAAAAAAAACAAAAAAACATTGGAGCCTGTTTGTCCTGTGACCACGGACTTGACCATGCGAGTTATATATAACAGAAACGGGTTTTATAGTTTCCGCGCACAGACTGACTAAAATCATCCTGTTGACCCTGATAGCTACACTGTAGTTGTAAGGGGAGTCGCCGACCTATATCCTTGATGAGGAAACACAACTCGTAATGCGCGCGATCGGGGAGTATCACACACAGCTTGCAAAGATGAGTTTCGACGAAATCTTCGATCTCACAGCTGGAGTGTATTTTCATTTTTATAATAATATAAAAATGTGAGAACAACAAAAATCACTGCAGCCACAACAACAAGAACAAGAACAACAACAACAGCGGTACAGCAGTACGACAACGATACTTGTTGGTCTCACCGGTTGACACCAACGATCGGTGGAGCTTATTGGTGCAGGTAGTTCGAATAATCGCTTGACGTACGGGGTGATGTCTTCGTCGGATGCGGTTACGGTAAAAACCTTCCTGAACAGCCTGATGGAGATCTGCCTATCCAGGAATAAATGCCACTTGCGTTGCGGTCGTCGGGCGTTGTCTTCGAAAAATGCAAAAACCCGCATTTCCGTACTTTCCACCGGAAATGGAACCCCGGTCGCTTGAGTTGCGCCCTTCATCTGCATGCGGTGGTCTCTTGTCAGAAAGTACACCCCTTCGTCAGCGTCTCCGTCATCCTCCTCCTCTACGCTGGCCTCCTTCTCTGTCCCATTTATCTTCTCGCCGACTACTGGCTGCTCAACCGACAACGTGTGCACCTGTTCTCTCGCAAGGTTGGTCGCGTTGAGATATCGCTTCATGGATCCAATCAGTCTCTCGCGACGCGCAGCATCCCAGGGATTGTTATGGGTGTCCTCTTCGATAACCCAGTAGGAGACGCGATAAGAACTCTTGTTGTCCAAAACCACTCTGGGCTCCGCGTCTCGGTACACGCCGGGGCCGTTGGCGGCGGTACGTCTAATTTTCACCCTTCCTGCCAAGAAGCCGACACCAGCAGTACCTGCGACATCACCGTGTGAGTTGCGTTCGTATTTTTGTGGGTCAAGCTCTGGGTGTCCTACTCTACTGTCGCCTACGCCCATCGAAAACACAGGGAGGAATTGCAGGGGATTGCTCTAAGTTCTGGCGCCTTGGAATCGCCGTTGGCTGCTCCCTTGTGTTCGTGGTGGAGGTTTTATTGGTGTCGACAATCTTCGTTGCAGGCGGAGAATTACGCTCCTGTCGGAAACTTTATGCATAATAATTGGCGGCGTTCTACGTTACGTTCTTGGTTCCACAATATAAAAATTTAGATGCACTCCAGCTGTGAGATCGAATATTTTTTCGAAACTCATATTTGCAAGCTGTGTGTGATACTCCGATCGCGCGTATTACGGGCTCTGCGTCCTAGTCGGCGACTCTATTTCAAGTACCAACAACGCAGCTTGCAAAGATGAGTATTGGCCCGAAATTCGTCGAACTAACGGCTGACGCGTCCATAAAATATTTTCTTATTAAAGGAGTGGGAAATGCCTTTTTTTTTTTTCATCCTCCGGCGGATGGAGCAAAATACTACGTACGTATATTATAAAAAATAATTGAATCCGCTCTCGAAATGCCCTTCCCAGAGCGCGATACAAAATGCAACCGATGTAAACGGGATCCACCAACTGAAATGTAACTGTTACATTATTACTGTAGTAGGATTATGTCTAATTCAATTAATACAGACTATTAAATACTAGAAAATTTATTTCATGTCATGGTATGATACGCGATGACATTATAAACACTATTAAAGTGAAATATATCCAAATGTACTTTTCAAGGTATCAGTGTGGTATCCACCAGTAGTAGTATTTGGTACAGTAGCGGCTACGGTTTAAGAGAGGGTCGGTAAAAGCCAATTTCTCTTATACCGTCTCGGCTACGGTTTAAGAGAATATTCTCTTAAACCGTAGCAAAATCGAAAGCGCGCCAGAGAGAGACGCTCTTGTCCGAACTATATGGCGTAGGAGGTCGTAGAGAGTGTATCATTCAATGTCGCGTAACGCAGCAAGCGTTGCCACGTCGGGCTACCTCCAAACACCGCTCATTCTCTTGGTTGGCGAGCACGTGGACCCAAGTACGTGGTGCGCTTTTGGTGCACCTGCGCTTGGAAAATAAATCATCGTCGTGTCATGCGATGCACATTTTGCACGTGGACACGCCAAGTCGGTACAGTAGTGGTTTTGATGTTGTTTTATAGGTGTGTTTCATGCTCGCACCTCTTCTAGAAGGACAACATGAGGCTACGAACGCACCAGCACGCAAGAAAGACGGACCCGTTTACACACTGCACCCCTTCCTCCCGCCGTACCCTCAACACAACACCCTCAACCTCTCATCCCATCGATTTAAACCCCCGACAAAACACGAGTGAACGAAAAAAAAATCTTCACATTATCAAGACATCACTCGCCCTACCAATAACACAAACCCAAGAAACTAACGCTACCCTCGCGACCTGTCAGCCTGAACACAATCTGTGTGTGTGATGTGTGTGTGTGTCCACGTGGTTTCCAAATGGTTCGATTTAAGAGAAAAATTTGGAAGCAATAGGAATTCTCTTTTAAATCGATATTGATTGGTACAAGCTAATTCCTCTCTCTTAAATCCGTACTTTCTCTTAAAAAAGTTCTCTTAAACCGTAGCCGCTACTGCTGTATCAGGTATGAGGTACGACGTACATGCGATATAGACTATCAAACGTTGCGACCGCTCAACCACTTTTAATTGTATGTATTTTATCTTTGGGCGGATGTGTTGAAGACAGGGTCGTAGATACCTATCGTAGATCTGGTACACCGGGTGCGCGAGAGGATCGCCGGTCAGGCAATGCAAGATCCCGGGTCGCGATCAGTGTCACCCGTCATAGACGGCATTGACCTCTCCCAGGAAGGGCAACCACCGAAAGACAATCCCGCCGCATGACGAGAGGGCATAAGCCCACTACTGCTGTCACTCCAACTTTAGCATCTCCTTGCTACATTGAGAAAGAAGGTTTCAGCGTGCGCCCGCTGTGAAGGCGATCGTCAAGGGACCTCAGCACCGGGGCGCCCCCTCCGCTTCGACTTCACCTCCGCGACGCCCTCTCCTCTCCGACGCCAGCTACGAGACTAGTCCAAGACTTCTGGGACCGCCCTCTCCACTTCGACATCAGGATCTGTGCGAGGCCAGGCTCCATAAATGGGGAACAAGATAAACTTTACTGGGCAACATGTGTGTCTTCTCCACACAAAACAAAACATAAAACTGGTGTTTCCACACATCCAAAATAAAGGCTTTTTTTTTTTTTTTTTTTTTGCCGCACCATCCTACTTTCCAGCTTCTGGACAAGCCGTGGTCACAGGTGTCGTCCCTTCTTCCCCCGGTTCTAGCCTTCAATTTTCGTCGCGCATAGGGTTCAGCAATCCCACTGCTCATCGTTTTTTTCATCGAGTGTTGCTATAACTCACGCTCTATCGCGCTTTCTCCAAGTAAATTTGTGCACAAGACAAAGTCCCAAAGAATTTTTACGAGTATGACCTACGTATAACAGGCTCGACGATAACCTGATACAAGAGAAGAGGCATGGCGTATTTTTACGTTCACTATACGTACACGGTAAGCAGCAGTAGTTGCTTTGAAATATATACTGCTGTAGAAGTCAGCATGTTTGTGTTTCAGTTTTGGTTAATCCAGCGGTAAGAGAAGAGGCATGGCGTATTTTTACGTTCACTATACGTACACGGTAAGCAGCAGTAGTTGCTTTGAAATATATACTGCTGTAGAAGTCAGCATGTTTGTGTTTCAGTTTTGGTTAATCCAGCGGTGTGACAATTATAGCGATTAAAATGTTGATCTTACGATATGTGACCAACGATAAAGCTGCATACGGTCCAACTCCTTTAAAGATTTTTCTACACGAATTCCAGCAATTTGCTTGGTCGTGACAAGTTGATTGGCCTGGCCTTGTCTCCCGAAAATCTCGAATGTTCTCAGGGAGTCTCGAGAACAGAATCCTACCCATTGCTTCATGTTGACCGTCTAACCGGACAACCCGCAAGCTCCAGTGTTTTAAATCCAACAACGAACGTTCCAGGATTTTTTCGCTTCGTCGTTGTCGTCGTTGTTGTTCTTGTTCTTTTTCTTGTTGCTGTTTTTGTTTTTGTTGCTGTTGTTGTTGTTCTCGTTGCTGTTGTTGTGGTTGTTGTTGTTGTGTACTACTACTACCACTACCACCACCACCACCACCACCACTACTACTACTACTACTACTACTACTACTACTACTACTACTACTTCTACTACTACTTCTACGACTGCTAATATACAACTACTTGTACTTCTACAACTACTACTGCCATTCCTACCACTTCTACTACTGCTGCTGCTGCGGATATACCAAGTAAACCCCAAGTACTTCATTTTCTTCTTCGGGGTCCTGTACTCCTCATTCGTTGAGACTTGCAGTGTGTGTTTTCCACAATGAACAGATATCTCCACTCTTCTCCATCCTGCGGTGCGGCAGTGCTCGTGCCGATGACTCCAAGATAGACGGTTTCTGGGGTCGTAGGCTACGAGACGGAGATACGCATTGCAATACAACTTTTTTTTTTTTTTTTTATCCTCCGGCGTATGGGGAAAAATAAAGCTTTAGCTTACCACACTTCCACGTATTTTCATACGCGTCGTGTGTCGATTTAACTCGGTTGCTTTCGCAGCCACATAGTGAATTGGTCATGCAATGGATTGCAATAACACCAAGGGAGGAAAGAGATGCTAGCCAGCAGACCAGACTGTTTGCAACGAACCGTATGTACTTTGACTTGGCTGCTTGTGCCGCCCGCCCGTACTCTTCAATGGTGTCCCCGATGGAGTATTATTGAAGGTATTGAAGGCAAATATCGTCCGTGCATATTCAAAGGTCGGAGTATCATATCTTGTCGATCGAGAGCATGGTGCTCTCAGGAACTTTTTAATGCAACCAGAAAAATGACGAGCGGAACGGACGAGAGCAAGCAAGCGTGTTCTCGCTAAGAAAAGTCTATGAAGATCGATGAACTAAAAAATCTGAAACGTGCGAAGGCGGAGAAATCTTTTGCGGGATAAAAACGAAGGCACAAGTACGGACGGGGAGAGAGGTAGACACGTGTGACGACACAGCAGTGCTTGTCCACGAGGTCGCTGAGAAGTTCGCGGAGGGCAACGTACTAACCGGTTGAGCTGTAGAGTAGAGTCAAAATGATTTTAAGTGAAACGACTCAAAAATATGCTTTCAACGCCCACCATGATACTCCAGTATTTCACCGTGTTTTCGTACTTACAGCATGGCAAAATCATACTCAGAGTGACGGGGTTTCAAAATGCGAGGTACTGCCAGCACGTGGCAGTAACACTCAATTAGCCCCCCCGCCTTCGTATAATGCAGCATGTCAGGGTCCAAAATAATACCTGTGGTACTGTTTTCCTTGATGTGAGTGACGTCCCACCCCCCCCCCCCCCCGTCAGGAACCCTGACAAAATGTCACAATTCCTGCCATGTTTGGAGTTCTGAATCAACACGTGCGTCTAAAACAAAACGAAAAAGTGGTATACTACATGTTAGGGCATGTTTTCATCAACACCACTAACAAGAGCACCAGACATGGACGCGACATCTACAGGACTACAACATCTTCGACGACAGTGGGGAGAAAACAGGACGTATAAGTGTACACTATATATAGTCTATAATAATGTGGAAAGTAAGTACAGACAGGGATGTTAACACTGCGGTAAACCACACGACCAACCTATTACGCAGGGTATTTCGTGCCTCCATCCGCTTACATGATTGCCTGACAACCTCTATCTACTATTCCAAACGCAGTGGAATGTGCCTAACGAAGTAAAGTCACCCTCGCGTTCAATAGTGGTGACATCGCATGTCCACGTGAGACAACCTTCACGAAACGCAGTAGCATATGCCTGACGAAGTGAAGTCACCCTCGCCTTCAATAGTAGTGACATCGCATATATATGACGTTGCATGCCCACCTCAACTGCTGTATTTGTAAGATGTATCTCTGTCTTAGAATTGGCGACCTCAGAGCCCCACAGCGGCACGGTAAAAATCATGGACGTGAAATCGCACATTTGAGACAATAATAAGTTGAAAAGGAAGCACAAGCAGACGTGATACACTGCCGAACCATCGCATACCCTCCTGAGACGACCTCTACGAAACACAGTAATATTTACCTCACGAAGTAAAATCACCCTCGCGATCAATAGTGATGACATCGCATATATATGGCATCAAATACCCACCTCGCCTGATGTATTTGTAGGACGTATCTCTGACTTAAAATTAACGACCGCAGAGCCCCACATCGACAAGGTAAAATCATAGGCGTGAAATCGTACATTTATTTGAATGTATACACATACATCACCTCGCATGCTGTATTTAGCAATACGTATCTCTTTCGTATAATTAGCGATGTCAGAAAATAATGGTAACTGTATGATGATGGTGACAAACAGTGCATGACCACATCACCTCGCCTGTTGTATTTGACAATACGTATCTCTTCCCTATAATTAGGGATTTCAGAAAATAATGGTACCTACAAATATTCTATAAAATATTCTAGCTTTCGATCGATGTATCATACAACAACAAATTATGAATATTTAACACGTTATTTACTACACTTAAACACTGGGTTGCATGCTGCATCTAACGTCAAACCTTCTAGAATAGTAAACATTACAAGCCAGATGATATAAAGGGATGTCTTATTACTTCAATCGTCAGGTTTGTCGCCTTTGAGGATTTATAGTTTGCGCGCACATATTGAAATGTCCCCCCCCCCCCCCCCCCCCCCCCTCCCCTCCCCCTCCACTAACCTTTCTTGTTCATAAAAAACCCCAACCTTCCCCCCCCCGCCGCTCCGTCCCCCGATTCCCCCCCCCCTTCCGCCTAGTTTGTCCAAACGCCCCACTCACAATCAAAATCGGCCTGAGTAATAAACACCTATACGCAGTTGATATCACGTCATTATCTTTCTGACTATCCATGACGTAGTTTTCAAATATTTTCCCCCCAACCCCCCCCCCCCCCCCTCCAACGCCCCCTCTTTTCCGACCACCTGCACGATCGCCTAGACCTAGCACCACGCATAAAACAAGCTGCTACATATCTTTGATCCCACAGCCGAAGTGTATTTGAATATTATTTGTGACCTAAACCTCTTACAAAATCTCCCCCGCTCCCCCCCCCCCCCCTCTTGCTCTCCCCTACTCAAACGCCCCACCAAATATCGAAATTCGCCACATTAATAAACACTTCACGCACAGGATATCACCTCATTTTCTTTCGAGAGCCATCCATGCCGCTGTCCCCCCCCCCCCCCTGCCTCGAACGCCCCCTCCTTCCCCATCACCCGCACCATCGCCTAGGCCTAGCACCACACGTATAACAAACCCCTCACCTAAAGCCCTTCCTCCCCCCCCCCCAACGCCCACTCTTTTCCGACCACCTGCACGATCGCCTAGACCTAGCACCACGCGTATAACAAGCTGCTACATATCTTCGATCTCACAGCCGAAGTGTATTTGAATATTATTTGTGACCTAAACCTCCTACAAAATCTCCCCCGCTCCCCCCCCCCCCCTCTTGCTCTCCCTTACTCAAACGCCCCACCAAATATCGAAATCCGCCACATTAATAAACACTTCACGCACAGGATATCACCTAATTATCTTTCGAGAGCCATCCATGCGGCTGTCCCCCCCCCCCCCCCCCTGCCTCGAACGCCCCCTCCTTCCCCATCACCCGCACCATCGCCTAGACCTAGCACCACACGTATAACAAACCCCTCACCTAAAGCCCTTCCTCCCCCCCCCCCCCCCCCCTCCAACGCCCACTCTTTTCCGACCACCTGGACGATCGCCTAGACCTAGCACCACGCGTATAACAAGTTGCTACATATCTTTGATCTCACAGCCGAAGTGTATTTAAATATTTTTTGTGACCTAAACCTCTCAAAAAATTCCCCCCCCCCCCTCCCCCCCCCTCTTGCTCTCCCTTACTCAATCGCCCCACCAAATATCGAAATCCGCCACATTAATAAACACATCACGCACAGGATATCACCTCATTATCTTCCGAGAGCCATCCATGCCGCTGTGTCCCCCCCCCCCCCCCCGCCTCGAACGCCCCCTTCTTCCCCATCACCCGCACCATCTCCTAGACCTAGCACCACACGTATAACACCCCCCTCACCTAAAGCCCTTCCTCCCCCCCCCGCCCGCCCCCCCGCCCCCACACCCCCCACCTCCCCCCCAACCCATCCCAACCCCACCCCCTCGAACACGCCACCTTCTCTTTACTCACTGATTGTACGACTTACCCCAGAATATACATGATAAACTGATGTATTATTTCCAAAGCCATCACATTTATCCCCTCAAAGTAATGTATAGTTTCCAGGCACATATTGAGCTGCCCCACACGCCCCCCCCCCCCCCCCCCTCGCCCCAACCCCCCCCTCCCCGCCCCCAATAATATACTGATGCTAAAACCGTCAGATTTATCCCCTCGAAAGGATTTATAGCTTACATGCACAAATTTCCCCCTTCCCCCCCCCCCCCCCCTCCTCCAAACCGGCTCGCTTTTGATCAAAACCAGGCCCCCACGTCCTTCAAAACTCCGCCCCACCCCCCTCACCGGTTATTCGACTTACAAAATTAACTTGATCAAAGGTTACATTTCCCTTCACAGCTGTCAGATTTTGTCCCCCTCAGAAACGGGTTTTATAGTTTCCGCGCACAGACTGACTAAAATCATCCTGTTGACCCTGATAGCTACACTGTAGTTGTAAGGGGAGTCGCCGACCTATATCCTTAATGAGGACACACAACTCGTAATATACGCGCGATCGGAGTATCACACACAGCTTGCAAAGATGAGTTTCGACGAAATCTTCGATCTCACAGCTGGAGTGTATTTTCATATTTTATAATTTATTTGAGACAAAAATAATTTGAAAAAAAGAAAGCACAGGCAGATGTGTTAAAATTGCGGTAAACAACCTTACCAACCCATTACGTAGGGTATTTCGTACATACCGTCTGCATGATCGCCTCCCCACCTATGCCAAGCGAAGTATTACTAACGATGTAACGTGATTGAGCGCGTGTATACCAAGTATGACTAATGAGGTAACGTAATTGAGCACATGTATACCAAGCGTCGATTCGCATCCCTCCCTCTAATGCTCGTTGACGGAGACAGCACATGGCCACATACATCACCTCGCATGCTGTATTTGGCAATATGTATCTCTTGCGTATAATTAGCGATGTAGATAATAATGGTGACTGTATGATGATGGTGACAAACACAGTGCATGACCACATCACCTCGCCTGTTGCATTTGACAATACGTATCTCTTTCTTATTATTAGCGATGTCAGAAAATAATGGTACCTACAAATATTCTATAAAATATTCTAGCTTTCGATCGCTGTATCATACAACAACAAACTGTGAAGATTTAACACGTTTTTTACTACACTTAAACACTGGGTTGCATGCTGCATCTAACATCAAGCCTTCTAGAATAGTAAACATTACAAGCCAGATGATATAAAGGGATGTCTTATTGCTTCAATCGTCAGGTTTGTCGCCTTTGAGAATTTATAGTTTCCGCGCACATATTGAAATGTCCCGCCCCCCGCCCCCCCCCCCCCCCCCTCCCCTCCCCCTCCACTGACCACTTTTTCATAACAAACCCCAACCCTTCCCCCCCCCCGCCCCTCCGTCCCCCGATTCCCCCCCCCCCCCTTCCGCCTAGTCTGTCCAAACGCCCCACTCACAATCAAAATCGGCCTGAGTAATAAACACCTATACGCAGTTGATATCACGTCATTATCTTTCTGACCATCCATGACGAAGGTTTCGATTAATCCCCCCCCCCCCCCCCCCCCCCCCCTCCAACGCCCCCTCTTTTCCGACCACCTACACGATCGCCTAGACCTAGCACCACGCGTATAACAAGCTGCTACATATCTTTGATCTCACAGCCGAAGTGATTTTGAATATTATTTGTGGCCTAAACCTCCTAAAAATCCCCCCCCCCCCTCTTGCTCTCCCTTACTCAAACGCCCCACCAAATATCAAAATCCGCCACATTAATAAACACTTCACGCACAGGATATCACCTCATTATCTTTCGAGAGCCATCCATGCCGCTTTGCCCCCCCCCCCTCCAACGCCCCCTCTTTCCCGGCCACCTGCACGATCGCCTAGACCTAGCACCACGCGTATAACAAGCTGATACAAATCTTTGATCTCACAGCCCAAGTGTATTTGAATATTATTTGTGACCTAAACCTCCTAAAAAATCCCCCCCCCCCCCCCCCTCTTGCTCTCCCTTACTCAAACGCCCCACCAAATATCAAAATCCGCCACATTAATAAACACTTCACGCACAGGATATCACCTCATTATCTTTCGAGAGCCATCCATGCCGCTGTGTCCCCCCCCCCTCCAACGCCCCCTCTTTCCCGGCCACCTGCACGATCGCCTAGACCTAGCACCACGCGTATAACAAGCTGATACAAATCTTTGATCTCACAGCCCAAGTGTATTTGAATATTATTTGTGACCTAAACCTCCTAAAAAATCCCCCCCCCCCCCCCCCCTCTTGCTCTCCCTTACTCAAACGCCCCACCAAATATCGAAATCCGCCACATTAATAAACACTTCACGCACAGGATATCACCTCATTATCTTTCGAGAGCCATCCATGCCGCTGTGTTCCCCCCCCCCCCCCCCCCCCCCCCTGCGCCCCCCGCCCCCGCCCCCACCCCCCACCCTCCCCCCCCCAACCCATCCCAACCCCACCCCCTCGAACACTCCACCCTCTCTTTACTCACTGATTGTACGACTTACCCCAGGATATACATGATAAACTGATGTTTTATATTCAAAAATGTCACATTTATCCCCTCGAAATAATGTATAGTTTCCAGGCACATATCGAGCTGCCCCCCCCCCCCCCCCCCCCCCCCCCGCCCCCAATAATATATTGGTGCCAAAACCGTCAGATTTATCCCCTCGAAAGGATTTATAGCTTACATGCACAAATTGCCCCTTCCCCCCCTCCCCCCCCCCCCGCCCCCCTCCAAACCCGCTCGCTTTTGATCAAAACCAGGCCCTGCCTTTCCCTTCACAGCTGTCAGATTTTGTCCCCCTCAGAAACGGGTTTTATAGTTTCCGCGCACAGACTGACTAAAATCATCCTGTTGACCCTGATAGCTACACTGTAGCTGTAAGGGGAGTCGCCGACCTACATCCTTAATGAGGACACACAACCCGTAATACGCGCGATCGGAGTATCACACACAGCTTGCAAAGATGAGTTTCGACGAAATCTTCGATCTCACAGCTGGAGTGTATTTTAATTTTTATAATATATTGTCAAGAACATTGTCGTCGATCTTGACGGAAATGGCCTGAAATGTCATCACGACTATGCGCGTCCGGATTCCTGACAAACGTCACGATTCGCGGATTTATCGCCTATTTTTTGTCAAGATATTCCTGTCATGATGGGATAAGCCATGCTCAGGGTCGGCTTGCTCGCTCGGCCCACGTCATGCGGGGACCTTGGTTGCGTGGTGGCACGGGATAAAATGAGAAGTTCAGGTGTACCTCATGGTGTATTATCCATTATTAGTATAAATTTAAATTCACTCCAGCGCTGTGAGATAAAAGCTTTCGTCGAAACTCATCTTTGCAAGCTGTGTGTGATACTCCGATCGCGCGTATTACGGGTTGTATGTCCTCATTATTATATTCGCGTACATCCGAGTATATAGTCACAACCAATTCATGTGAGTCAAGATCGATCAGAAGGAGAACACAAACCAAGTGACCAAAACAAAACCGAAACAAGACTAAGATATAATAGTGGGCGTATTCCATCGGAATCAACCCTTCAAGAAAACGCGCGAGCGGTACTGGTCGGGTCGCGAAAGTGCGGTCGGGTCGGGAACGGGTCGGGACGGGAACGGTAATCCCGAGCGTGTTTCGCTCCCGACCGCGAGTTCCCGACCCCTTGCCGACCTTGGTCTCTGTTCCCACCGTCTACCGTCCCGACTTCAGTCATCTTGTTCCTGTTCCGCTGTAAGGTGCATTCCCGACTTTTCCCGTTCCGTTTTCCGCCCAGTTGTTCTCATTTCCTCCCGACGTTCATAACACTGTTTCCCCCATCCCGCAACTCACTGTAGCGGCAGATGCTCCCATTCCATTTGCCATCGGCTGTATTGTTTTCCCCATGATATGACTATGATGAATAAAACTGGAGTATTCCAATTTGAATTGTTTAACTAACTTTGGACCCAACTATTGCTTCTCACGTAGGCGCTGTCGGAGCCGCAACGCCGGCGCCTCAACGCCAATTACCTTCCCCAGGCCCCGCGAAGAAGCCGAACATCACTCCACCACGAAACCTCCTACTGTCCCAACCCCTCTCCTGCCTCTCATGTTTTCCACCCCCCTGCGGATGCACCGCCGCAAATGTCGGCCCACGCTGCGCATCGCGGCCCCGACGGTATCTACCGTCAATGATGGCCCGACACGAGAACGTCATTAGCGTGCCCGATAGACATGCCGTCGGCGGCGACGATATCGGCTTTTCTCCGCCGGCACCATTGTCTTTGTCAGGCCAGGCCGTCAGCGGTGATTTTTGCGGCGGCTATCCTACCACCCCTTCCTCAGATACCACCGTGTTGTACCACCACTGCTCGTCCTCTGCCATGTCCCCAAAACAAACTCGATCTTCGTCCTCCATTACGCCCACGAATTTGCGGCGTTATCGCTCAATGATTGCTGTATCAAGTGGGTCTGGCTAGATGGTGGGGCATGACCCTTCTTGGCTTGTACTCCCTTCCGTTCTGCTCGTGCCTCTACTTGTTCTCGGCGGGCCTCGGCGGCGTCTCGCTGGTTTTGCAACTCTTGTACTCTTTCGGGGGCTCGCCTTCGTTACTCGACTGACGTCCCCGTATTGGTAGATCGCTTCCGTTTGTTCTTCAGAGCAGGCGAACGCGGTACAGTACTGCCAGGTTGATAAATCCCACTTCGTGTGGGCATCTCTGCTATGGCCTGCTGCAGAGAATCCGAGTAACCCATATTACCCCCTGACAATGGGCCTGTCACCCACTGCAGTTCTTGATCCCCGCTGGCAGCATCCTCGAGTCTGGCAGCTTCTGCGGATGTCTTCACAGCTGCAGCGACGTTTTCTTGCAGGCGACGGCGTCCTTTTCCAGGAATGCTCGCGCCGATGGGTGGTCCCATAGCCCTGGCTCCTACCACTGATTATCTAGTCGTGCGATCTTGCTAGCATGGTCGATGAACCAGGTGGGTTGAGCACGGGCTGGCTCGCGGAGACAGGAGCCTCGATGTCCGGAGCACCATCAGGCGGGGAGGGGAGACAAAAATGTAGATTTACCAAGACGTAGGGTGCAAGAGTGGAAAAGAGAAGTGCCACTCAGGGCTTCTTCCCCTGACACGTGGTGAACCTAACAACACGATTCAAGGGACCACATGTTTGAGTTATTGTATCCACTCGGGAAAATATATGGTTCCCCCGCATTTCCAAAGATGTATTATACAGTTTCACAAACCACTAAAAATATTCCAATCGGCTTTGATACAAGCACAAAACAACACATCTCGCCCTGCTTCGATCTCATATCTTGTACGCACTACTACGCCTATTACGGGAGGTCAGGCGCCCCACGTCACCGCGGAGTTTAGGCCACTCACCCGAGTAGCTCCGACACTAAATAATATGTTTTGTTAGCGGAAGGTACTTACATCTTTTAGGCGGCGTACACTTCTAACAAAAAATAAAATAAAACTTCAAGCCTGCGAATATGTAGCGCAGTTGATAGAAATAGTGACTACGAGCCGCTGAAAGCCTCTACTCTAAAGCTGGCCCACGTAGCCCGGGCATTAAGTGTGGCCTGCAAATGAGGTTCAGCGATGCTTAGTTTCCAGACCTCCTGTTACCCTGCTCGACTGAAATAAAAACTAACAGTGCACCCCATCGGCACCTCAGGGAATGTCGTCGCTGGTGGGTTCAACGCAACCCAAAGAGTTACCGTCTTCACAGCTGGCCTTGGTACAATCCCGAGTTTCGGATGTTTTGTAGGAATGTTCACAAGGACGGGTTGCGTTCCCTCTTTTCGAGGAATATTTCCTGCCGGCTCAATGGTTTGGACACAGTTCGATCCGTCCACCACGAGCCGTCTGACCGTCCATGGTCGCCGCTTGGACCCTCATCAACCCGCGAAACGTGTCCCGCCAGTTGGTCAGCCGGAAGCAGTGCAGTGCCCGGGCTGTTGTCCTGCGGAATAGCTCGATCAGCATCTGGTTTATTTGGCTGGGGGAAATGTTCCAGGTAGCCCTTCAAGCTGATCAGGTAGAGCATAAACAAAAGTGATAAAGTGGTGGTCACGAACACCGGCCACAAGCTGTAGTAAACGTAGTAAGTTAGGAACATTACCATACCCATGATGAAGAACAGCTGTGTCCTCCAGCGTGGTTAGTCCCGTTCCAATAGAAACGGTAGCAGTCCACGATGGCGCAGCGAAAGGTACGAAACAAAAAAAAGGGAGACGGGCGGGTGGGGATGGGGGGAGTTGGACGACGAATTACAGCAGGGTCGACTGCCATCCACTTGGTGTAAGGTGATCAACGAGCGTGCTGACATGGAAGGGGTTACACCTTTGGGCGAAATACCTTCGTAGGTACAGCCTCCTCCCAAGGCTGTGGTGGCCGCGTTACCTGTCGGGGAATCTAACGTTTTCAATATCTTGGAATGGCCCCCCGTGGGCAAACAGGTGCGCCCCATTTCATTGCAGGCTTGATCATTTTCAGCGATTCTATATTGTAAATGTACGCTGCACCATGATTAACGAGCTGGTTGGTCGACCGACGTGCCAAGTGGTTTATCAGAGCGTTGTTGACCTAGGGCCAAATTCCCTCGCCCTTGTGAACTAACTTGGTTAGGTTAGTAAAATGCCGGGACACACTTTCCTGTGGCTTTGGTTCTTGACCGAAGATGTTCTACCTATCTTGGCATGCGACCTGTTACTTTTTGGCACATTATCGGCATAATAACTTGCATGGCCGCAAGAAATTCCGTATTGGGCCTAGCTCGCAGGTTCGTCCGGAGTCGCGTGTTGTTCGAGGAGAGCACAGGACGCATGCCCGGGTAGAGGTAGAAGGGATTCGCCAAAACGCTGTTGCCATCCCTCAACTGACGAACAGGCAACCGTTGTTTCGGGTTTGGGCCAATTTCATGCGATAAGGGGTGTAGAGCCACCCCACGGTGGGGTAGGGTTGCAGCATCTTCGATCAGTCTCTGAGCTCCTTACATGAGGAACTCAATATCTCACCCGATACTACATGACTTCGAAGGCATTTGTTCGCAAAACCCGACCAAGCTTCTATTCCTTAGTTTTAAAACAACATGTACTCGGGAAATTACTTCATTGACCGGCAGTTCCTCACATGAAGAACTCAATCGCCCATGGACGTTTGCCGCAATCATACAACTGCAACCCCTACCGTGGGATGGCTCTGTACCCCTTCGAGAACAGCTACACGTCGTCGTCCATCACTCCAAATGGACTACGGGCGGAACGTCTACGGGCGGAACGTCTGGTAGTTGCGAGTCGATGCAGTCGTGTACCCCCAAAACATGACGGCACTTGAAACAAGCAAAACAAAAAATCAAAAATATTTTGTTGCCAATGGAAACAGATGCACTCTCCGTATAATTTTCTTGGCAATGGGAGAACCGGAACCCATATCGTTGGTCGTGAGTATTTCGATAGTCCTTTGCGAGCCAGAAAACACACGAAGAAAGTGTTTGTTTTAGCACCCTTCCTCGGGTCGAGCAGCCAAGAAACGTTCGTTAAAGACGGTCGCTGGCTTCGGGGCGGGGGCTATCGAAGAATCAGTCCTGTACCTAACGGAAGAAACAAATTGAGGTCATGATTTTTGGAGCAACGCACGTTACCATTTCATTCCGGATTCGTTTAGGCAATCTTAGCTATACAAAATCCAAAAAGAAAAAAGAACAGAGGGGCAACTGTCGCGAGTGACATCGAGCCGCCGCAAAACAAAAGCGGTCGAACGTAACCCCTACCTAAGCTTTCCCCGCCGGACTTGCGAAACCATATTGTTAAGGCAATTTGTTTTTTTAATGCATCGTAGATTTCCATTCTTTTGCGGGTTCATATGGGTCGGTTCTACGGTAGCTCCCCCCACCATTTCGTTTACCAGATCGCCGGTTGCGAAACCAGCTCCGGGCCGTATCTCCTGAACTACCGTGTCTCTTGCCACCCCGACGTCATTGTTTGATAGCCCTTTGCGGTATATAAAACATTTGAAGACGTTTTTGAATAGCACCCTTCCTCGCGTCCAGCAGCCGTGAAACGTTCGTTCAAGAAAATCGCTGGTTCGGGAGGGGGAGCCATCGTAGAATCAGTCATATTGGAAAATAAACCAGCATGGTATTACGATTCGGCAAACGAACGAGGGGGTCAACCGTGCTTGTGACTAGCCGACGCGTTCTACGATCGAGGTGCACCACTTTAGTTTTGTGGTTCCTTAATTTTGGAGCTTAAGACCCCTCCCAAAAGAAACGATTTGAAAACAAAATAAGACTGCTACCGTATGGAACATCACATGACCTAGGTACGCAACAACAACCATGCGAAAAAATGGCCGATTTCCGACAATTTTTGCGTTAAGGAGCCCCGTCATTCAGAAACCATTTCAGGCGAAAAGTGCTACCGATATCATAGCACGCGTCAAAAATCAAGGTGGAGTAAAAAAAGGACAAACCGGTGATCCCGCTGCTGCAGCCCTGATCTTCGCAGTAGTAGTGTCCGTTACGCACTCAGGCCACGGGATTGTTGATGCGGTTGCACTTTTGACTTTTTCTCGATGACAGGTTCGGGCGATGTGTACTAGGATCCTCAGTAAAGAAGGGTCAGACGAAAATGGTGCACCGCCGCCGAGCAGCATTCACAGTAGGTTCGCAAGGGTTCTCCTGTAGCAATAGGTCGTGGTACTCCTATCGAGGCACGAGTCTCAAACGTTCTCGACGTTTCGACACCACGATGTCACCACCCCATCGTCGAGTGCTGGCTTAGCTTCTTTCAGTGGTAAGAATCGACGAACCTATCACCCGCTGCCTTTGCGGGTGCACATGACTTACCTCTACCCCTCCCCAACCAGTAACTAGAAATATTCACATCTCGCAACATACGAACAGATACGACAGAACGAGCTGGTACCCCTGTTGATGCTGGTCACGGAGACGCATATGACTAAAGGATTGTTCATTCGAGGATCTCGGAAATGGTTTGGTGGTTGCCATATGTATAATTGACGCCAAATGAATTACGAATTTTTGAACCGCGAAACGCTGTTTAGTACCTAAAATGTGGTGGGTTATATTGACCCGGCGTCCGACCGTGTAAGGCTCGATCTCCTCGCACTTACGGTCTTCGCGAAAGCAATGTAGACCCGTCTATAATTTCTCGCTAGACGTCGTTCGAATGCTGAACGGCGTTGCCATTTGCGGATGAACCTAACCGACATCGATGGTTTTTTCGAACTCATGCCGCATACTTCGGATGTACCCCGTTCTGTGGTGTTGAAGACCGGGGGGGCTCATATCTACTTCCCGCCCCCGGGAGTCCCGCTCAGTTCAATATCTAAACACTACTTCCGTGTAGCGAATTGCACCTCATTGTTCTCACTCTGCGTTGCGATCTTTTACTAATTCGTGCTTCGCAGAGAACGGGTATACCTCTCTCGTGTTGCTGCCTCAAAAACAGCTCGTGATCCTATTCAGGTTTTTTTTTGTTCGTCATTTTCTTTTCGGTAGTCTACACGGCGACCTTGGGGTGCTGCTGTGACCCCAAACGGCCTAAATTATAGAACGGAAAAACCGAGACAATACGAAGTGCCAACTGAGCGTTTGAGAGTCCGTCAACTGCCGACAGCTTAATCTTCCCACATTCCAGCACGACCCATTAAAACTTCGGTGCCTGTGTGCGTCCGGTGGACCGCGGTAGTGGCCGTAGGCCACCGAGACTCTCGACCCCCCACTCTCAAACCTCCGTCTCCGAGTGCCACTTCTCTTGAACGAGGAGTTCGTAGTGAACACGAGCTTTCGGCTCGCAGTGTGATTTTTAGTACCAGTGGTAGTATAAAATATAGTATAGTATATATCAAACTAACACTCTTCTGGCGTTATACCCACCAAAGGGGATTATGCTCATGTGTGCCAGCTGCGTTTGATTCTTCGATTGCGCGTGTTACGGACCGTGGATTCCATCGTAAAGGGTGAGTTTCGTCGTGATTATACCCTGGTGAAGAGTACAGTTATGTGACTTCCCTGCTGAAGTCTGGGGTCCACCGAAATAGGGCGTTAAGCCTTGTTCTGCGCACGGAAATTAGACAACGCCCATTGAGGGGGGCAAAATAATATATCTGCGGAATTCAGTAAGCATAAATGGAGTATGCTCAGTGTAGGTGAACGTTTTGAGTGGTCTACATGACATGATGTGTATACCGCGTTTGTTCCCAAATGGAGTGACACGTACTAGGCAGGTGTACAGGGTGTGTACGCAATTGAAGCGGACTGTAAGAGCACCAGGTTTGTACGCAAGTGGTAACTCTCGAACAACCGTCGTCGTAGGCGAAGTCAACGTACCGACTGTTGATACGCCATTTTCCCTGTGAACTCCCTGTATATGTGGCTGGCCACCATGCGGTCAATGTATATCGCTACTGTGCCGAAGTGATCTATCTTCTGCTCTTCTTAGAGATGCATGAAAACGTACTCTCACACGTGTATTCATCCAATGAAGACCGGCGAGTGAGACCTGGCGTGCTGCATCGGGCGTCAGGCGGTGCGCTTCATCTTAAAGCTGTTTGAACGCCCTCCTCACACACCAGGATAACGCCGTCAGCACCGTCGAGGGAGATTGGCTGTTCCGCCATGTGTGCATGTGTGTGAGGATCCCTCTGTGCGCTGAAGGGTTACCGGGAATGTGAGGGGTATCTGCAGCCCGCAGCAATTCACGGTAAAGGCTGTACCCCGCATTAAAAAAAGGTTCCCACAGTTGAGGAAACGCAATAAATCGGAACGTCGGCACCTCTGTTTGACGACTGACTATTTATCCGACTAATATTATGTCGGCGACATAAGTCATGTCGACTCACAGCCTTATTTATGTATTGTTCTTCGTCACACTGTGTTGATGTCTTCGTGTCTGTTTCTGTTCCGCATTGCAATATATCCATGCTTCTGTCGGCGGTTCAAGAGTATGTACGAATTCGTTGCCCCCCCCCCCCCCCCCAGCACTCCAGTTAGTCGTAGTCTCCATGAATACAGCCGGTTGTGGTAGACGACAGCAATCGGTGGGCAGGAAGACATGATGTATATTCCGCGAAGACAGAATCTGGTACCCTAGTTCGGTAGGGTGTAAAGTATCTCAACTGCGTTGTCTCGGGGGTTTTTATTGACTGTTCGTTTCAAGCACTTATTATGCCTTGTCGAACTACGATTTAACTTAATAGTGCAACAGCCTGCTGACGAAGGCAGCCCTTAAAGCTTGTCACAACCTAGAGATTATAGCTTCGCCCGTTAGCTATTTCTTTCTGCCTATTCACCGACGAATCTCACTTAACCCAGCCCTACTGTTGCTTGTTCGCATCCGACCTTTCGTTACTTCTTTCTCTCTAAGTACACGAAACTACTTTTGTCTCTATTAACACCCCGTGCAAACCATCCCGCCATCTGTCCGTCATTGAACTCCCCCGAGATTTTCCCGTTCTTCTGCTGTTCTATCTTTCTGCACGTTACCCCAAACACCAGGTTGGCCCAACGACAACCTTCTTCGTTATTTTTGTTGTTGTTGTTGTTGTTGTTGTTGTTGTTGTTGTTGTTGTTATCACGATGTATGCATACCCTGGGGTGGGGATACAAACCCAGAGCTGACGAGGACCGTGGCACAGGGCAAGGGACGTCAGGGAGTCGTCAAGTTGTTTATTTTTTATAGTTTCTCTATATTTTTGTATTGTACCTGGTATTGTACTGTTTTGTTTTTTTTTCGTTTGACGAATCGTAGGGAGCAGTATAGTCGGGGGATGAGCAAGGGCGGAGGGTCTCAGCGTGGCCCAGCAACAGAACGAGGAGAAGGACAACCTGGTGGATGGACCAGTTCCAAGGCAGGTTTCGGGCCTAGGAAGCGAAGCAGCAGGAAGCGTGAAAAAGGTCGACAACACAAACCACGGTAGAGTACAATCAATCGCTAACCTGAGGACGTCCGAGTAGGAGCGCGCAGATCTCGCCAGATGTTGGACAACAGACGGATCTCGCAGGTGGTCGGGTAGGGGAGGCCGCACTTCGCCAGTCAGGAACGGCAGGGGTAGTCGTAAGTCGCCAGGCAGGGACGGGTAAGGTTCGTATAGGCACCGTGAGCAGAAAAATATCACGCAACATGTCCCGCCCCGCTACAACGACTACTATATTTTCCCCGATCCAAGTCTTGAGACCCCCCCTAGGCGGGTGGAGGGAGTTGGTATCGGCAGGATACAGGGGCGGGACGGAATAACGGCCAGGTCACAGTAAATCACAGGCGTCCTGGGGCCCGGTATCAGCATCAGCATCAGAGGTTGGCACCCCAACGGCCGCATGTCACGGGCTCACCACAGCAGCCGCAGCAAGGCGAGGCACCATAACGACAAGGGCCGGGTGGGCGGGGGCGTGGGGCAGGTACAGGACAACGTAACTGCGATAGTGATGACGGCGCTCGTTATGATAGACAGGAGGGGGGAAAGACCGCGTAGAACAGGGGAAACAGTTATGTTAAGGGTGGGTAATGAAACAGCGTGACCTGGGTAAGGAGGTGCCGCGAGGGAGGCGAAGGTAGGGCGTTGGTGAGGATAGCGGCGCTATTGGAAGCAAAAGGGACCTGGTGCGTTCAGCAAAGACATATGGGGGGGGTCGATAATAGGTTGGCATACCATCCGACAAGGTGGCAAGCGGGGAAGAATCCCCAGTTTCCAAACGCACAGTGTCCCCGAATCGCTTGGCAGGTGCAGGGATTGGAATGGGGGAGCAACTCATGTGTTCGGAGATATTGAGAGGGTACACGTTTGGAGGTGAATAGGGGGATGTGGGTGAGCTGGAGGTCTTTCGTCGGAAGGGGTGCGGGCTTCGGAAAGACATGGGTGAGATGGGGCTGGTAAGAGAATTGGTCGAGTTCATGGGCTACTGTTGCGCAAGGAAAGCGAACAAGGAGTCGACCATAGTACACAATTGGGCGGCGATCAACTGCTACCATGAACAGCTCTTGGGGCCGTCAGTTCCCCCGAGTAACCGTCGAATAGATCTGCTAGGCAAGGTGTAACGAGAGTATACGTAGAGATGGGTAGTCAGCAGAGCGTGAAAAGGCCGTTGACCTGGAGGGTGATGTCGGAGATGCATTGGGGCGTCCAGACATAGGGGATAGGTGGGAGAATGTTTTGGATCGGTCTGGCACGTTGATATTGGTTTGTTGCGGGCGCCAGAATTGTCTGCCAAAATAAATGGGTGTACTACATACAGTATACTGTGTGCGGAGGGGGGTGTGGCGCTTTTAAGGATAACAAGCAGGTGGCCGAAAGTAAAAAAGACATGAAGTAAAGTAGAAGTGAGGTTCAGGGGAGACCCAGGCTACGGCAGGGGGGCCCCTTTTGGGGCCTTTAATTTCAGTGGCTAGAGGTCACTCGCGCGGGTAACCCCTTTGTTCTTTCGCGATCTTACGTTTTTCTCAGGTTTTATATTGACGAAATCAATCCGCAATTGCAAGGTAATCTAAGCTGCTCCAAAACTACTGCCTAAACCATTCTCATCCGTGAGGTACGGAGTCACTCGTGCGACTGACCTAAACACACCAGTGAAAACGGGGGTACCCTCCCTACCGTAGCCTTGGTCGGGACCGAACGGGGACCAGGGGAGAAAGGGGGCGGTACTGGTGAGAACAAAGAAAATAAACTGCGGAGGGATAAGAGGGACGGCAGTGGATCACTTAGTGGAGCCTTTTAATAGTTACAATGACGAGAAGTTGACGGGGGAAACTTCCTTGACATGTCATATTAGGAGAGGGATGGTTGGGAGGTATCGTCCAGGGGGCGGACAACCCGATGCTTAGGGAGGGTATCGCAACCGTAGCGGAGAGATGGAAAGAGGAGGGGAGGGGAGGGGAGGGGAGCAGGGGCGAGATTGATTCCAGACAATTTCGCGTTGCATTCGAGAAAAATAGGCGGGGCGACAAGACTGGCCGCGACAAGGGTCAGAGATTGTAATACAGAATGAAGGAAGGAGGTCGCCGGACTAGTCCAAGTTTTGCGAAAAAGCGAACGTGGAGAAACCGATCTCGGTTTCAGGGGTGTTGGGGCACGGGGCAGGGGCGCTTGAGAGACAACCGGGACAAGGGACTAGATGGGGCGGAATGGGGAAAGTACCTCTTTGCCCGGGAATGTAACAACCGCTTGGGGAACTGCTTTTTGAACCCAAACGGCCAGTGCAGATATCCGGGCGGAGAGGTGGCGAAACCGCGGTTTCATGTTGGGAGGCGTCTCATTAGCGCACCGTGATCGGTAGGTAGGTCAAACTCGTTTCATTTGTGTGGGTGGAGGAGGCGAAATCAAGAAGGGAAAGGGAGGGAGCGGCCCCTCTATCTCTACCTCTGTCCTGAAATTGTATATAGAGGTAAGGGAGGCATACTCATCCTGGCGGGGACGGGCGCAGTGCAGCCCTTCCTCCCCGGCCCACCATTTCAGCCTCTTCAACCAAAATACAGCATATTTCGTGGAAGTAAAACCCAAAGAGGAAGATTGTCATGGGGCTGCCTGGTGTTTGGGGTGACACGTACAGAGCTAGAACAGTAGAAGAGCAAAATTTCGCGGCGGGCTCAATGTAGAATAGACAACGGGATGTTTGGTACGCGGCAAAAAATAGAGAAAATGAAAGTTCCGTACAATGAGTGATAAAAGGTCGGATGCGAGCAAGGAACTGTAGGGCTGCGTTAAGTGGGATTCGTGGGTGCAGCGCAATAACCAGGAAGAGATGGCTTATGGGCAAGGCCCTCCACGGGCTAAAGGGACCGCGGCACAGGACAACGGACGTCAAGGAGTTGTAATTTTTTTTTCCCCCGCTCAACCCCCCGCAAATTTCCACGGCGGATGGGCAAACGGAGGGGACGAGGACGCAGTGGTCCATTGGTACTGGCATAATCGCGATCTCACGGACCGTAGGTAACGGAATAAATACATATTTATCGTTTGACCTTCCCGGTAGGTTCCCGATCGCACGGGCCATTTATACCGCAACCACCTGAAAGCACGCGTATGCGGTGGTCGATTTGTGATGGCGTAATCTCGATCGCACGGGCCGTTAGAAACGGAAATCATCACACTCTCAGTAGTCGGTTAGCAATCGTGGTGGGTTCCCGGTATGAACGGGCGGTTACAAACATAACCATCCGAACGCGCAACCACACAGTGCTCGGTCAGTGGTGGCACAATCCCGATCGCACCGGTCGTTAGAAATGAAAATCACCACACCCATGATCGTTTATCAGTCAAGGTTGGTCCCCGAAAAGAAATCGGGGCGTTAGAAAGAGAAAATCCACTCGAAAGCACGCGAAAGGTAGTGGTCAATGAGAGGTGACTTTCTCGTGCGCAAGGGCTTTTAGAAACAGAATCACGGTGTTACTAGTCGGGCGGAAAGTGTGGGTGTTTCCCGATATGAGCAGGCTGTTGGAAACCGGAAATCCACCGGAACGCACACCCAAGTAATAGTGGGGCAAGTAGGTCCGTTAGTATGATCGCACGGTCCGTTAGAAACGGAACTACTTGGGCGTTTTTTTCAATTTCGGAGTCCGGAATGAACGGGCCTCCGGTTTGTACACGAGAGATCTAAGAGTGGGGAGGAGTCTCACTAGCGGAGCGCGACTGGTAGGTAGTCGATCTCGTTTCGTTTGTGTGAGTGTGGGAGGCCTAAGCAAGAGGAAAAAGGGAGGGGGTAGCCCCTCTATACCCTCTTCTCTCTTCAAATCTATTATAGAGGTAGGAAAGGCGTACGAATCCGGGGGGAGAGGGGCGGGTGCTGGGCAGCCCTTCCCATCCCCCCCACACCATTTCGGCTTCTTCAAAGAATATATTGCATATTTCGTGTGGAAGTAAAAATCTCTTCAAAAAACCAAGACAACGGCTTACCCGCCGTCCGTTGTACTCTAACCGTACTCTGAGTAAAGTGAAACAAGCTCCATCCTTCCATTCCGAGGAGTTTCATCTGTTTGATTTCTATTGAAGGAGATCCTATGTTATGAAAAGATTATCGGGGAGCATTTCAAATAAATATTACTAAGCAACGCAACGCACGAAATGAAATGTTACTCACGCGGTTCCCAACGCTGCACGGACGTTACGAGCACACCTACCCCGGACGCTACGCGTCGGGGTATCCACGTGAAAGCTGCGGCAGTTTGGGTGAGCCTTGTGTAGGACTCGAACAACGGGACGCGACAATAGAATCGACGAGCGCGGGCGTGCACAACCCCGTCCGGCGATAGGGGTCCGCCAACATGCGGGCCCTAGCTGATGAAATCGGGATAATACCCGTTCCTCCGATAGAGATTACAAGACATATGAAGAAAACCGACAATCTCAGGAGCGCACCCAGCCGTGGAGATATGGGGTGCTCCGTCGTATCGGAGTGTCTCGATTGGGTGACAGATTCAACGAAGTTCCGGGAAAAAAACGTACAGACACCGTCTGGTGACGGATCTCCACCGATGGGGTGACAACTTCATCGATATTCCGAAGGACTTGTTGTTGTTGTTGTTGTTGTTGTTGTTGTTGTTGTTGTTGTTGTTGTTGTTGTTGTTGTTGTTGTTGGTGTTGTTGTTATTGTTGTTGTTGTTGTTGTTGTGTTGTTGTTGTTGTTGTTGTTGTTGTTGTTGTTGTTGTTGTTGTCGTTGTTGTTTTTGTTGTGGTTATTGCCTCACATTATATCTTGCCAAAGACCTACAGCCAGTGGTCGCACAAATATGCTGGAGCTATCGAAAGATCCGGAAACCAAATGATATCCAAATTCGTCCAGGAAAGACTAGTTATGCTTCGCCACTTAAAACTTACGATACGAAGAAGGCGCAAAAACGTGGAATGGTGCAACATGCAAACTGAACTGACATGGTCGAGGGTATCCAGCAGTATCCCCGCGCCTCGTTTTCTTCAGGTGTCAAGTGTGGATCGAAACAAGGGCATCACCTCCCGCGGCGGGCGGTGTTCTCATCCCGTCACGAATGAGACTTTTTGAGTGCCCTGTGTCCTGTGCTGAGTAGTGCGCCGACACCCAAACTGATAAACTGATAACAACGGTGAGGAAAAATAAGGTTTCTAGATACTCCGTAGACTAACCCGTCGTGATTAGGTGTGTGGGTGGTGACTTGGTCGATTTCCCATTTCCTCTTTTTTTTCGTGGCGAATTTCGGGATTAGTGGTCGTGAGCTTCGGAGGGGTGAACTCAACCAGGCATTGCATCTAGGCGTCACAGGGTTGACGTCACTCTGAGATCGTTCCTGTCCCTGTTCAGGATAACCATCAGCATCTCCTCGCATGTTCTTCCTCTGGTATATTGTGGAGTGTGGGTCGAAACATTGGCGCCCCCTCCCGCGGCCGGTGTTGCCAACGCTCCATGACTTTCTTCTATAATCGGTTCGCCGATGAGACGCCCTTAGTGCGTACTTTGGGTCTCAGGCTGGAAAATGGGCGTCTTTATTGTACCTCCCATACTCATTTGATATCATTCGTATCACCCGTCTGCCTCACTACAATGTAGGTCCGCCCCTCGGGCTCTTGCTTATGTCTTGGGTCGTTTGCCAAAGCCGCCCATAATCTACTCGACTCGTTCAGGGGGTATTCATTGAGTTCCTTGTTTTGGATATCAGAAACACCCTCTACCCTTACATCTCCATCCCTGCCCGGGGAGACTACATCTCCCTTAGACGCATGCGCATCAAGGCCGCTCGCGAGTCTACCCAAAACCGTTACGTAAGTAATGGTGGACGTCGAGGGTCGGCTGGTATCGCCCGTGAAACCCCATCTCCTGACCGGAAGGGGTGCATAGATACTTGAGTGTGTGCTCGCCTGCTCTCCAGGCGTGACATTTTCGTACTTGCTGAATTTGTTTCGCTGGAAGGCTGCCACCCCAGGCCAGTCTCCCGCTTCTCTGGTGGCGCGGTGTACGCTTTGAAACACATTTGCGTCCGCTGACCAACAGCTCTCTTGCCGGGCACGTCGTCCGGACCAACTGCTCTACAGCTTTTACGGCGCACGCTGTGATGTGTGCCTACCGTCCGCAAGTGGTCTGCCACGTCCCGGAGTATTTTGTCTGCCACTGTAAATCGAGCATAAGTCCGCTGAGGTTGCGAAGCTGTAGTATTCGCTGAAAGACCAACGTCCGTGGCTACCTGAAATTTATATTGTTGCCCCTGAGTGGACCAGCCAAGTGTGGTTTATGGCTCAATGATCCACCCCTTCCGATCCTTCACTCACTCTGCTGTGAATCTGAAACCAAACGTCTTTATTTATGCTGGGATTTCACTCAGGCCCTCCGGTGTCGCCGTGTGACGGGTAGGCGCATTTGTCTCGGCAAGTACAGTAGGTGGCCCTATATAGTGCGGGTATGTGTCACGAAAATTTACCTGCACTATACCGGGCACCCACACTACATAAAAAGCGGCCTGATTAGTGCACTTTTGCGCACTACTACTGGGTGTTAAGAACCCCCAATAGTGCGGGAAGGCACACCATTGACGATAATACTAGTTTAAAGCATACGACGCAGCCTACAACGAGGTGTATGAAGGCAAGCAGGGTGTTGGATGTGTTGCCTACACGGATAGGAGGCTGCGCCTGTTGTGATGCGAAGAGGATAGCATATTGCAGCCGTGAATAGAGTACAGTAGAGTACTGTATCCGCATCCTGAACACTGGTGAAACGACGGTACAGCAGGACAGTACTGCTGTACTGTACTTGGTTCATGACATGTTCGTATTCCGAGCGTACCGACAGGCTGTGTGTGCAAGGTGCCGTGGATGGTTCATTTTGTTTTCGCCGTTCCACTTCTTTACTAACGTCAGTACGAAAAAGATCACATGGTTCACCAAACAATTCAACTTCAGGAAAAACAACAAAACTTGCCAAACGGGACGCCGTTTCAACACGACCCCTGACACCCTCGCTCGGAGCACCAAAAGAACTGGACGAACTACGTACTGTAGCAAGAACAAGCGCAAAAAGGGACCAGCCCAAGCCCCTGCTTTTCTCGTGCGCTCTACCTCACTTAGTTGGTCGAAGAAAACCCAAAACTACACAATGCCTTGAAGGCCACGAAGAAGGATAATGAGCAACTCTCTTTCACCACGCATGAAAGTCAGACAAACGATAGACCTGGCAAAAAAAAACGTCAGAAACTACTGCGCGTGCGGCGAAAATGATCATCGCTCTACGCGTCAAAATACGCCCTGACATCAGTCTGGCGAGTTTGCTTTGATGCATGCGCTCCAATCATCAACATCCGTGCCCTCTGGAGCATGTCGCCGGCCTCGTCCAAGCCGGACGCTGCCGCGTAGATTTCCAGGGGAGCGAAGTATTGGGAAAGTTCCGCGTACGACATCGGTGGCTCAGCGGCACCGCCTCCAACGTTTCCGTCTGCAGCGTTTCCGTCGTCGTAATCCTCGTCGTTCTGGCTGTCCGAAGAGTCGCCCCCCTTCAACGCCAAGCCCTTCAGGCTCGCTGCCACGCTTTGCGCCTGATCCAACTGCTGCGCCCCGATGACGTCCTCCTGGTCCTCGATTGATGCCCACCTCTGAGTGGTTGTGTGGTGTGTGTGATTTGTGCGTGTGTTTGCGTTGGTTTGACCACATCTAGGGCGGGGGTGACGTCAGACCCGCACTATAAAGGGTCGTTGGTTGAGCCGAACCCGCATTATAAGGGCACACCCGTTATAGTGCGGTACCCGCACTATAGATGGGTCTATATTGTGCCAAACGATTTCACCCGCACAATATCGGGCACCCGCACTATATGACCCGCACTATATAGGGCCACCTACCGTACTTATAATATTGTAATGCACGCGTAAGCTTGGCAACGAAAACTAGTTCAAAGGCGCGATTAGTCACCCTGGAGGGCGATCAATTCCATCGCGTTGTCCGAGCACCGGATCGCTATTCATTCTTGGGAACGGTCCTCCTGTATAGGTAGCGCCCCCCAGCACTATTCGGGGAGGCTTCTATATCGTGGGGGATAAAGTCTGGCTTGCGTGAAGGGATTCCCATTTTTTTCACTTGTTTGCTCGTTGATCGTCTTCAAGCCGAGAGCAGGCCAAAGCGCGACGCAAAATTATCAGATCGTCCGATTCGTAATAGAGTGGGGTGGCCCGAACGCCGGACTCCCGCTTGTTTCGGTTCGTATCTTCATGTATTGTGCCTGGCTTCAGTATAGCGTGGCGGTCGCAATTTGGTTCCTCTGGTGGTGATTGGTCTGGGCGAGCGCTCAAGTCTTTGTCGCCGACCGCAGATTCCTCGTTGTACTGCTGTTTACTGTTGTTCCGACACCTTTGACCTGACGATACCTGCGGAAATGGTTGCCCGTCACACGTTCGGGTGTCTTATGTGAATGCCCTAGATGCCCGTAAACCGGTGTGCGTAAACGGGTGCTTATTCAACCCATCTCGCTGCGTTTAAAGGCACCTGCTTCCGGTCTGCACATACAAACAAACAGGTGTCTCAAGTAGACGGTCTGGCTGTCCCTAGAATGTAATATACTCAAACTATGTGGTTGTGTTCCCCGGAAATAGGCATAGGGTTCGCGATATTATGTTGGTTTAGACCAAGGCTACGGTAGGGGGGGTACCCCCTTTTTCACTGGTGTGTTTGAGCCACTCGCACGAGTAGCTCTGTACCCTACGGATGAAGGTGGTTTAGGCACTTGGTTTGGCGCAGCTTAGATCACCTTTGCATTGCGGATTGATTTCGTCAATATAAATCATAAAGAAAACGTAAGATTGCATAGGAACAAAGGGGTTACTCGCGCGAGTGACCCCTATCCACTGAAATAAAATGCCCAAAAGGGGACCCCCCTACCGTAGCCTGGGTCTTTAGGTTATTTGCCTCAGCCGAGGTCGACCGTTTGGTGTGGTGCTTGTTGACGATGTAAGTCGACGTTCGTGGTGATTTTTGTGCTTGTTTGGGCGAACCTGAATACAAATTGTTTGAACAGCGCATAGCTGCCTGTACTGAGTGCGTTGTAAATGCTATACCTAACCGTTACTAGCTAGTGCTCACGCGAACACTCAACCGTCGAACAACGTCCAAGCCGAGACCAGGCGAGGTTCAGGGGCTTCTAGGAGAATACACAACTCGCTGTTGATACTTGTCGTTTATGGCAATCAAACCTGTTGCTAAGAGTACTGACTCGCTTTCAGACATGACCGTAACCTGGCTTCCCCCCCTGGCTTTCTATTCATCGGCTGGGAACACAAAAATAGTTACTTAAGTGTATTGACTTTTGCCGTTTAACCTTTGTGAAATAAACTTGCAAATCAGCCTAGTCTATAGTAGTAGACCCAGGCTACGGTAGGCGGCCCGGGGGAGGGGGAAGGGGGGGGGGCGGGGAGGGGACTGGGGGAGGTGGGGAGGGGGGAGGGGAGGAGGGGGGAGGGGGAAAGGGAGGAAGGGGGGGGGGGGCGGAAGGGGGGGCGTCATGCCCAAGAGACTGAAGTCTGGGTTTGGCCATCATCGTATTGAAAGTTGTGGGCCTTCTAATGGCCGTCACAAGATAGCATAAGACCGCCCTGACTTCTTCGCCATGTTGCGTTCTCTCCCAGGTGCCATTGATAATGGACGTGATACCCTTTGTTAGCCCAATGCCATCCTTAGCCAGTTCCTAGGGTCTGCTAGTATGACATTTTTCTTTCTTTTCTTGTTCTATTTCTTTTTTCTTTTTTTCTCTTCTTCTTTCCTTGCTTTCTTGTCTTCTTGTCGTTTCTTCCTTTTCTTGTCTTTTTCTTCTCTTTGCTTGCCTTTTTCATCTTTTTCCGTTTCTTTTTCTTCTCTTTTCTTTCCTTTCCTTTATCTTCTTTTCTTTTCTTTGTTTCTCTTTCTCCAATTGAATTATGCAGTGATAGATACTACGTGTAATAAATACGTGGTAGTCTTCCTTGGGTGGCAATCGGAATATTTGGTTCCTCCAGGCGTGAGTAGTGAGACGTATGGACCTGGCACATCGTAGACTGACTCCCGATTTCACTTTTTTATGTTTCTGGTGGAGGCATGAATTGGGTCAGCTGTGATATATGCGTGTACCACCTTGGGTTGTGTGTGTTTTCCCTGGGGTATTTCTCAGCTCCAGAGTGACTGGAGCCTGTCCTGTGACCACGGACTTGATTATGCGAGTTAATGTGAGAACAACAACAACAACAGGGGGTCCCCTTTTGGGCCTTTTACTTCAGTGGCCAGGGGTCACTCGCGCGAGTAACCCCTTTGTTCCTATGCGATCTTACGTATTCTTCATGTTTTACATTGGCGAAATTTATTTGCAATGCAAAGGGATCTAAGCTGTGCCGAAACAAGTGCCTAAACCATCTTCATCTGTAGGGTACGGAGCCACTCGTGAGAGTGGCTCAAACACACCACTGAAAATGGGGGTACCCCCCCTACCGTACCCTTGGTCAGTAGTCTACACAGTTATCGCCCACACCGCAGACGAACTTGTGCGACGAAATTTTGGTTCAGAAGTCACCTTCGATGCAGCATCCTGTCTCATCGCTGAAATGGATTACCTTCGGTATGTCGTACAATAATATGCGGATTTGTGCGAACATATACACCTTCGTCTCGTACGTTGTTTACACGTACACATACATATATACGCTTGTGATTTCACGCACATTTCTCTCTTGGATTACTATATTTCCGTCTCTTTCTATGGCTTCCGCGTAATGGTTGTACCGCAATAGCGTTTCCATGTTAGTTAGCGTGCACTTGTTTTGCTGCACTGTAACGCAAAAAACAGCAGCGAAACAACAAAGAGTCACTTTCAGGTGTAAAACCTGCACGTGCTAGCGAAACGTTACTCAATACAAGGTAATATCATTTCCACGGCGATGAATCTTCTTGACTTCTCGGAGAAGAGACCTTTCTTCCTGCCACATGGTTCAACGATTGCACTGAACGTTTCACGGAGGACCAGAATCACGCTTCCTCCCCCTGGCCCTGGACCCACCCCCTGCGTTTGACCCTGCCGATAGCAGCGTCATGAGTCGCTGTGACTTGCAGTGGAGCCTTATTATTAGTGAGCTACCCACAAACACAACGCCGTATCGCCCACGTTGTCATGCGACTGATCATGTAATAAGAACCTAAACATGTCGTCTCAACGCCGGATGAATCGTGTAACTCTTCCTAGTCTAAACAGTTACAATTCCGCTGCAAGCACAGCGAGCGCGATATCTTCTTATCCTTTCCGGGAAATACGGGCGTGAAAGACCCGTGGAATTTGTACCTCATCACCGCAGATTTAATGCGTCCACCACTGGGCCCGTATGCCACCCTGTGGGTGCTTTCCGCCACAGTCTGGGCCTGCGCGGCCATGGACAGTGAACTTGCTCATAGAAAGCCGGACGTGCCAGGTTCATCTGTAACTGTCCCGGGCAAGACCTGGGACGGATGGTTGTGGCACACGCCGCAATGTGCATAGAGATGCACCGGTAATGTTACACTGCTAATTGGTTGCCCTGAAATTGGCTACGTTACTGCCCAGTGGCCGGCTGAGTAACTACCCTGTGATTAATTGTAATGTATTGTCTCGCCCCGACTAATACCGGCGTGTCACAGCAACTCGATTTGCGGCAGCCCCTGTGACATGCTACGTCGGATCGGGAACTTCCTGCAACTGTTTGCATTGTGGTATCCCGCAGCTCTTCAATGGCATAGCCTATATAACTCATGCTGTCCTGAGATGTGTTAATAACATGTGACTGCCCTGTGGTTAGCGAAGTGACTGGGTAAGTGACTGCCCTGCGATTGGCTAAAAGACTGCACTGTCATTTGCCGAGTTACTGCCCCGTGATAGGTTAAGTGACTGCGCCGTGATTGGCCAACTGGCTGCCCCGCCCGAGGCTGGGCGACTGACGTGTGATCGGCTTTGAAATGATTTCCTGCCTCGAGAAATACCAGCATGTGATCGTACTACTACAGTGTCCGATGACCTCGTGATGTGGACCGTGATTTGATACGTCCGGTCGGGAGTTTCCGAGCAGTGAATGCGCGGTTCATTGTGGTGTCCCGTCAATCATATACCGAAGTGACTGTCCAGTGATTTTGTATTGGTCAGTGACTGCCCTGTGATTGGCGAAGTGACTAACCTGGGTAGGCCAATGGCGGCCTAGTGAATTGCTAAGTGACTGCCGTGTGATTGGCGAGGTGACCGCCCTGCGATTGGGTGCCCATGTA
The DNA here is from genome assembly GCA_012845835.1 of Undaria pinnatifida. Taxonomy (NCBI): domain Eukaryota; class Phaeophyceae; order Laminariales; family Alariaceae; genus Undaria; species Undaria pinnatifida. The sequence goes on from JABAKD010000007.1 coordinate 4,407,368, forward strand.
ATACATTCGAGAAATACCGACCTGTGCTTGCCGTGTAATATACGGAGTATACCCGATTGCCGCAATTATTGCCATGTGACGTTGACTGTAAATATACATGGAAATGCGTTGTTTCGGGAATAACGACGTGTGATTGTAAGCTGCAACGTCTGAACAATGAGTGAGTAACATACTGCTTGGTCTGTCGTGTGATGTGGACTGTGATCCAATCTATTGGCACGAGGACCTCCGATAAATCCTTGCAATGCTGTAGTGCACGATAAGTAGAACTATATATATAGTCTATGTCCATATCGAAGTGACTGCTTCTGTGACGCGGACTCTGCGACGCGGGCTGTGATGTGATACACCGTCAAGGGAAGTTCCATTGCGATACAAATGTGATTGTACAGCAATGCCCGATGTGTACGTGAAATAACGACGTGACTAGGTTGGGACGCGCGCACGGACTGCTCTGCAAATATCGGGCGGGAAAAACTTCCGAAACGTAATGTTAGGTAATGTCCGATGAGCAATTCGTCGTAGTGGTTGGTCCGTGATGCTGGTTGTGCTGTTAGGAATTGTGTCGAGACCGACGTGGCCACGGTAGCTCCTTCAGGAACGAATCTGATGAGTAAGAGCTCGAATGGAGGCATTTCGCGTACAGAGTAAACCATTTGAAAGTAGAGTAGGACACCTGCGAACGCTGGGGCTGCGATGTGACGTCGATACGAGGAATCAATGAGATCAAATCCGCTCCTGAAAAGGGGGGGCTGTGACGTAATGCCGACGGGCTTTTGGCCCGGCTAGATATGCATGTGACCTGTGTCTTGGGGAAAGCCTTTGCGAAATGTGATGATTTGTAACTTCCCGGGGAACAAGGCCTGTGATGTGAAGAGTCAAACCCTGGATAGACTATTTGGTTAGCTTTCCTGTAAAGTGAAAGTTGTATGAGCTTTTGGGATACAGCGTCAGGTGGACAACGACGGTCACGACTTACTCATCTGCTACGGGACATAAAGTCACACTAGCCCCCATGTATGTCGCCAGCGTCCTCGACCTGGTCGCGTTTGCTGCTGACTGGCGCAGATATTGCGGACTCTGGGCCGTCGGTTGCTTGGCCCTATTAGCCGACGCGTGGTTGGTCTACACGATGATAACGAGTGTAGCATGTGGTAAAATATACCTGGTAGGTCCTAACCATTAATATTACGTGAGGAACTGGCGTATAGCGTAGCTGTACTCGAGGTATAGGTGTAGACACAGTACGACAAGATTGAGCTAAAACGCTCCGCAACAAACTACACTTTCCTATTAGGTCTATATAATATATTCGAGCATAACAAAGGTTTGAGTTGGAAGAACCGATATCCTCCCCTCCCTAATAACGATCGCATTGGTGATAGCCTAGGAGTTAGAGAACGCTCCGATGTCGTCGATTCACCGATAGGTTATTATCTTGATCCTTATGGGAGCGGAGGACTACGGATGAGCGGAGACGGAGGAGAAGCCCGGTGTGGCTGCGCCGAGGTGTTAGTCCGGCCTTGAGCTGACTCTGTGGTCGAGTTTGTTTTTGTCTTTTTCGTGGGGAATTGGGGGTTATTCGTTGTGAGCTTCGGAAGGGTGAGCTCTTCTAGATATCGCTTTTTAGGCGTCACAGGGGGAACGTCAGTCTGAGGTCGTTCCTATCCCTGTTCCGGATAATGCACTCAACCACACCATAGAGTTCGCCCGTTCCCACACCTATCCAGCTCGCGGCTACAAACTACAGCGGTTGCTGTCTGAAGTGCTGCCTGCATCGTACGAACAGCACGGTAATCGTAAGGATCAACCAACTCCCCTGCTGTCTGGAGTGCTGTCAGAGTGACGACCCGCGGGTATGGAGTGAAAGAAGAGCAATCGAACAAAAAACCCACCATGCAAATATCAATGATCGCCACGTTTTCCCGAACTTTCTGGCAGGTTGCAGTGCAGGTAAGACGCCCGTGCCTGGAAATTGCTGGGGGTCGTTGCCCGTGAAAGGTACACAACTATCATGACTCTGTGTAACCAGACTGACGTAAGTAACATGTACTACTGCCTCCCTAAAAGGCCAGAAAAAAGCCGCTCTCGTGATTATGGTGTGCTTGCAGGTTGTGGGTCCCCATGTGACAACTTCCTTCTGCGTCTCTTCAAGGCCGCCTCATCGCCTTGGCCCACCCGGCTCGCTGCCTCGCATGTGCTCTCCTTGATACTCAATACCAGTCGGTTCTCCTTCTTCCCCGCCTCAAAAACAAAATGTTCCTTGCACTCTGCGATGCGGATCTGAAAAATAAATAAAAATTACGTTCCAAAGAGAATTCAGTTCGTCTCTTCCACGCCGGTCGACGCCCAGTTGCCCTTCATCTTCGTCGTCGAATTCATCCTCCTAACGGCACAGGTCCCTCTACGCAAACCGAGACTGCGACGTCGATCTTCCCGTGGTTACGCCTGCCTCCGCGCACGAGCACTCCGATTAGGAATTGCTGCTCCACCGATAATGCCCACAAAGACGCGCGAATCGTAGGTGACCATGCCTAACGCATCACGTACCACCCAACTCTACCGCCATGCCTAAGCCTCGCCGCCACATGCAGCAACAAGAGGTGTCACTTCTTGAAGGGTGAATCTGACCTTTCACCCGCCAGAAAGACCCCCGCCACTCGCTACAAGCTTGTTGGGGGATTCCTTGCAGCATGCCTTACCGAGGCGGCAAATGGAACGGAGGAGAATATGTGTTTTGGGACACCGTGTTCGGTAACAGATCTTCCCGGTGGCGAAATGTTCCTCGAGATCTGGACTCACTCTATCGATGGTGGGACGTTGTTGAGGATTACGGATATGTATGCCAGAGACACATCGTCGAGTTGTTTCTGTATACACGTGCTCATGTAACAGAAATATATATATATATATATATTTATATTATTGGCATGGCATTAAATGATGTAACGTACACATAGTTTTTGTGCCGTAAATTCGTTTATGTAACTTTACGTAGGAAAGGGGTGTTTGAGGAGACGTGGATGGGATTCTGATTTAGCAAACGAATTATTGTCTACAGCAGCGACAGAATAGCTGTCGCGCTTGCCAGGGACAGTCGCCTGGGGCACAAGGCGTCGACAGCACGTGACACGGTAGGGTTGGAAGGAGTCAAGTAGGGGGCCCACTAGGTTTGATCGACTTCAAGTATGGGGGGCGCCAACTCGGGCGGGCCAGTCGGCGACGGAGACAAGCATATGAGCGGGCAACCTTCCAGCTGGCAGGAGGAGGCGCCCACAGCATGACATCCGCGACAAAAGGCATAATACAGCAGGCTACGGTCACCGCAGACGTAAAGGCAAACGCTAAGCAGGCGGCTGACCCCGCTACCTTTGTAGCTGCCCTCATGGAGACCATAGAATACGGGGCGGAGGGGCTACGCCCGTACGCAAGCAGAGAGTCGCTATGTTGCGCTCAGAGTTGAAGCAGGTGCAGAAACCGGTCGAGGTGTATCTTCGTCCACATTTCAACACCCCCGGCGGAGCACGCGGTGAATGTTCGACAGCTGCTGCTGTAAAACATGAACATCGACCTAGACAAAGGCGCAATCGGGGCAGGGAGGCGAGCTGTACAGGAGGCCCATCTACGCTGCGTCAGCGCCCCGAACAGGAAATTCCATGGTCACCCACAAGTCTATACATCATAAAAAAAAAATAGAACCAATCCAAATTGAGGGCGCTGGTCGATGAGGGCGACGTCGTTTGCACACGGGTCGGTGTCACCGCCCTTGTTTCACGGTGAGAATCAGTTTCCGAGAGGCAAAATCAGTGCAATACACAGAAAAACGTCTGAAGAAGAATCTGGGCAACCGCCGCGCAGGCAGGAAGAAAAATGCAGCTACAGCACCAGTTTCGCTCGATCATTGCACTCAAGTAGGTAGAACCCGTAGGCGTTGGAACAGCACGTCAGATCAACCCAGGAATTGGATTATCCGACACCCATATGAAAGAAGGTTAAAAAAAAGCAGGATTTATGCAAGCAGACACGAAGGTTACCTCATTCGCGAACCGACCAGTTATCGGTTTTGCGGAACTCTCACACCACTGTATATAATAGCAGTAACGCAGGGCCAGAATACACCACGTCCGTGAGAGTCGGAAAGCATCGATCGCGTAGAAGGCTCAAACCAGAACGACTGTCGACCCGTGCAGTACAGCAGATACCCCACAGAACCAGGAAGCACGTATGTGGAGTATATGCACAAATCAGAGCAGACAGAGGGGCCGCGAAGGCTCGTACACGAAGAGCCAGTACAGCAGCCAGAAGCTAGCATATCAGCACCAGTCGATGCGCGAGAGAGTGGCGGGTCAACATGCTCACGGCTTCCCCATGGGAAACGCGCAGTCGAAAATGTACAGAACGCATGGTACAGCAGTCACACGTTGAAAAAGACAGACTTGGACAAGTTGGCCTCGGCCAAGAATAAAGAGAAGAACTGCTGTCCAAGCTAGCCAACACTTGCACAGCCATAAAACGGGAAAAACAAGGAGTCCTGAGAAACGTAGCTCGACGGGTAGAAGGATGCCAGGTAGTACCACTGATAGACCCCGTTCACATACAGCGTTACGTTGAAGAACTAGAAGGTTTCCGGGCAGTGGACAAGCTGGTCACTATAGTAACAGGAGGGGTGCCGGTTAACACAGTAGCGCTCGGAGCAGGTCTCGAACTCGCGTTGCAGCACGGAAACCAGAGCAATATCACCGAACACTTGCCGGCAAATTGAAAAAGAGCGGAGGAGACGTCACGCATCAAAAATGCTTAGACTAGTGATACGTAACTCAGCCGCGGACGAAATCTCAAATCTCAGAGGCTCTCCGCTTTCGGCTGTCGTGACACACAAGGTTCGGATAGTCAGTGATCATTCTTCGATGTGCAGAGCAGAGGGAAGAAGGGGATTTAGATGGAGACACTGACCTCGATACCGTCCCTCATAACCTGTGAGCCGAAACGCGGCCCAAGTTCTTAGACGAGCTCGTGACCTTGGGAAAAAAATTCCCAGAAAAGAGGATTCAGATGGGCAAGGCTGCTGTGTCAAAGGATGCTTGAAACGTGCGAGTGGACCACGAAAAAGCCCACAATTATTGCTAAACCGTAGAAATGCTGGTAGAAATAATTGATTTTCGTTTGACGTTCGGATGGTCGGGATCGCCCGGATTCTGGGGCGTCATGTCGGCGGCGACCGCACACGCGCACTGCAACACCACGATCGATTCAGCTCAGTTGTTGGACGAAAAAATAATACTCCGGAGTACATAATTGCTCGCGCAAAGGTGTTGGAGCGTTCGGAAGACGGAACACCAACACCAATACCGCCCGACGAATAAGTCATAACTCACAGTGGAGGGGGTATGTTTGACCCACTCTTCACAGCCGTGTACGTAGACGACTACCTGTAGGTCAGGGTACAGCACTCTGACGACGACACTACAGCTCTTCTTGCGTCAGCTTCTCTACGTGAGAATCACGGGCGTTTGTTTGGCCCAAGGGAGGTGGGAGTAACTCCCTTTCTAACCCCCGTCCAAAAAACAAACACCGACCGGGACACCACGATCGACGCGCTAGGCTTCATTAGCTCCCACGCCACGAGAGTTTCGGTTCCGCAGAGGTTGCTGTTCTAGATATTGGCCCCAGAATAGGAGGGAAGCGACGGCGAGGGACGTGCCTAGCATGGCTCGCAAACTGTGGAACCTCACGTACGTAGTACGGGCTGGTAGGTATTCAGTGTGGACGTCGCTGCGGCTGGCGGGGGCTGCAAAGCTCGGGAGGTAGAAAAAAGCGGAACCGTACGGTGGGAATCGGTAGAGCTTCACGGTTTTGACCTTCTCTTCTGGAAGTGAGCTATCGATCACGAACTAATGCACGAAGGTGAGGCGCTTGGCACTCCCTACTACTACGGCGATACAACAACCCGCTATAACGCACTACTTTCTGACGAGTCATCTCACGGTAGGGATGCGTTAGATAATGCTTGAGGTCCCCACAGGAGCTCAATATCTCACCCGATACTACGTGATTTCGAAGGCATTTGTTCGCACAACCAGACGAAGCTTTTATGCCTTGCTTAAGTCCTAAACAAAGTATGTACTCGTGAAATTGCTTCACTAACCGGTAGTTACTAACATGAGGAGCCCTATCAGCCAGGAACGTTGTGGCGCAATCATTCAACTGCAACCCCTATCGTGGGATGACTCCGACGCCAGTTTGGAGGCAGTGGGCGGTTTTTGCGACCAGAGGAAGGTATTTTGGTGATATGCGTTGCCAAAGGAACTGACCGCAGAGCTAAAGGGAAAAGCCGACAGACAAGAGACTTATCACGATCAACCTGTTCGAGCTTTTGGCCTGAGCGTGACCGCGTGGGTCGTGTTTCAACTGGCAGGAGGCAGGACCGACGCAAAGGGGGATCCAATTCTGATACACGGTGACAACACGGCAGCAATGTCTTGGATCGCTCGATGCGGGGGGGGGGCTGACAGACTAACGAGCATGCGTACGCATGAGAATGCCCGGACGTTTAGAAATCACGGGGGCTAGAACTTTACTGCAAAGCACATTCCCGGCGTGCGGCACACCCTAGCTGATGGTATCTCCCGCTGGCCTCGTGTGATCCTGGCGGACGAGGTCGGAGAGCTCACCAACTCTGACGACTGGTCGCAACAAGCTATTGCAACGAGGGGTGAGAAGATTTTTGACACCGTACTACATAGGACATTCTCAGCAAACACGACGATTGCCTGTGGGACATAATGAGCGGCGCACAACCCGGCTTATTCGCGTGCATAAAGGGGTATATCCATCGATCAACATACGGCATGCATTTTTTAAGTGTCCTCTGTTCGATGTGCCTACTGTTTGCACACGACCCTGCGGGAACAGGGGACAGCCACGGGGACGGTGTAGCGCGATTAATTGAAACGCTCGAGCGCTCAGTTCAGTCGGGAAAAGTACGTAGAAAAATTCCCTAGCTAAGGGGAACACTCAGGTAAAATACCGACAAGCGCAGGGAAAAGAACCGTGGCTGCACACGCTTACTGAACCCAATGTAGTGTCGTGTGGTATGCTCGGGTTTATGGCGTCTCGCTTTTTCGCGCGAAGTAATCGGCAGTCTTCTGTTAGAGGATACTTCACAGCAATCACCTTCTTCAGCAAAATATTCGAACGATGGGAGTTGCCGATGTTGCGTTGCATGATTGAAGGTGTGGGAAAGGGGATAGACCAGGCAAACACCATGTAAAAATATATAGCACTTGTTAGATTACCGCTGTCGTGGTCACTGTAATCACAAGGGCGGCAGGCACTCGGACTAATCTAAGCGCTGGACGTGTCATGGGGTTGTGACTCGCTGCGTCATATGATTTCTGCTGTGCAGAGCGTCAAGGCTGTGGGCATACGCGTATGGCAACGTTCATCCAGACGTTTGGTTAACGCGAGAGTTCCTAACGTTTTGGCACTGAGTACAGGTTGAGTTTGGGAACAGACGCCATTGCAGTGCAGCTCAGATTAGTGGCGTCGGAGTGCCAAATAAAAAAGAAGAAAAAGTGCAGGGTGCACGATTACACGTACGCCGTTGTCGAACGAGAGGGAGATCGGGTGCATATCGACGGGGGCCTTCGAAGGTCTGCTTGAATCGCTCGACGCACATCCCCAGCTGCCGGGGGGGGCACCGCTGAGTCCGGGCCACGTCGCGTGTTGGGGAGTTTTCCACTAAGACGGAGGCGGTGACCGCGTTGCTGTTGATGATTGAATGCAATGGTAGAGACCCCATGCAGTTTGCGATACACCCCGGACGAATCGGGGGGGGGGACCCAGTTTAACAGAGCAAGGTATTTCGGAGTTGCGAAACAAGAGCGCATGAAGATAAAAGTTTAGAGCTTTTATGACACACGTGAAGGATGCAGGGGAAGGGCCTCAAGTGGTCTCTGAACCCCTCAGCACAAACACAGTAGTCGTTAAAAGTACGGTGTGAGAGGTATATAGCTCGCAGAAATAGAGAGCGGGGCTATCAGAGTCCGGGCTGGCGTGATTCATACATATTGGAGGGGTTCGTTAGAGGTAGGTAGGGAGTTGGAGATGCCACCGTCTGTACTCGAGTTTTTTGGCACCTGAAAACGATCGTACTACTTGCGGCTGTGGAAAAGGGGAGCAAACCCAGTATGGCCACCATCATCGTCGAGCGATATCATCGCTAGAACCACCGTCACCATCACCACAATCCCGCATAGCTCCGTATGATATTGTGCGGTAGTGTACTTGTAATGGTGGTGAAGGCATGTGGTGGTGATAGTCCTGGGGGAGGCGAAGGTGGCGGTAAAAACGTTTGCAGTGTGTGATCAATACAATAAATATTGAAAATAAAATAAACTCCAGCTGTGAGATCGGAGACATTTTATCGAAACTCATCTTTGCAAGCTTTGTGATACTCCGATCGCGCGTATTACGGGGTGGGTCCACATTGAGGATATAGGTCAACATAATATTGTCAAAAATTACATTACACTCCAGCTGTGAGATCGAATATTTTGTCGAAACTCATCTTTGCAAGGTGTGTGTGATACTCCGATCGGGCGTATTACGGGTTGTGTGTCCTCATTAAGGATATAGGTCGGCGACTCCCCTTGCAACTACACTGTAGCTATCAGGGTCAACAGGGTGATGTTAGGCAGTTCGTGCGCGGAAGCTATAAAACCCGTTTCCGCGGGGGACAAAATCTGACAGCTGTGGAAGGAAATGCATCAGTTTATCAAGTGAATCTTGTGAGTCGAATAACTGGCGAGGGTAGGGCGGAGTTCTGAAGGACGTGGGGGCCTGATTTTTATATAAAGGGGGGCGGGAGGGGGGGAACGGGGGGGGGGACAGGTGGGGCGGCTCAATTTGTGCGTGGCAACTATAATTTCTTCTTGTGGGGGGCTTTAGGTCGTAAAGATGTAGGTGTTTGCCATACGCGCGTGGTGTTAGGTCTAGGGGATGGTGCGGGTTGTGGGGAAGGAGGGGGCGGGGGGGGGGGCGGGGGGGGGGGGTGGGAATTGCAGCAGCGGCATGGACGGCTCTAGATTTTGTAGCAGCGGCATAGATGAGTTTGAACGAAATCTCCGATCTCACAGCTGGAGTGTATTTTTTTTTTTTAAATACTGTATATATGTGGAAGACAGAGTCGTAGATACCTATCGTAGATCTCGTACACGAATGCCCGCGAGGACACGCCACCGGTCAGGCAATACACGACCCCGCGTCGCGAACGGTGTCACCCGTCATAGACGGCGTTGACTCGTCCCCGGAAGGTCAGCCACCGAAAGATGATCCCGCCGCATGACGAGAGGCCATAAGCCCACCGTCACTCTAGCTTCAGCATCTCCTTGCTACATTTAAGAAAGAAAGGTTTCAGCGTGCGTACGCTGCGAAGACGATTGTCGACGGACCTCAGCACCGCGACACCCTCTCCGCTTCGACTTCAACTCCGCGACGCCTCTCCGCTCCGACGCCAGCTGCGAGACGAGTACCAGACGTTCGGGGCCGCCCTCTCCACTCCAACACCAGGACCCCGTGGGATGCCTGGTTCCATGGTGGTGACCACCGGGGGCTTCGAACCTACGAGTACGAATACGACCCTGTCTTTCAAACATATACATACTCCAACGGCCCACCTATCAACGACATGTGCCAAAGTAATAAATACTTCCACGCACTTGATATCACCTCATGATCTTTCTAGAGCCATCCATGCTGCTGTTTCAATTCACCCCCCCCCATAACGCATCCTCCTTCTCCACCACCCGCATCATCGCCTAGACCTGGCACCACGCGTATAGCAAACCCCTACATATGTGTACGACCTGAAGCTATTTAATATACCTCTGTCGCCCCCCCCCCCCCCCCCCAACCCCTCGAACACTCCGCCCTCACCTCACTGTTTGTACGACTTGCAATATATACATGATAAACTGGTGCATTCTTTCCAAAGCCGTCAGATATTTAACCTTGAACGATAAAACGTTTCCACGCATAGATTGAGTCCCCCCCCCCTCCCCTCCGCTCCCTCTTTATCAAACCTAGGCCCCCACGTCTTTAAACCTCCTCCCTCCCCTCACCGGTTATTCAACTTACAGGATTCACTGATAAAGTGATGCATTTCCTTTCACAGATTTCAGATTTTTTCCCCATCAAAAACGGATTTTATGGTTTCCCCGCAAAGACTGACTAACATCACCCTGTTGACCCTGATAGCTACACTGTTGCTCCAAGGAAGGGGAGTCGTCGACCTATATCCTTACAGCCGGTCGCCCCGGTGGCGTATCAGGCTATTCTCGAGCGTGGTGTAGGTCAGTTTCGGGAGTTCGAATCTCCCCGAGTGCGTACTCGAATAAGTTTGTGGCGACTTTTTCTTGCACACAGATTGACTTGAAGCGGAAAACGCGAAGGCGTGAGTTAGCAACACTCGATGAAAAATCGAGGAGTCAGCGGGAGTGCTGAACCCTATGCGCCATAAATAATGAATGCAATAACCGGGGGTGGGGATCACGACACCTGTGACCACGGCTTTTGTCCAGAAGCTGGAAAGTAGAAGTGTGCAAAAAATCAAAAAAAAAAATGAGGACACACAACCCGTAATACGCGCGATCGGAGTTTCACACACAGCTTGCAAAGATGAGTTTGGACTACTCACAGCTGGTGGAGTGTATTTTTCATTTTGATGATGTACTTCCACTCATCATACAGGTGTGGATGTTCTATTTACATGAATCGCTTCCATCAACAGAACAACCGCACAGCTTATGCAGGATTTCCGCCCTGGTGGTCGCATCGATCAAAACCAACGATAGTCCACGGGAGGGTATCGGAGTTGCTCTTGGTGGTAGGGGTTAGGGGTAGGGGTGCTTTTTGTTGTTTGGTTGTGTTTGTGATCGTCACGTGGAGTGCTGTGTTCCTCTGGTTCAGCGAGATATTTTCGGCGCACCCCGCTCTCACGTAACCACACTCTACGATACGTGCAATACGTGGTTGCAAGTCTGTGTACCAACAGAACAGATGAAGCCTTCCTACCAGGGTCGGCACGAGGATACATACTACAAAAATTTAAATACACTCCAGCTGTGAGATCGAATATTTTTGTCGAAACTCATACTGTATTTGCAAGCTGTGTGTGATACTCCGATCGCGCGTATTGCGGGTTGTGTGTCATCATTAAATGTAGGTCGAATATTGAGTTTTCGACTCAACCGTAAATAGAAAAAGATGGGTGGATCGATCCACACGACTTTTCGGCTTCACAGCAGACGCCGGAAGTGTTTTAATACAACCAAGGTTGTGTTGTATATTCATCGGGGCTGCAGAAATGTGACGCAGAGGATTTCTACCTACCACCTGGTGTCTACATGCATACCTGGTACGTGTAGCTGATGTCTCCCGAGCTTCGTGTGGTATGGGTACGATATATCTGAAAAGACGTAGCAAACGAAACGACGAAAAGCAAGAAAATGAGAGGACATGAAAAATCAAAAGTGTAAGGCCATGCGCACGTAAGCGGTTGTACGTTTAGGGAGGAGCCCCGAATGCCAGTGACCGGTATAACTGTGCTCGTTGAGCTGCTTGATGGTTGTGCTGGTACACCTGTGTTACATCTAGTGGTGTGACATAGTTTTGTCGCAGACCTGGCAGAAGGGAGGGCACGCAGAACATGGCCTAAACCACTACAGATTGATGAAGACATAGCGCACAAACCTGAGGCACAGCGGAAAACGCCGTGACGATCCCTCCTGCAAACCCCACGCAATTGACCACCGTGTCTGCCGTTGACAAACCCATCTCTTTTATCTGTTTCAGGTATGTAACTTTCTTTCGCGAAGGCCACTTGAGCCACTCCAACGCCTGTGGGCAGCAGCAACTGGCAGTGGCACCAAGGCTGTCGCACCACCTGTGTTGCTCTACTCACAAACAAACTGTTTCTGGCGGTTAGCTACAAAATAATTCAGATCTGGAAACCACTCCTCCCTTTACTCTTGATACTACTGCGTTTTTGGACCATACATGGTATTTATTTCTGCCAATAACTTCCGCGTCACTTCTAATCTAAACTCTCACCACTCTTCTATGGTCTCTCTCGTGCTACAGCTGCTGCTGAATGGCAAAGCGACATCAATTTTCTTTCGCTATATCGTAGGCACCGAGATTTTGTCGCCGAAGCAACTTGGCTGAAGTTATTATAAAAATTAAAATACACTCCAGCTGTGAGATCGAAGATTTCGTCGAAACTCATCTTTGCAAGCTGTGTGTGATACTCCGATCGCGCGCATTACGGGTTGTGTGTCCTCATTAAGGATATAGGTCGGCGACTCCCCTTACAGCTACAGTGTAGCTATCAGGGTCAACAGGATGATTTTAGTCAGTCTGTGCGCGGAAACTATAAAACCCGTTTCTGAGGGGGACAAAATCTGACAGCTGTGAAGGGAAAGGGGGGGCCTGGTTTTGATCAAAAGCGAGCGGGTTTGGAGGGGGGCGGGGGGGGGGGGGGGGGGGGGGGGGGGGCAATTTGTGCATGTAAGCTATAAATCCTTTCGAGGGGATAAATCTGACGGTTTTGGCACCAGTATATTATTGGGGGCGGGGGGGGGGGGGGGGGGGGGGGGGGGTTGGGGCGGGGGGGGGGGGGGGGGGGGCAGCTCGATATGTGCCTGGAAACTATACATTATTTCCAGGGGATAAATGTGACATTTTTGGAAATAATACATCAGTTTATCGTGTATATCCTGGGGTAGGTCGTACAATCAGTGAGTAAAGAGAGGGTGGAGTGTTCGAGGGGGTGGGGTTGGGATGGGTTGGGGGGGGAGGGTGGGGGTGGGGGCGGGGGTGGGGGGTGGGGGGGGGTGTGGGGGGGGGGAAGGGCTTTAGGTGAGGGGTTTGTTATACGTGTGGTGCTAGGTCTAGGCGAAGGTGCGGGTGATGGGGAAGAAGGGGGCGTTCGGGGCGGGGGGGGGGGGGGGGCGAAACAGCGGCATGGATGGCTCTCGAAAGATAATGAGGTGATATCCTGTGCGTGAAGTGTTTATTATATAATAAATAAAAAAAAGGTCAGCTGTGAGTATGAACGATTGAATGGTTGAATCTCAACATTGCAAGCTGTGTGGTACATCTACATTTAGCTAATACACAAGTAAGTGCATAATTTTTGGTAGTTGCACGGAAAATACGTAAGGTCGTTCGCGCGTGTTATATATTTGATCTCCTCATGAACAGAAAGTTCGGTGCCTCCCCTGGAAGAGAAAGTTCGGTGCCTCCAATTAGCAATAAAAAACATTTGGAGCACTGATACTAGTATAAAACCTGCATGTGCAGCGTAGATACTACAGTAAGCATGATATTATTAAATAACATAATTAAGGGTTGGTTCTCGATAACACCGCAGGGAGGTGCGAATCCCCAACGCTACGTGAACAAGCGTCAACAGCCGACCGCGTCGAGGTTCGATTTCGTGGGTCTAAGGGCGGCCAGTTGCGCAAAGGGGCGGTTGTTTCGCGCGTTCGGGCGGGTTCACCAAGGCCCGTGGGGGCCGGTGGCGGTGCTGTCGATCTTATGCTCGAGTTCATGTCTTGTTATTTGATTTTGCCCTCGTCGGCTCCCCTCGTGGCGTACGGCAGTGCTGGTGGTAGATGGTCCATGTGGACGAAACAACAAGCGACGGTAGCCCTGCGAGAAGTGGTTGAGTTGGCTGGCGTGCGGGCGGATGAGTACGCCCTGCACTCCCTTAGGATTGGGGGCGCAACGCACTTATCAGCAAGGGATGCCTCCCCAGAGACGTTTCAACGGGAGGGCCGGTGGGCGTCTGATGCCTATAAGGCGTACGTTCGTAGCCACGGGAAGGATGCCAGCCGGGTAGCAAATTAAATGGCCCAGGAGGGGATGGGTAACGGGATCCAGCCGGGGCAGGGTACAGATTGGGGGCAACTTACCCCCATTCCAAAGCTGGAGGGATAGAAGTCGACGTAACTACTTTAGCTGGTACGCAACCTTATCATTTGTGCCAAGCGGATTAAAAAACGTTGGATCTTGACGTGCGCATTCTAGTGGTACAGCAAAGGGGGTAGGGGAGGGACGCAATGCGTCCGTAAGCTGAGCCAAATACCGTTATTGGAGGCTGGCGTCGAAAGCTCGACATTGCCAGTTGGGATGGAACTTGACTCTGGGTTACGGACGATAGCGTGCGGCTGTTGTTGGAGCAGCCCCGGGGGCCTGCCCTTCCCTCCGCTTCCCCGTGCTCCGAGCGGGGGGTGCGCAATGAAATGATAAAACTTCGAAAGCAAAATACAAATCGTATTATTGTTCTTGTTGTTTGTTTGTTGTTTTCTCACATTAACTCTTGTCAAACATCTAGAGTCCGTGGTCACACAAAGGTGCTGGAGCCGTAGGAAGATCCAAAAACCAAGTGAAATCGAAATTCGTCAGGGAAATACTACTCTTTCCCGCCTAAAAACGCATAATACGGAAAAAGGCGCACAAGTGAAAAGGTCAAATGTGTAAACTGAACTCACATGGCCGCGGGTATCCACTCAACTACAGCATAGAGTTCCCCCGTCCCCACAACTAACCAACTCGCGGCTACAAACTACAGCGGTTGGGCTGCCTGCACCGTACGAACCGCACGGTAATCGTGAGTATAGACGAACGCGCCTGCTGTCTGGAGTGCTGTCAGAGTGACGACCCGCGGGCATGCAGTGAAACAAGAGCAACGGAACCAAAAACCACAGTACAGATATCAATCATCGCCCCTCCTTCCCGAGTTATATGACAGGTTGCAGCGCAGCTACGACGCCCGTGCCTGAAAATTGAAAATTGCGGCGGGTCGTTCCCCGTGAAGGGTATACAACTCTTCTACATACTCTACAAAAATCAGAGACGTTAGTAACATGTTGTACTACTGCCTCGTAAAAATAACCCTTGAAAAAAATGACGATCGCTGCTCTCATGATGATGATGTGCGTGCCGGTCGTGGGTCTCCGTGTGCCGTCCTCCTGCTGTGGTTCTCCGTGGCCGCCTCATCGCCTTAGCTCACTCGGCCAGCTCCTTCGCACTTGCTCTCGTTCACACTCAATTCCAGTCGGTTCCCCTTCTCCCCCGTCCAAAAAAAATAAAATGCTCCAGTTTGCGGTGCTGATCTGCAAAACAAACATTCTCGTCCAGGGAGAGTTCGATCCGTCTCTTCCCCGCCCGTCGACGGCCAGTCGCCCTCCTCCTTCGTCGTCGAATCCAGCCTCCTGCCGGCGCAGTTCCCTCCACGCAAACCGAGGCTGCGCCGTGGCGTGGCTCGTGGTGGCGCCTGCCTCCGCGCACGAGCATCCCGATTAAGCATTGCTGCTCCGCCGCTGCTGCCTGAAAATACGCGCGAATCGTAGGTGACCATGCCTAACGCACCACGTACGACCCAACTCTACCGCCACGCCTAAGCCTCGCGGCCACACGCAATATTATTTTCGAGGCACGAGAAAAAAAGGGTTTGTATGTACGAAAGAAGTTTGGGGTTACTGCACGTTAACCAATGAGATCAACGCGGGTGGTTACTTGTACTTGTCCTGGTATAGCAAAGGGAACCTTGGATCAGTAACTTGTTGCTGACTAGCAAGCGAAGCACGCAGAGAAGAGAGAAGCATCGTCAGCAAGACAAGGTCAAGGTGTGATAGACAGGCTGATTTCCCACCCAACCGCCCGTGCTTTTGAGGGTGTCAATGGAAGGGGACTGAGGCGGTCGCAGCGACGAGGGAGAGTATTCGTTGCTGTTATCTACACGTACCTAGGGGGAGGTATGCAGCCGCCCGGGTGTCGTAGGTTGCGCGTTTAATTTCAATTTACGTGTGGTGCTCAGGGTTCTTGCTTGTGTCATCAGAGTAGCGCGCGCACGTCTCCAAGCTGGAGGTGCGCCCTTCTTTTTCTTTTTCTCCTTCGGGGAGCTGCATTGTGCAATGCAGGCGTTGGTGCGATGTCGGTTTGCTACCATGCGTCGCGAGCATGCACGCATGTCTCCACGCCGAAGGTACGTCCATTCTTCCTCGTATGGAATTTGCACTATGCTGTGCAGATGTTGTGTGATGACGGATGCTAATGAGCAGGCGCAGTGGTTTGGTCCCAAACTTAGCTCGGTATTGGCGCAATCTGAAACTGCAGGAGAGAGAGTTGTCCGGAATAGTGTTGCTTGGCCGCGAAGTACATATGTATACTGGCGTCATGTATATATTACGGGACTCCTCTAGTACACGATATTTGCGTTAGATGTGTCGTGTGTGCGTGTGCTGAGTACCATGGTGCATTAATATGTGTATATTTTTTTGGTCTTTCAGGTGGAGCCTGGCTGGCGTCGAAAGCTCGACATTGCCAGTTGGGATGGAACTTGACTCAGGTTACGGACGATGGCGTGGGGCTGTTGTTGGAGCAGCCCCGGGGGCCTGCCCCTCTCTCCGCTCCCCCTTGCTCCGAGCGGGGGGTGCGCAATAATATGATACAACTTCGAAAGCAAAATACAAAACATTTGATCTCCTCATGAAGAAACATTTCGGTGACTCCCCTGAACGTTATCAGGGTGAACAGGACGATTTTGAATAAAAAACATTCGGAGCACTGATACTACTATAAAACCCGCATGTGCAGTGTAGATACTACGGTATACATGAGTTTATTATATGACATTATTAAGGGTTGGTTCTCGAGAACACCGCAGGGAGGTGCGAATCTCCAAAGCTATGTGTACAAGCGTCCCTTTCAGGCAACGGTCGCAGAATGTGGGCGGTGTTGACGATCACCGCACGAATAGATGTTGTACCCTTCCTTGTGGCTCGGAGCGTTGGCGATAACGACATCGCTGCGAGAGACGACCATTCTACGAGAACGTGCGGACCGCTACCGACTGCTCTAGGATTTGTGTTCAGACGCAAGTAGGCAGGTTGGGTTCAAAGCATTGTGACCCACATGATCATCAGTAGACCCTACATAGAGGGTTGAAAAATGGGGTTCAAGGCCAACGAAATTGCGCCGCATTTTTAGGTTTTCGGGGATTTCGCGTTTTTGTGCGGAACACGAGCCAGGACACATATCACCAGAACAGCTACATAGTTCGGCACATTACACATACCACCCTGGCTGCCGGTCTACATTCCGGGATCCACTTATTACGCGGGAGGTTCCTCGTGAAGCACAGTTTGTCGACGAAGACGGTATATTGCTTGATCGCGTGTGAAAGCGAAGCTTTGCGCCGCATATTAACCGAAGGCGATGCGAAGGGGAATACGAGGAGGGGGGCAGGTACATTCTATGCTGCCTGGTGTTCAGTCGCGGTGACGAAGCATATCGCGGTCGCGCTGCTGGCTACGATTTTTGTTTTTTCATCCTCCGGCGGATGGGAGAAAAAAAAGCTTTAGCTCACCACACTTCCACGTATTTTCATAGGCGTCGTGTGTCGATTTAACTCAGTTGCTTTTGCAGCCCAACGCTAGCTGGCGCACCCTTCGGGTCCCATTGTAGGTGTAGCGTAAGCTGTCCCTATCAGTGGTCTTCGTTACAACCCAGGCGGCGCAAGCTGCCGTTGTATACGGATGCGTGTGTATGTCGACCCGGCCTGTCCCCTGAACTACGATGTCAGTGTAATTGGTGTAGTTGTGCTCTTTTGTCGTGCTGGTGTGTAGTCAAACCTCCTTCAAGACAGCCAGATCGGGCGTTGCCGTCGGCGCGTGTGGGGCCTGCAAGCGTTCGTACACAACTGTACCGACTAGCACAACCTCGGGCCCCGGTGGTATTAGCTCCGAACACTTCCACTCGTAGGCTTGGAGTGCGTTTGCCGACAATGCAACAGTCTGTTCGTATCACATGGGGAAGTGACATGCCATCGGCCATGCATCTTCCCGTTCGTATCTCAATGTGTCAAGAGATCACAAGAAACGACAATAAATGTGACAACTGAACTCGTTGACCAAATGTATTCAACCATTGTATGTACGGCAAAAAAGCCCAATTATACGACCACAGCGATACAGCACCCTTCAAAAGCCCATCTCCGGCTACCAACAATAATTGGCTCAGACATAGAGTAGCTTTGATAAAACATAGCTGTCCGCACGTTGGGCGATGATCATTCCCAATACACCCCTGTGCGTTTTACAACTTTTTCTGCCGGTGAACAACGATTGCTCCGCAGCCGCATCATCGCCAACGCATTCTCAAGCGAATCACCAACCAAGCGTCTCACCTCTATTTGCGCATGCACCTTGCCGACACGCAGACCACAAAAGAAATGTGTATTCCAGTACGGTAGTCGCCAGAAAAACGGAAGCATAAACCCCGGACACGCTCTGTCTTTCGCACAGCCCCGCCGATGCCATTGCGCTGCCTCGGCGATCAGCCGCCAGCATTAGGCTGCGTCAGGTAATATCAGCGATCCACGCACAAACTCTAAGTCACAAAAACTAGAACTTCAAAATTCAGACATAAAAAACAAGAAATCGACATCTCACAGAAGGCGGCGGTGCACGCGGATCAGGATCCCAGACAACACACTACCCCCCCCTCCCCCCCCTTCCCCCCTAAAATGGAGGGCCGGAATCAAGTTGTTGTTCTTTTCACGTGTTATTTCAATCTTACACGCCTGTTTTTCTATGTCCGTGTGCCTGGCGTCTTCTACAACTTCTTCGTTTCCCCTTGCGGCCTCGGTAAGGCATGCTGCGAAGCATGCCCTAACAGGCTTGTAGCGAGTGGGGGGGGTCTTTCCGGCAGGTGTAAGGCCATACTCACCCTCAAGGAGTGATACCTTCTTGCTGCTGAGTGTGGCCGCGAGACGTAGGCGTGGCGGTAGAGTTGGGTCGTACGTGGTGCGTTAGGTATGGTCACCTACGATTCGCGCGTATTTTCAGGCAGCAGCGGCGGAGCAGCAATGCTTGATCGGGATGCACGTGCGTGGAGGCAGGCGCCACCACGAGCCACGCTACGACGCAGTCTCGGTTTGATTGGAGGGGACTGCGCCGGCAGGAGGCTGTATTGGACGACGAAGGAGGAGGGCGACTGGCCGTCGACGGGCGGGGAAGAGACGGATCGAACTCTCCCTAAACGATAATGTTTGTTTTGCAGATCAGCACCGCAAGCTGCGTGGAGCATTTTGTTTTTTTTTTGCGGGGGAGAAGGGGAACCGGCTGGAATTAAGCGTGAACAAGAGCAAGTGCGAAGGAGCTGGCCGAGTGAGCTAAGGCGATGAGGCGGCCACGGAAAACTACAGCAGGAGGACGGCACACGGAGACCCACGACCGGCACGCATATCATCATCATGAGAGCAGCGATATATATATATATATATTTTTGGGTTTTTTTACGAGGCAGTAGTAGTACACCGTGTTACTTACGTCACTGATTTTTCTAGAGTTTGTAAAAGAACTGTATACCCTTCACGGGGAACGACCCGCCGCAATTTGCAATATTAAAGCACGGGCGTCGTAGCTGCGCTGCAACCTGTTAAATAACTCGGGTAGGAGCAGCGATCATTGATATTTGTACTGTGGTTTTTGGTTCCGTTGCTCTTGTTTCACTGCATGCCTGCGGGTCGTCACTCTGACAGCACCCCAGACAACAGGCGCGTTCGTCTATACTCACGATTACCGTGCGGTTCGCACGGTACAGGCAGCCTCCAACCGCTGTAGTTTGTGGCCGCGAGTGGGTTGGTTGTGGGGACGGGGAAGCTCTATGCTGTAGTTGAGTGGATACCTGCGGCCATGTGAGTTCAGCTTGCACATTGGACCTTTTCACTTGTGCGCCTTTTTCCCTATCGTGCATTTTTTTGCGGGAAAGCGTAGTAGTTCCCTGACGAATTTGGTTTTCACTTGGGTTTTCGAAACTTCCTAGGGCTCCAGCACATTTGTGTCACCACCGACTATTGTTTTTTACAAGGGTTAATGTAAGAAAACAACAGCAACAACAACAACAACAACAACAACAAAAACATCAACGACACCAACAACAACTGCCGGGCGTTCAACGTTCTAGTTTGTTGTCATTTTTTAAACATATATGCCGCGTGGATCCGTGCCACGATACAGGTGCGCCACCTTGTCTCTGGTGTTCTTCAATTTCGGAGCGGAAGACCTCTCCCAAAAATTGGTTTGGGGAAAAAAAGAAAATGCCACCGGATGAACAAGACCATGGCCTAGGTACACGACGAGAATGATGGGAAAAAAAAATCCAAATTTCTGACGATTTTAGGTTAAAGTGAGCCCCGTCATTCACAACCTATTTAAAAAAGAATGATGGCTCATTCGTAGCATGTATCCGTGTATGTTTTGAACTGTGCAATACCCAAAGACAAATCGACTTTCCTTAATCAACGATATCAAACCAATCAAAATGGCTCCACTGCTTCTTAAGCGCACAGCGATGTCCGGTTTTGCTGCCAGCTGAAGGCATTTCCGCCGCTAAACCCCGACGCCCACGCCCTCCATCCTTCTTCCCTGCGCCATCAACCCCCCTCCGCCCTCCGTGTTGTTTTCGTCCTGCCTCTCTTCATCCTTCTCCTCCTCCTCCTCCTTCTCCTCCTCCTCCTCCTCCTCCTCCTCCTCCTCCTCCTCCTCCTCCTCCTCCTCCTCCTCCTCCTCCTCCTCCTCCTCCTCCTCCTCCTCCTCCTCCTCCTCCTCCTCCTCCTCCTCCTCCTCCTCCTCCTCCTCCTCCTCCTTCTCCTCCTCCTCCTCCTCCTCCTCCTCCTCCTCCTCCTCCTCCTCCTCCTCCTCCTCCTCCTCCTCCTCCTCCTCCTCCTCCTCCTCCTCCTCCTCCTCCTCCTCCTCCTCCTCCTCCTCCTCCTCCTCCTCCTCCTCCTCCTCTTCCTCCTCCTCCTCCTCCTCTCCCTCCACATCGTTTTGTTCCTCCTCATGGTCGAACTATCGAGGTCGATAGGAACGCCCTATGGATGCTGTCGGTTTCCCCCCTCTTCCCTCTTCAACGTGATATCTTGCGCGGTCGAATCGTCGCGCTGGTTCCTTTCTTTACGCTCTTTGGTGACCTAATTGACTCCATTGTTTCCTTCACCGCTTTATTTTTTGACTCGCTCACGTTGCACTTAGCTCGGAGTGATGAAACCACGAGACCTTTGGATCTCACATCGACGGCCACGGCGTGTTATGTCAGCACGTGTTGGCCCATAGATCACTTTCACATGTTTCGGTAATCTTTGCGAAATACATTGGTGGGGGACGTCAGTGCACGCCGAATGGTTGCTCCCTTTCGACGCCGTGTTCAAGGTGAGCCTTTTGGAGGCGTTTCGCTTGTCCCCCAATGGATCGAACGTGCATCTGAAGAATCACGCTAGCAATAGTTTTTCCTTCGGGCGCACATGTACCCATGTCTTACAGGCCCTCACACCCACCACATCCACGACAAAAATCGCATGTGTCGCTCTCTCTTGCAAAACCTTTCGTGTACACGCCAAATTTGCACACGCATGAACAACGGAGTTAAATTCAAAATCGAACAAAAACCCGTATAGAGCAGACTTGTCATCGCCAGTTATTTCGAGACAGTGCGATACGCCTCACCCAACAATACACGTGCGTTGGTTAGCGCGATAAATTAATAGTACGAAGAACGCAGAGAGGGCGCACCTTGGCCTCTTCGAGGTGCCCCTTACCGTGTTGCCACAGTTCCCGTTCAACCACCCCCATTTAGCAGGCCGCACACTCGACTGCCCCAGAAGCAGAGAATGCGGGTACTTTCTCGTATGTCCTAGCCGCACCCGTTGTATAGGTTGAGTTAGCGTGAAGAGGAAGACTGGCGATGGCGTGGGGGGGCGTTCGCATGACAAGAGTTCCTTAAACACCTCCACGAGCGCCACGGTTTCGAGCACGTGAACAACAGCTCCTCCATGCTGAGCACCTACGTCAGATATATCCACGTTCATGCCCGGGTCTAGTTTAGAGGGAAGTTATTGAGGCGGTCTACACGCACAGCTTTCGTGCCTCCCACTCGAACGTGATCCATCTCCGTCCACCAGCAGCTTCATAAGGTGATCCGTCACGACCTGTTCACCCACCGATCTGACCCGGGTATCCGTGCCTTTTGGTGCTGTTGCCGATAGAACCCCGACTGCATACGTGGCAGGATCGTTGCCTTGCAAAGAATATTTGAAAAGTGTTGCAAATGGTGATCCGACCTACAATCGTGCACAGTAGTCGGTTTCGCCGGTGCCGGGAGCTTCCATCAGCGCCTCGTTCTAAGGGCTTTTGATCCCCCGCTCACACGCAAGTCAATCGCGCGAGGCGTTGCGGATGTACTGTCCGGTGTATTCCTTCAGCGCCAATGCCTTATGGACTTGCCGGCAGACGATCAAAAGGAGTCAGGAAAAACAGACATGACGCATTGGTGCAAGTGACTGATTCTGTAGATTGATTGATAATCGGAAAATGGTGCCGGTGTAATATTGGAGTTGGACAGGGTTGTATCGTCTTGGACGCACTTGTTTATCATCGATGTCCAGGTACTGCTAGTGTTTCGTCAGCCCTGGATCGTTCGTCTCCATCGCCTTATCGATGATTACGTCGTCAGGATCCCCGGCCGCTGAGTCTTGGCGTGGTGTAGCAGCCGGAGGTTTTGGACCACCAGTCGCCGGTGCCTCGCGCGAAGATCTGCACAGACGCTCCAACCAACACTGAGCAACAAAGGGCGCTGCTGTGCGTGCTTCCTCGGCACATCGACTGTGTTCCTGCTCTCGACCGTGCCATGCTCTTTTTTCCCGGTGTTTCGCTTCAAAGCCGAACCGCCGGGTGGTGTCGTAACGTCTGGAAGGCTGTGTTAAACATTTGGGAATACGGGGATGATTCACCAATATCCCCTGTCGTTGATAAATATACGTTTTAGTGTGGACTTCATTTAATAGACAATGTAATATGGTATCGCGGTTTATGGATGGTCGGATCTTGTTGATACAGTAGCGGCTAAGGTTTGAGAGAAAATGTTCAAGAGAAAGTACCGATTGAAGATAGTCAAGCTTGCATGTCACGACCAAAATCGATTTAGGAGAGAATTGGTCTTATTTCGGAGATGTTCTCTTTAATCGGACTGTTTCTGTAAGAGTCGCGCAGCAATCACACACATCAACAGGCGAACACGCACACCCCCAAATGGATGCTGTCATTGGTAACGCGTGCGATGTTTTCGAAATGTTAAAATGTTTTCCTTTGGCGTGTTTCTTTGGGGGGGGGGGGTTGAAGTGGATGATAATGGGGGTTCTGGGTGTTGGGCGCAGCCGGCAGGCAGGGTAGGAACGGTTCAGTAGGTGTGGGTGTGTGGATTTTGGGTTGTGTGCGGGTGGGTGATTCACTGGGTGAAGGGTGGCTCCATGGGCTCTTGTTGTCCTTCTAGAAGAGGTGCGAGAGTAGGGCACAGAAAAATAACACGTGGACAAATGCTAGAGATTTTCTTCCACGTGTTGTCACAAGAAGTGTGACTTCTTTCCCAGCACGGCTACCAAGAGTGTACCACGTGCTTGAGGTGGGCCCATGTTGCTCGGCAGCCAACAGACTGACTGACAGTGAGTTACGCTAGCTCAGGATGCGCACGCGGACTGCGTTGTGTGACATGAATAATACGCTCTCTATAAACTGTGGGGCAGTTAGTTGGGACGAGAACGTCCATCTTCCACGGCCGCAGGTATTGGCTACGATTGGCTACGATATAAGAGAATATTCCCTTATATCGAAATACGGTTTAAAAAAGTATTCTCTCATATCAACATACGGTTTAAGAGAATATTCTCTTTTATCGTACTCGTAGCCAATACGGTATAAAACCACACGTATAACAAACCCCTCACCTAAAGCCCTTCCTCCCCCCCCCCCCCCCCCCCCCCGCCCCCACACCCCCCACCTTCCCCCCAACCCATCCCAACCCCACCCCCTCGAACACTCCACCCTCTCTTTACTCACTGATTGTATGACTTACCCCAGGATATACATGATAAACTGATGTAATATTTCCAAAACCGTCACATTTATCCCCGTCAAAATAATGTAAAGTTTCCAGGCACATATTGAGCTGCCCCCCCCGCCCCCCCCCCCCCCCCCCCGCCCCAACCCCCCCCCCCCCCGACCCCAATAATATACTGGTGCCAAAACCGTCAGATTTGTCGCCTTGAAAGGATTTATAGCTTACATGCACAAATTGCCCCCCCCCCCCCCCCTCCAAACCCGCTCGCTTTTGATCAAAACCAGGCCCCCACGTCCTTCAAAACTCCGCCTCACCCCCCTTACCGGTTATTCGACTTACAAGATTCACTTCATAAAAGGATACATTTCCCTTCACAGCTGTCAGATTTTGTCCCCCTCAGAAACGTGTTTTAGAGTTTCCGCGCACAGAGTGACTAAAATCATCCTGTTGACCCTGATAGCTACACTGTAGTTGTAAGGGGAGTCTCCGACCTATATCCTTAATGAGGACACACAACTCGTAATGCGCGCGATCGGAGTATCACACACAGCTTGCAAAGATGAGTTTCGACGACATCTTCGATCTCACAGCTGGAGTGTATATCCATTTTTTATAATAAAATAACAGAGGTAAGTCCCGATTTCAGAGAAAAATGCCGGTTGGAACCTACCTCTCATAAACCGTTGCCGCTGCTGTATGGGATTTGCTATGGTATGTAGCCCTCTACACGCCGGAGGGTTAATAAATCAAAGCTTTGACATCCCCCCCCACCTGTAGTCTATTTTATTTCCCTCATAACCAAATTGGGGTGTGGTGTCGGAAACCGGAGGGGCGAGGTTGACACAAAGTCTGCGTTCTGTAGGTGGACGAAAACTGGTACACAAACGAAAGTATATGGAGCTTGAGCTTTTTTTACCCGGATCCCCAGGAGGAAAAGAAAAAAAAAAAAGGTGTCGGAACGTTTTGTTTCGGAGAATAACAGTTGAAGTGTGGGGTCAGATTTTGCATTTCGGAGACCACTGGTGTCGTCTCTTCTCCACGGCGATTCATGCTCTCATTTATATATCGCGCATCAGACTAGTAGTCTAGAAAGTTTCAGCAATTCCACTGCTCGTTGAGTTTTCGTCGTGTGTTACTAATTTACGCACTTTTCGTGTTTTCCGCAAGTCAACTTGTGCACAAGAAAAAGTCCCTACAAATGTACCGTACGAGCATGCTCTCGGGGGGACTCGAACTGACGAAAGCTACCTATAGCAGGCCCGGGGATAACAAGATAATAACCTGATACGCCACCGGGGCGACCAGTATGGAAATGAAAATGCAGAAATTTTTGTCTAATATAATTTCTTCGCCCTACTCTCGTCCTCCCGTCCAGTAGCGACTCAGATGCGGGGTTACATGGTGGGTCGTCTCCCCCCTCCCCACTACAGTACGTGCCTTCAGTTTTTTAACGAGAGGAAGCATTTTCTTCCCCCGTCGACTAGTGTCGAGTTGTACCTATCCGCGCTGCTAGGCGCTCGCACAGCAGTTTTTTTTCTTTCTTGTTTTTGCATTTTTTGCAAATAAAGTCAATCTCACCACTGTGGAAAACAACCACAAGGATCAAGGCTAGTACTGTTCGAGGGTAACCACTAGAATACCAGGGCGCCCGACCGGATATATTATATAAAAAATTATGCCCTCTAGCTGTGAGGTAGCTGTGAGGTCGAAGATTATTCCGAAACTCATCTTTGCAAGCTGTGTGTGATACTTCGATCGCGCGTATTACTGGGTGTGTTTCCTCATTATTTATATAATTCTGCGACTCCTCTTGGAACTACAGTGTAGCTTGTACAGGGTCAACAGGTGATGTTAGTCAGTCTGTGCGCGGAAACTCTAAACCCGTGTCTGAGGGGAGACAAAAACTGACAGCTATGGAAAGAAATGCACCAGTTTATCAGGTGTATGCTGTAAGTCGTACAACCGGTGAGGAGGGGGCGGAGGTTTCGAAGGGGTTGGGAGGGAGGGGGGGGGGTATGTGGTTCTCACATTACTAACTTGCATCATCTAGTCCGTGGTCACAGGACAAGCTCCAGTCACTCTGGAGTGCAGGAATATTCCAGGGCAAAACACACACAAACCAGTAGTGGTACACGCATATATCGAACCTACGCAGTTCACGCCTCCGCCAAAATATATAGGGGAGTTATCGTACCATGTGTCAGGTCCATACTGACTGGTACATACGTCTCACTACTAACGCCCGAAAAACCGACTACGCCGCTCGCCACCCAAAAAGGAATATCACGTGTGTATAAGATATACCGGGTACCTATCACTACGCATGCGTTCGTCAGATTCGAGTCAATTCAAAGAAAAATTCAAAGATAATACTCCGGAGTACAATAGAAGGAACAAACACGATAGAGCAAAGGAAGCGACAATGAAAAGGAAAATAAAATAAATGAAAAGAAAGAAAAACTTGAACAGGGAGCAAGTGAAGGAAAAAATATCACACTAGCAGACCGTGGAAAGCGGCTAAAGGCGGCATTGAGCTCATGGAGGGCATCATAAACATCAATGGCACTGGGGAGTAACTCGTCAAGAGAAGAGGGCAGAACGGTCTTACGCTAGCGTGTGACGGCCATTGGAAGGCCCACAAACTTCATAACGATTATAGCTAGACCTAGACATCAGAATCCCCCGCCAACCCCCCCCCACCTCTTCCTCCATTTTCCATTTCCCCTCTCCCCTCCTCCCCCTGCCCCCCCCCGCCCCCCTCCCCTCAGCCGCTTAGAGACGCCGACGGTGGATAGCTCTGCCGCGACCTTTGCTTGTCGTTCTGCAGCTATCACATGCACCTATCCGCGTCAGGCAATTTCCGTATGAATGACTCTGCTCTCTCCTCGACCCGTCGAAACCACCTGCCTGCCTTCTGTGCAGCCTTTCGCCACCTGTCGAACTTCAATACAACGGCCGACGTATCCTCTTTCAGGCGAACCGTCCAGTTTTTCTATTTGCTCCCCTGTGTAGCCCTTACCCCAACAAGCTCCTCAACGATCACCCTTTGTGACAGACGGTCCTCCCCCATACGTGCAACGAATCCCGCACATAATATGGTCCTCCGTTTGCGCACAATCGTCTGTATGGTCTCGGACGCCGTCCTGGCAACCGCGTCAGCGAACAATAGCATGTGGTCGTCGTGCTTCCGTTTCCGCCATCCGAGGGATCGTAGGGGCATGGAGTGTCGAACCCGTCGTAGACTGTGAAATTCAGGATTGTTCGGGATCCACGTCATGCAACCAACCGTAGAATAGTGTCTCAATCACCTCGTCTTTCAGAAACAGCGCCTTCAACCGTAAGCGCAAGCCCGGACGATCATTGATGTTCACCTTGTACCATTGGAAGCACACCCAGGCCCTTTAAGGACGCCGTGTTATCACGATGCTGACTTCTGTGGTTGAATTTGGTAATAGCCCCGCCCAAGTACACAAACTCGATCGTTTGTTTGTGGATGTGGCCGACTGCATCGATTGTGAAACCGCCCATTCTTAATCTGCAGGCATGTGATCTCCGTTTTGGCCTCGGAGAGCGTAAATCCGAACGTCGAGGACAAAGTCACGATCACCGTCATCATCCTCTCCAACTGCTCCGATGGTCGCGATTCGATGCCCGCATCGTCAGGGTACAGGATACCCCAAACCTTTACCTTCTCCTCCTCCTTCCCCCCCCCGTCCGTCGACTTTGCGCGTGCGTGATATTCCCTCCTTCTCCCCATCCTTCTTCTTTCTTTAGAGCTGCACTATGTTGTCCGTGATGACTGCATGAGCGGGGAAGCGTTTCTCGGCCACACGATGCACCGCCGTGACAAACGTGTTGAATAGCAGTAGAGCGAGCACACACCCTCGCCTGAGACCATGCCCCAGGTCGAAGTTATTCGAGTACTCTCCATCATCCAACCCCAAGCATGCATACATGCAGTCGAGGATATATCGGATGACGGTGAGCATTCTCGGTGCCACGCCAAAACGAGCAAGGATATCCCACAAAAGGGTTCGGTCGACGGAGTAATATGCTTTGGTGAGGTCGACAAAGCACGAGTAAGTGCAAAGAGGTGTCCTTCTTTTGCGCCAGTTCCTACAGCCGTCGTACTACGCACATCATACCAACCGACGATCGTTGGCGTCTGAACCCACACTGTTCCTCCGGCAAAATGAATTCGCGTTCATAGTGTAGTAGTCACAATGTAGGGCGACCGGCGATGACCTCGAGGAGAACTTTGCACGCGTAAGCCACGAGGGAGATGCCTAGATACTTGCCACACTCCATCCGTCATTTCTTCTCGTGCAGCACCTTATTCGTGGTATTTTTCCGTGGTTGCGGCACGCCACCTCCCTCACACACAGAGCGACGATGCCATCGTGGAATTTTCCGAGCGTGTCCAACTCTCCATCGTTAGCCAAGATCGTAATGAACTCTACAAGGAGGCCCATAGACCTTCCTGCCGTTAGGGTCCCCAGCGCACGGGTCGCCTACCCTGCTTCGTGCGTAGACGCAATATCGTCTAGTAGTCTACACGGGGTCCGCAGCTTAAGCTCGTGTGCAATTCTCGGGTCCACGGCCGGCGACTTGGTGATTTGAAATTCATGAGCTGACCTCACCCAAACAATCACCCCCGGATTTATGCGTTATCCCGCAGCAATCGACCTTCCTCGTCCTTGATGTACTGAGGGTCAAACGTCCTCCTTCCTTCCACATCCATCCCGTTTAGGTGTTTGTTGAAGCCAAACTGATCACCTTCTCGTATACGCCCTTCGATTTGGTTGACGTAAACATCGAAGAACCTCTGTACAGCTTCCGCCCGCGTGATTCTCCCGACTGTTTGCTGGTCGCCTTCAAGGCTGGCAAAAGATCACGATCGTTTAGAGCAGACCGAAGCCGTTTCCAGGATTCTTCCCTACCCTTCCCTCGTCCATCCAACTCCGCTTTCGTCTCCTCGGTCACTCACCAGCCGCTCGGTATATGCTTGCGCCGAATAGTGGGTGCTATATGGTGGCCGCTTCGACAGTAGAGTCTCTGCTAGTCCTAGTAACTGAGGTCATGTCATCAACGTTTCCGGTATTTTTACGAACAGGGAATCGGAGAGGACCAAGGCTACGGTAGGGGGGGTACCCCCATTTTCACTGGTGTGTTTGAGCCACTCGCACGAGTAGCTCTGTACCCTACGGATGAAGATAGTTTAGGACCTTGGTTTGCCGCAGCTTAGATCACCTTTGAATTGCGGATTGATTTCGTCAATGTAAAACACAAAGAAAACGTAAAATTGCATAGGAACAAAGGGGTTACTCGCGCGAGTGACCCCTGGCCACTGAAAATAATAGGCCCAAAAGGGGACCCCCCTACCGTAGGCTGGGTCAGAGGAAACTTCGGCGGCTATCGCTTCTTGGAGATGCATCCGGAGATGCATGTCCGGCATTAAACTTGGTACATTAATAGCCCGTCGCTTCTTGACTACGCTCTCAGAGGTATTATGTGCGATGCGACCGAAAAGGTGGATAGTTGCGAACACGAGATTCTGGTCGGACTTAACGTTTCCTTGGGTGGGGTGTGCATAGTGACATTACGTATCAATTGGCTACCCACTTGCCCTGGTCAGTATGTATCCAAGCCCGGGCTTTTCCTCGGAATCTACTCTGAAAAGTGTACGGTACACTACGAGAGGGTGTAGCATAGTAGTATAAGTGCTGATGAAAAGACCGCGAGTTTGTTGTATTGCGCGTGAATGAAATATATCGGTGTCCGTCGTTGTTCAGTTCATCACGTCCGTATGCACCCATTACCATACTGTTGGTATACCGGACCCCTCGCACGCCGGTTTGAGTATTCGCGTCCATCAGCAAAAAGAGGTGGTCCCTTCTGGGTGCCCCTTTAGCCACCCCGTCATGTAAACTCCACAATAAAAGGTGATTTTCCCAGATATGTGATGCATCAGCACGAACGGACACCGACATATATATATATCATTAGTTGGGCTAGATTAAGATAGATATGGCAGTTTAATGCCAAGGGGGGACCCAAGCGCCCCCTGGTTGCCGGTTTTCCGGTATCTCCAATATCTGAATGATTTATAGGGGAGAAAAACAAAACGACTGTTAATACACTGCGTTTAGAACCTCGGCAGATTCGTCGATTACGGTTAGCAAACATGGACAAAAACTGGTACACAAACGAAAGTGTATGGAGTCTAGGCCTTTCTTCCCCGGATCTCCGGGAGGGTATCCAGGAAGACAAAAAACCAGAAGTAAAAAAATCAGCAAACGCCAGGGCCAGGAGTGCTTTATCCACTTCAAGGCAAGAACCGTGGGGGGAGAAGGGAAGACACCTACCTGTGGCCACGGCTTGTCCAGAAGAAGCTGGAAAGTAGACGTGTTGTAAAAAAAAAAAAAAAAACACTGATCAGATAGATGCTGTCAGTCTCTCAAGATCGGTTACCCTCTGGTTCCCAGCACAGGTCCACATCTCGACTTCGAGGCGCTGTACAGAGGTGATTGAAATTTAGGGCACACAAAGCGAGACAACAAACGATCCGCAACTGAACGTATCCACTTCACTCTCGGGCAGCTACAGCTCTCCACAAGCAACCACCGCCCACTAAATGGAAGGATACTCCCGCTGGGGTGTACGACGACGTCGGGTGCGCCAGACAGCAGGTGTAGGCAGCCAGACGTGATTCATATGACATTTTTCGTGGGTTTGAACTTGCGAGCCAGCAGCACCAAAATCTCGCAAAGTCGCCTATATATAAGCATTTCAATTCACGCACAGGAGCGTAACAACGCAATGAATGGGTACATCACCCGATCAAAACCGGTTTTCACCAAAAGCGTGCTGCGCGCCAGGCCAACGATAGCACTCTTGTTGTTGCTCTTGGTAAGCCTTTGGAGAAAAGGTAGAGCCCAGCAAGTGAGGGGTTGTTGTTGTTGTTGTTGTTTTCACATTAACTCGCGTAATCAAGTCCGTGGTGACAGGACAGGCTCCAGTCACTCTGGAGCTGAGGAATACCCCTGGGAAAAAAAACCAAACAACCCAAGGTATGAAGCTTTGGAGTCCAAAATATGCATAAAACACATGAAATTTATTGTGTATTTGGATCTTTGCTTCACTTTTCATTTCTTTTTGCAAATAAGGATCTTGTTTGCAAATGCGGTGCTCTTTTTCGAAGTGGTTTCGTGTGTACACGAAATGCCTCCGTACCAGCTTCAACTCAAAATATTCGTGTGCGCTCCCCCCTGGCCTTGACGGAGAATACACGCGAAAGGGGAGAAAGAAGTCCCCACCTGCCAGCACGTGGCAGCGCAACCTGTTCGAAACAGCGAACTCCAGTGCACCTTCACTCCCACAGCAAACTCTTGTTCTGCCGCCAAACATCGTCAAAAGGGAAGCGACTACGACATATGACGGCATCCGCCGCCGAGATCGTAGTCAATATGTTGGGCGCCACTGCTGGTGTCTTTCTGACAGCTTCGACTGTACCACAGATATACAGAATCCACAAGCGGGATCGAGCAACGGATTTAAGCGGTGCACGGCAGGTGTGTGTGGAAGATGTATATATTCTTAATTAAATGGTCCACGTAGCTGTGACCGCAAAATTTTGAGGACTGCGTGTTATTGTTGTTGTTGTTGTTGTTGTTGTTGTTGTTGTTGTTGTTGTTGTTGTTGTTGTTGTTGTTGTTGCTGTTCTCACATTAACTCGCACAATCAAGTCCGTGGTCACAGGACAGGCTCCAGTCACCCTGGAGCTGAGGAATACCCCAGGGAAAACACACACACAACCCAAGGTGGTACACGCATATATCACAGCTGACGAAATTGATGCCTCCACCAGAAACATATACAAGTGAAATTGGGAGTCAGTCTACGATGTGCCAGGTCAAGGCCGGTGCATACGTCTCACTACTCACGCCTGAAGAGACCAAATATTCCGCTTGCCACCCCAGGAAGTTTACCACGTATATATTACACGTAGTATGTATCACTACGCATACGCACGACAGGCGTAAGTCAATTGGAGAAAAAGAAACAAAGAAAAGGAACAGAAGATAAATGGAAGGAAAGAAAAGAGAATAAAAACGAAACAAAAGAAACAAAACGAAAAAGGCAAGCAAAGAGAAGAAAAATACTCAGTAAAAGAAAAGCAAGAAAAAACAAGACAAGAAAGCAAGGAAAAAAGATGTATATGACTGAAGTGATTTTTTCGGGAACTACCTGCACGTAGCGCCCTGGGATTTGTTATGCAGTTTTTGCTTTAAGATCTACTATTATGGCGAATGTTTTCATCGATTATTTCTCTCTTTAACCTGGATCTCCGACGACAAAAATAAAAACCTTCCACTATGGGACCAGAAATCGTCGTTATTTCTGGCTTCAGAAATAATCGAGGCCAGAAATCAGCGGATCTGGTGATTTCTGAGACCAGAAATAACAGCTCTTCCAACCTCTCAGAACTGGGATTATTTGACTTTTGGATACTACCTCGTACCAAGTATTACATGTCATCACTGCTTATACTGTACATGGTATGATACTTGTCTGCTGTACACGTCACGCATCACCCACAACAAAGAATCACAAACACGCCTACGACAGCATACTGCGCTTGTTGAGTGCGAGACAGAGCTTCATCCTCACACAAACGCGACAGCAGCAGCACCACCACCATCGAAACCACCACAGGCACACCACACCAGCACCACAGCAGCAGCGCAGCAGAAGAGACAACAGCAGAGGCGGTGGTGACCTAACGTCGCCGGCGACAGTGTACGTGCCGGATTAAAAAAATAAAGGCAAACGGCAAAACAAGACCTACCAATTCAAAATAAAACCACTTTCCAAAAATCAGATGCCATAATGGACGCCCCTTATTTCTGATGCAGTTATTTCTGGAGCCTCAAAACTACAAAAATAATCGCCAGAAATAATCGCTCAAAATTTTCCGTAATAGTAGGTCTAATAGTGAGGGCAGGAAAACAAACAAAAACACAACTTACAACAAAAACATTGAAAAAACACTGAAATTTTCATGGAAATCGTTGTTGTTGTTGTTGTTGTTGTTCTCACATTAACTCGCATGGTCTAATCAAATCCGTGGTCACAGGACAGGCTCCAGTCACTCTGGAGGAGCTGAGGAATACCCTAGGGAAAAAAAAACACAAACAACCCAAGGTGGTACACGCATATATCACATGTGATTCAATTCATGCTTCCACCAGAAACATATAAAAGTGAAATCGGGAGCCAGTCCACGATGTGCCAGGTCTATACCTGGTGCATACGTCTCGTTACTCGCGCCCGGAAAAACCGACTAAACCGCTTGCCACCCAAGAAAGACTACCACGTATACATTACACTTAGTGTATCTATCATTACTCTTACGCACGGCCGACGCAAGTCATGTTATTTTTTGGAAAAAAGAAACAAAGAAGAAATAAGAAGAGAAAGGAAAGGAAATAGAAGAGAAAAAAGCGAAAAAAGAAAACGAAGAAGGAGAAGAAAGAAAAAGAAAAGACAAGGAAAGCAAGATAAGGCAAGACAAGAAGAGGAAGCAAGGAAACGAAAAGAGAATAAAATGTCATACTAGCAGACCCTATGAACTGACTAAAGACGGCATTGGGCTCATAGAGGGTATCAAGTGCATCATCAACGGCACTGAGAGAGAACGCAACATGGCGAAGAAGTTAGGGCCGTCTTACACTATCTTGTGACGGCCTTTAGAAGGCCCACAACCTTCAAGACGATGATGGCCAAACCAAGATTTCAGTCTCTTGGGCATGGCGTCCCCCCTTTCCCCCCACCACCCTTCCCCCCTTCCCCCCTCCCCCCCCCCCCTGGCTGCTTAGAAGTGCCGACGGTGGATGGCGCTGCCGCAGCCTTTGCGCGTCGCTCTGCGGCTTTGCGCCTCTCCGTTTCATGCCAATTCCGCATGAACAACTCGGCTCCCTCCTCTACTCGTCGAAACCATCTGCTAGCCTTCTGAGCAGCCTTTCGCCACCCTTCGAATTTCGTTCCGACGTCCGACATATCTTCTTCCAGATGAGCCATCCAGTCTTTCCCTTGCCCCCCTGAGTAGCCCTTACCCCCAACAAACTGCCCAGACATCACCCTCTGTGGCAGACGCTCCTCCCCCATACGTGCTACGAATCCCGCAAACAACATCCATCCTTCGTTTGCGCACTATCGCCTCTATGCTCTCGGACGCTGTCTTGGCAAGCGCGTCGGCGTACCCTTAAGGTTGTGATCGTCGCGCTTCCGTTTACGCCATAGAAGGCATCGGAGGAGCATGGAGTGGTGCACCCGTCGTAGCCTGTCATAGTCAGCCTTCCTCGGGCTCCGCGTCATGCAACCGTAAAGAAGTGTCTCGACCACCTCAGCTTTTAGCAACCGCACCTTTGACCGTAGGCGCACACCCGGGCGATCATAGTTTTCCATATTGTACCGCTGGAAGCACGGCCAACCCCCTTGAAGACGCCGCGTTATTCCACTGCTAAGGTCTCTGTCTGCGGTGATAGCCCCGCCCAAGTACACAAACTCGATTGTTTGTTTGTATACCGGGCCGGCTGCATTGATTGTGATGGACACCTTACCCCCGCCTTTGGTTTCCAGGCACATTATCTCTGTTTTTGCCTCGGATACCGTCAGCCCGAACGACGAGCACGCAGTCACGATCACCGTCATCATCCTCGCCAGCCCTGCTGATGATCACGATGCGATGCCCGCATCGTCCGCGTACAGCATACCGCACAATCTCTGCATCTCATCACCCTCCTTCCCCCTCCGCTCGTCGACTTGGCCTGTGCGTGTGAAGTGCCCTTCTTCTCGTCTTCCTCCTTTCGTTGGAAATAGTAAAAACCGAGACTACTACTCGTAGTATGGAATTGTTTTGAACGATTATTTCTGGCGATTATTTCTGTAGTTGCGAGTCTCCAAGAATAACTTCATCAGAAAGACGGGGCGTCCATAATGGCTTCTGATTTTGGAAAGTGGTTAAATTATTAATTGGTAGGTCTTGTTTTGCCGTTTGCCCTTAACTATGAAATCTAGCACGTACACTGCCGCCAGCAACGTTAAGTCACCCCCGCCTCTGCTGTTGTCTCTGCTACTGTGGTGCTGCTGTGGTGTTGGTGTGGTGCTGTTGTGGTGATGATGTGGTGTGCCTGTGGTGGTTTCGATGGTGGTGTTGCTGCTGCTGTCACGTTTGTTTGAGGACGAAGCTCTGCCTGGCACACAACAAGCGCGGTATGCTGCCGTAGGTGTGTCTGTGATTCTTTGTTGTGGGTGACGGTAAAATGCATAGCAGACAGGTATCACACCAGGTACAGAGTATAGGCAGTGGTGGCATGTGATACTTAGTACGAGGTAGTTTCCAAAAGTCAATTTACCTCAGTTCTGGGAGGTTGGAAAAGCTGTGTTTTTTGGGTCCATGAATCACCAAATTCGCTTATTTCTGGCCTCGATTACTTCTGAACCCAGATGTAACGATGATTTCTGTTCCCATACTAAGTGGATGGATTTTATTTTAGGTGTCGGAGATCCATGTTAAAGAGAGAAATAATCGCTGAAAATATTTTCCATTACAAGAGATTGAATAACTCCGGGAGCCCTTTATGGTTTATTTTCAAAGTAAAAATACGATCCAGCGGTGAGATCAAAGATTTTGTCGAAACTCATCTTTGCAAGCTGTGTGTGATACTCCGATCGCGCGTATTACGGGTTGTGCGTCCTCATTAATGATACAGGTCGGCGACTGCCCTTGCAACTGCAGTGTAGTTTTCCGGGTCAACAGGGTGATGTTAGGCAGTCTGTGCGCGGAACTATAAAACACTTTTCTGAGGGGGGTAAAATCTGACAGCTGTGGAAGGAAATGCATCAGTTTATCAAGTGAATACTGGAAGTGGAATAACCGGTGAGGAGAGGGCGGAGCTTTTAAGGAAGTGGGGGCCTGGGTTTTATCAAGAGGGAGCGGAGGGAGGGGGCGGGGCGAGGGGGGCAGCTCAATCTGTGCGTGGAAACTATAAGTAAGTCTTGTCAGTGATAAATTTGACGGTTTTGGAAAAAATACACGAGTTTATCATTTATATCTTGCAAGTCGTACAACCAGCGAGGAAAGGGCGGAGCGGTCGAGGGGGTGTATGGGGTGAGTTGGGGGGAGGGGGGGGTATATGTGTGTGGGTTTGAGGGGGGGGGGGTGTGAAGGGGGGGGGGGGGGGCGAAAGAGTTCTTGAAACAACATCTTTAGGTCGCATAGATGTAAGGGTTTGCTACACGCACGGTGCTAGGCCTAGGCGATAGTGCGCATGGTGGGGAAAGAGGGGGCGATGGCGGGGGGCGTTGGGGGCGTTGGGGGCGGGGGGGGGGTGAACTGATGAAGCGTCATGGATAATAAGGTGATATCAAGTTCGTGGACGTGTTTTTTACTCTGGCAGATTTCGATGTTAGGTGGGGCGTTTGAACAAGAGGGAGCGGGGGGAAAATAAGGGGGGGGGGCGGGGGCGGGAAGGGTTTTCAAGAGTTTTAGGTCGCACAGAATATACAACAACTCTCCTACTGTGAGGTCGAAGATTTGGTCGAAGCTCATCTTTGCAAGTTGCTTGTTGTGTGTGATACTCCGATCGCGCGTGTCACGCATGTATGTAGGGGCTTTCATTATGCGTGTTGTTACGTTCATACAACACAGAGTACAGCACACACACGTGTAGCACCTACTCTCACACCAGAATCAGGGAAACTGGAAAGACAGACATTTGAGATCTACGAAGCTACAACAGGAGGACAACATACTTTTGGGCCGTTGCAGTATATGCTGAACTTGGTATAAAGTGCACCCGGTTTTCAGTGAGCACTCTACAGCCTTGCCCAGCTCTCTTGTCTCTTGTTACGTGTTATGCCGTGTACTCTCCACAACACCACACGACAGACGAGAAGAAACCTTTCTAAAGCAGCCTGACTGACTCGAATGTTTGCCCTCCCGCTAAACACGTAGGCTGACTCCCGATTCCACTTGTTATATGATTCTGGCGGAGGCATGCTTTGCGTCAGCTGTGACACATGCGTGCACGACCACCTCTGGGTCGTTTGTGTTGTGTCCCTGGGGTATTCCTCAGCTCCAGAGTGACTGGCGCCTGTCCTGCGACCATGGACTTGATTGTGCGAGGTAATGTGAGGACAACAGCTACAACAAGAATTGTGATTGATGCTCTAAACAAGGAGGAAGGGTGTCCATAAATATGAACTAACCGAATGCAGTGCAGCCCATAAGAGCAACACAACAACAGCCACCTCTCTAAGCAGGAAGACCACATCAACTACCAATCAAAACCTGTGATCTGTCCCAGCATTTACCTCCCAACTGACGTTTTTAAATTCAAGACTTAGAATAAAATTGAATAAGAGAAAAACAATTCTTCAACGTCAGCTCTGAGTTCGACGAATTTAGGGTCGATGCTCATGTTTGCAATCTGTGATCTATTAGTACATCCATCGCCCGTTCCGAAAAGGATCATTGGTCAGAACGGAATGTAATACTGGTATGAGCCCTTCTACGGTAGCCCCCCAAGCTTTTCTTTAACGGAACCGCCGGTTTCAAAACCAGCTCCCGGTCGTATCTCCTGAAGTATGGTGTCCCTCGACACCCTCCCCGACGTCATCGATCGATAGACCGTTGCACAAAAGAAAATTTGTGGATACTTTTTTTTTCAATATTATCCTTCCTTGTGTCGAGAAGCCCCGAAACGTTCGTTAGAGAAAATCGCTGGTTTTGGGGAGGGCTATCGTAGAATCAGTAGTATTTTATATATTGTATTACGTTAGTTATCATGCACGACCGCGTGTTAGATTATTGGTGTAATACATCACCATTCGTTTGTGTGGAGTAGTGAAAACACAACTAACAACGAAGATTACGTGGTAACGTAGCATTGTTAAACCTACCTGAAACTAAACACCAATAGTATTTAGCGCAAAATACCTGTGATGCAAACCCGATGCACTCCTTTTACAACCGCCAGATTTGTCACGTTAAATGAATTCTAGTTTCCTTGCACAGATTGAGTTGTTCCGCCCCCCCCCGACCCTTCGCCTCCCCTCTCCGATCCCTGTTGTTCAAACGCCCCACCCAAAAAAGAAATCTACCAGAGAAATAAACACTACCAGGCAGTTGATACCACCTCATCATCTTCCTAGCCATCCATGCCATAGCTCCAATTTACCCCCCCGCCACTCCCCCCCGCTCCCGCTTGTTCAAACGCCCGACCTAAAATCAAAATCTGACAGAGTAATATACACCACCAGGCAGTTGATACCACCTCATCATCTTTCTAGCCATCGATGCTCCAACATACCCCCCCCCCCAACGCCTGCTCCTTCCCCACCATCCGCACCATCGCCTAGACCTAGCACCACGCGTATAGCAAGCCACTACATCTATGCGCCCTAAAGCTGTTGGAAATCCCCCCCCCCCCCCCCCTCCGTTAACCCTTCGAACACTCCGCTCTCCCTCTCCATGGTTATGCGACATACAGGGTATAAACATATATAAAATCATTCCTTGAATATAGAGCCATTCCTTGGTGTCATGGACTTTGGTCCGGAGTTTTTTGTCTCGGCCTAAGTATGCGATTCGCGGAACTGGAATTCTCGGTCGAATATGGCTTGGTACGAGCGCCGCCTTCGGGGGGCGGCTCCAACGCCCCTCGCCCTGCCGTGTCCGTTCCGCACATCGACGTGAACGCGGACGGGCGCCGAGCGAGACGAGCGAGTGTCGAGGAGGAATTTTGTAAAAATTGTTGAGTCTTGATGGCTGCAACGCCTGAATGATTTACAAAGTTGGCATCATTTCCAAACGGTACGTGATAATGTTTGGAATTTTGCGTACCGGGTGAGAACAGCAGTATGTACGACGAGCATGAACGCCAACTGACGGCATTGGCAAACACACAACATCAGGTGCATGCAGCAGCAGTAGCCGAAGGGCGAAACTTCTAGCACATACTGCAGCAACTAGTAGCAACCAGAACCACAGCAGATAGCTCAAAGTGCAGTACGAGTGCAGTTGGCAAGTTTAGTCGTACACGCATCACTCTGTCCAATAGTCTATATATAACAGAGGTAGAAGAGCCGTCTCTTCGGCCTTTGGCCTTGGCTTTAGCACGGCCGCTGACACTCCAGGCAGCCTCTGCTGTAGGCATGAACTAGTGCGGTTCATTCGCAGCGAACTATCCCGCTGTGCTCGCCTCTATGTGGCCATTGTCCATGCCATTTCATGTCACCTCCCTTCTGTTTTGAGCTCGTCGTCGTGCCATCGAGGTACGAGGAAACCCGTACGTACTGGGTGAGAACAGCAGTATGTACGACGAGCATGAACGCCAAATGACAACATTGGCAAACACACAACATCAGGTGCAGCAGCAGTAGCCGAACGGCGAAACTTCTAGCACATACAGCAGCAACTAGTAGCAACCAGAGCCACAGCAGATAGCTCAAAGTGCAGTACGAGTGCCGTTGGCAAGTTTAGTCGTACACGCATCACTCTGTCCAATATATAACAACCGTTTTATGTTCATATTGATGGAGAAAAAAATACCAGGTCGTATTACATTTATTTCCTGTAAGAATGATACGTCGTACGAGCGGACGTTCTGATTCTGGTGCCGTGAGACCATCGAGCACACCGCATGTTTTACCCAAACAAGAGCCAACAAGAGGCAGCGCACAGGGCCCCCCAACACAGAGACACGTGACAACCACGGCCAGCTGTCGGTTGCGTAATTGTCCGATGGTCCGCGTGCTTCGGTGGGTGTATCGGAAGTCGTTCGTAGTACTGCTGTAGATCGTCGAAAACCACGTGGCATCGTGCTGGTGGCAAGACTCGCCAGTAGACCCCCCAATTTTTTTTCACCTTTTCTTTTTCTTGACCCCATGCACCCATTTATTTCCTTTCCTTTCTCTTCTTTGTTTCTTTTTTCCAATTCATTTGCGTCTGTTGTGCGCATGCGTAGTGATAGATACCACGTGTAATATATACGTGGTAGTCTTTCTTGGTTGGCAAGCGGTATAATAGTCGGTTTTCCCAGGCGCGAGTAATGAGACGTATGCACCGGTATGGACCTGGCACATCGTAGACTGACTCCCGATTTCACTTTTATATGTTTCTGGTGGAGGCATGAATTGCGTCAGCTGTGATTTATGTGTGTACCACCTTTGGTTTGTGTTTTTCCCCTAGGGTATTCCTGAGCTCCAGAGTGACTGGAGCCTGTCCTGTGACCACGGACTTGATTATGCGAGTTAAAATGTGAGAACGACAACACTACAACAACAAATGAAATATTGCCTGTTTCTTGATCTTTCAGCTGCTTCCCGCAAACTTGGTTTTTCTGCCAACACGATTTTGAACTTTTTCGCGTTTTTTTTTCTTCTTTTTTGTCTAGTAAGTTGAAGTTCCTACTGCCGCTAATTGCCGCCTGACAGCTGTGCATTAGTTGCGGAACGGTCCAGCTTTAGCTTTTCTTTGATTCGCACCATTTGTTTTGTACTTACTTGACGAAGCTTCAGCGGCTGAGATCTGGGCTTGGCTCATCAGCTCGACACCGCCCAGCACCCCATCGCAGCGCTATAGCTTACAGCAACGAAGCGCCGTGCAGTGCCCTGCGATGCCCTGCGGCTCAGCTCAGCAGCGCACCGCTAGCTCAGCAGAGCGACGCGCTATGCTTTGCCGTGCTCTGCCATCGCGGTCGTTCGTTATTCATGATATCTAAAACTCCGCGTACGCTGATATTTAGGTATTTATTTGGCGCTTTATTCTATACATATCGTGTCAACCATCGTAATATCATACAATATGGGGGAGGGAATGTAATCTCTATGCAAAGATCCTGTTTTTTTTTAATCATTTGTCAGCCGGCCGCCCCGGTGGTCTATTAATAATAGTAATTTTACCCTCGAATACTACTAACGTTTGGTTGTCCTTGAGTTCGACACCCACCACGATGAGATTTGACTTTATTTGCATAAATGCAAAAAAACAAACAGGCATCAATCAACTGCTGAGAGCGCCTAGCAGCGTGGGTTGGTTCGACGCGAGTCGACGAGGGAAGAAAATGCTGGATTCTCCTGGCGGAAAAAATGAAAGCACGTACGTGCCGAAGTGGGGAGGGAGGAGGAGGGTCCGCTATTGACCCCGGATACTACTGGGAGGGAGCGCGAGAGTGGTTCGGGGATAATAAATGGGATGAAGAAAAAAAATGTTGCAAAGGCATATTATTATTACTACCAGTAAATAATATGTCAGTCTCTAGGAAATACGCACGGCACTATCAGCAGTCGTCATGGTAGAGACACACCGGATATTATGCATTGAGGGGACGCGTCCAATTTCGA
The DNA here is from genome assembly GCA_012845835.1 of Undaria pinnatifida. Lineage (NCBI taxonomy): Eukaryota > Phaeophyceae > Laminariales > Alariaceae > Undaria > Undaria pinnatifida. The sequence goes on from JABAKD010000007.1 coordinate 4,448,735, forward strand.
CAACGTGAAAGCCCCCACGAAGAAAAGACAGCAGACACACATATCCCGCCTTCCCGAGAAAAAACAGAGAAGAAGCGCTACGCCAACCTCCCGTACGAGCAAAGCCACCCCCGCACCAATCTTAGACAACGCCGCCTCAACGAGAGACCGCCCTCCTCTTCTACGTTTTCCTCCTCGCCCGCGACCACGCAGACCAATCAATGCGACAGCCTTCACGTAACAAACAAAGCAATCTTCTTCCAAAACCTCGCCGGCTGACATGTCCTCATGTCGACGTTTGATGCAAACCAACTTTGCATCCTGTCGACTTCGAACCTCCATTGCGACGGGGACAGCAGTGCAGTCTCTTCATTAATGCCAAGGCCTCTTTTGTTTCGCCTAGAGGCGACGCAGGTTCTCAATAATACTATTTTTGGTATTTTTGTTTGATAGACGCCAACTTTTACTTGACGGCGCATTTAATAATTTGTTTCGCCTATATCCTTGCCTTCTTTATTGTATAATATTACGTTTTTTTTTTGTCAAAGCATGACTTTCAGAATCCCATGTTCGTATGAAACTCTTGGCATTACTTTAAAGTTCAATGCATGCCAAATCGGACAGCTACATTTAGAGTGGTCGAAGTGCTGCCCTGCCCTACCCGAGAAGCATGGGCGCCGTTGAATGCCGGCGCCCATGCGGAGCCCTTGTACATAATAACAAAATTATGCACGTTCACAACCGTCATATATATTTGTCCTCTCACAAGACGTATCTTTCCGCGCATATAATGAGTAGACCCCCCCCCCCCCCCCCCCCCGCTCTTATTCAAACCCAGGCCCCCACGCCCTAAAGAACTTCGCCCTCCCCTTACCGGTTAAACCACTTATAGGACGTTTTTGATAAGCTGATGCATTTCTTTCCACAGCTGTCAGATTTCGTGCCCCTCAAAAACGGGTTTTATAGTTTCCGCTCACAGACTGACACCCTGGCAGCCACACTGTACTTCCAAGGGGACTCGCCCACCTGTATCCTGAACACACACAGTGATACGAGCGATCGGAGTATCGCACACAGCTTTCAAAAATGATTTTCGTCAAAATCTCTGATCTCACAACTGGAGTGTAGTTGTTTTTTGTTTTATTCAATTTTTTGCCAACACGTAATCTCGTCTTTGCTCCGAGAATACATGTATTTCACGCGAGGGAATATATATATATATATATTGTCGTTCTGGGCGGCTGCTAACACAAAGGAATTAGTGCCGTGTCCGTCTTGTCTGCTGCTGTTGCTTTCGTGGTTGATTGTACATGTTTTTGTTTAAAAAGTATCCAGGCTGACGCGCATTGGTGACGCGCAACCCCATAATTTAACGCCGCGTTTCAAGACCAGCGGACAACGGAAGCGTCGTTCGTGCTGTTGGTGCTCAAATAGTTTCTGGTCCTCCATACCTACGGACCTAGGTAACAGGGCTGATGACTGAGGCCGGAACGCAAAACCCAACAGAAAGAGACGCCATAAAATGTACTCATCTGCAGCACCAGCGTTATTGTGATTCAACAACGTGTTATAGTGCCTGGTACTAAAGGGGCCTTCTCCCCGGTGGGCTGCCGCCCGCCTTGACTCCGCGCATGCCCGTAATTTTCGAGGATGCACGATATGTATTATGAGTACAGGATTAAGGGTAAGTCGAGGCTGTACATTCCACAGTACTGCCAAGGGGTAGAGTACGAATAACTTTGTTAATCACGTTCAATAAACCATGGCAACAAATTGCGTCATCCGGCGCACACGATGAGGACAGCAGCAGCAAGCACCAGCGCTGCGGCTGCAGCAACAGCAAGATAGCAACTCAGCGAAACAATAGCAGCGTAAATACACCACAGGCGGATACAAACGCATACTCTTCTCTGTACCTGTGCCAAGTGCAGCCAGCTGCAGGCTGCAGGACCAGGATCAACAATACATTCTTGAGATTTGCGAGACGTTTTCTACCATGGGGAATGTGGAGCTAAATCATGCCCAAATCAAATGATGCCGCATTCTGTATTTTGCGCAAAGAAACGAAAGAGTGCACTACCGGCAGAGAGACGACGCGAGCATGACCGGCGGAAAACCCGGCAGGGTCGGGAACGTCTAGCAAGCTGAGGAACCTCCACGAAACAGCGCGCCAAGAGGTGAACCTCAGCTCCATTAATCTCGAAGACAACTCTAAACTTGGTCTAATTCGAGCCTTCAGCCGCTCTTGTCTATGCGCCAACGTATTTTCGTACCTTTACTTGAGTACAAACCTGGTGTCAGTGATAAACGTTGTTTTTCTTTTCCACTTCTACCCCAGTGACGTCATAAGGAGGCATTTCTACCCGTATTTCGAATTGTTTCGTGGGGGTTTGGGTTACGGTTACGGTTACGGTTGTTTCCATGGCTGTAATTTACACGATAATGTAGGACACCTCCTGGTGTGGTAGTAATACCGGTACGTGCTATTGAATCAGACGAAAACAAAAAAAGTAGTTGAGAAGCGCTAAAAAGCGCTGTTTCAGGCATCCGAGCTCCCGCTCTGCCGACGGGAGAGGACAATATCTTGAACTTTGTTTGGGAAACAACACAAATGGAGGCCGCTCAGGGAACCGACATTTGTAATCAGGTATATATGACTATCTGCTACACCACATAGTTACGGTAACTTTGTGATCTAGTGGATAGTGTGCCCGCTTCTGAGTCTGTGGTGTACGCGGGTTTGAATCCCGGTATAATGGGGGTGAAATAAATACTATCCACTGACCATATTGTCACTGTGATTTTGTGGTCTAGTGGAGACTTTCCGCTTGTTAGCCCGGTGTGTGTGGGTTCCAATACCGATGTCATCGAAGAGAAAACGATATCCACAATAAAACATTGACAGTATACTCGAGGAAAGACCCAGGCTACGGTAGGGGGGTCCCCTTTTGGGCCTTTTATTTCAGTGGCCAGGGGTCACTCGCGCGAGTAACCCCTTTGTTCCTTCGCGATTTTACGTATTCTTCATGTTTTACATTGGCGAAATTCATTCGCAATGCAGAGGTGATCTAAGCTGCGCCGAAACAAGTGCCTAAACCACCTTCATCTGTGGGGTACAGAGCCACTCGTGCGAGTGGCTCAAACACACCAGTGAAAATGGGGGTACCCCCCCTACCGTAGCCTTGGTCGAAAAAGGAAATGGTGAGAAGCGCTTAGATGAACACCACAGAGTCACTGTGAATTTGTGGTGTAGGGGACAGATCGTCCGCCTATCTATGAGCCTGGTGTGCGTGGGCTCGAATCCCGGTGTCATCGTCATAAATATATATATGTATAATCCTCATAAGAAACAAATTGATAATGTAAACAACCAAAAAAACTAGATGCCATAATAAGCAGCGCTGAGAATCGCTGTTTCAGGCATCCGAGTCCGCTCAGCCGTCCTGAGAGGAGAATGTCTTGAAGCTACTTTGGGAAGCCAAAAATGAAAGCCGCTCAAGAAGTTGATATTTGGAAGAGGTTTTCTGTGTATAGGTATCTTTATCCCGTCTTGGAAGCCAACAGCACACACCACAACCATGAAGTTTTACTTTGTCCTTTTCGCCCCAAGACTGGCATCTGTTCAACTTCAACAACGGTCGGAAAAAATATTGTATCTTGTCGACAGGCCGCTCCGCGGCTGAGTTAGACCTTGCCGGACCTTTTCCTCGCACGTGGTCTGGCGATGACGCGCCGCCAACGCCCGCAGCGATCCCGACCTGAGTTCGTTTTGGTGAGACTGGTGGAGACGTCTCGGTCCTGATCGATGCCGAAGGGCATGAGAGTTCGAGTCGTTGCTGTTGGTGCTCGCCACACGGACTTCTGAGGAAGTCTCCTCCTGGGTGGATACAACGGTGTTCAAGATCTGGAACAATGCCCCTTCTGAGGAGGCCTCTTTATTCATTGATTGGCCGGTTCCGCGATGTCGAACAACTCCCATTCTACAAGCACGCCTTTCCGGCCCTAGCATACTTGCACGCGCGATTGAGCAGTCCCGAGTACCAGGCCCCCGCCCGCGTTCTTGGAGGAGGGCGACACCGAGATCTCATTAAAATATTTACAAAACCTTGCGTAGAAAATGATATATTGTTGACAGTTCACTCAATATTGATTACTGCTGCGGGTTTGGCCAGGTCGATTTGACTGCACGGTGGTGTACCTGTCTGTATTGTCGCGTTTTGATGGGGGTGCAATGTTGGCACGATACATGTTATCTGCAGCATCAGTGTTCGTAACGCAGGCCTCGGAGGATAATTTGATATTTTGATATTGCGTTTTGGCCGCGGAGAGACGCGCCGACGATAAACTGCGACGATTAACTTCGCGTCAAGTGTAAGGCTAGGAAGTATGCCTCGCTTGATCATTGTTTTTGTACAGTGTGGGCGTTTGAGACCATCCCGTGCCAGCAGCAAACCCCAAATGTCAGCGAGGGTTTGGATAGTTGGTTTCATTTTTGGTCACTTGCGGTCAGAACAGCATGTTGCGGGGACTCTTTTCTTCAATGAGTTCCCCCGATATTTTACCAAGAGATCAAATCGTGTGGTTTGTGATATAAAAAGTGTGGAGTCCAGATTTAAACAAACGAAGTTTTGACCGGATGAAGCCTAATTGATACCTCGGAGGCAACGTTGTGTTCCGTACGTTCACTGACCGTGAGCGTTCTCTTTCGAATCCCATCGTATTTTTTGCGCGACAGGCATATGTGGTCCTCGGCTTGTTCATGCAGCTCGTGTACCTCGTGTATTATGAAAGTTGGGCGATTGCTATCCCCCTCGCCACCGAGGTGGCGCTTTTAGTGTACCTGCTCGGTCTTTGGTATTACCTGGAAGTGTTCCGTGCAAAAGGAGCAGTGATCGCACTGGAAGAGCACAACGATGAGGACGCGGTTGCTCTGAAATATCAAGACGGAGTGGAGAACGCTCGTGGCCACCACTCGGCTATTTAATCCAACAGTCAATAGCAAATGTTAATTTTGGCCTTGATGCGTGTGTAGACGCCAATCGAGGTGCGGGGTGACACCGTAAAGTCAGTGTGCAACTCCGCAAGTGAGGAGCCTCAGACGTATAATCACGGCGGGGCGTCTGTGTGGTGTAGATCGGTACAAGAAACGTGGCAACACAAGCGTCGTGTCCATGAGGTGGAGTGATAACACGTACCTCAAACGATCGTACGCGGCTCATACAGCACGTGGAATGTAATGTAAAAAGCCCACTGTAAGGCTGATATCACTGTTGGCGCGTTGGGTGTTTAGCAAGATGTCCAAACAATCTTGGTGTATTCTAGCGTTAAGGACGCAACCTTGCGGTTTGCTTCGCCCGTGTTTTGTCAGGTTTGCACCAGGTTCCTATTGTTGTGCGGCTGAACGTTTTGTGCGTTGATGACGAATGCCACTGGTCATCGAGAGATACAAGGACAGACATCACTGAGGAAGCGGAAACTTCGTGGGGGTCACAATGGGAAAACGGAGTGAGTTTGTGGAAAGGATGTTGCACCGACAGAACAGGGCCAACAGCAACATATCCGAGTGAAGTCTACTGCGAGTGACAATACCGACACGAACGAATGGAAGAACGGACAAACAAGCGGACCACTCAAAAGTGATGGGAACGGCGCGTACTGGACGCGTGCTACGATTAGGGCTCGACCTCATTTCTCTAGGCCTCTCATTTGCAGAGGAATTTACCGCTGCCTAGAATTGACGGTCGAAGACACTACAGTTTAACTCGATGACCAAACATACGGTCTAGGTAATTAAACGAATCACAAATGCAATAGATGCAACTATTTTGGTATTTCGTCATTTATTCGCGGAGGTTCATCGGTGGCGACTCCCTGTTCATAACGAGCTAGCCTTATCGTTGCACGCGTCAATGCTCCGTATCAAGCATTGTTGGTAACAACCTAACCGCCGATTTTTCGTGGACTATATAGTACGCCACACCGCACAATGATCTCTTTTAAATGGCCATGTCAGATTTATGATGTATAACAGTGTGTGCCATACACTCATTGTAATACAAACGAAGAGCCATGTCCTCGTTTTCGTCTATAAACGGCGCCTGAACCTTGTAGTAGGTGTTTTGTGGGGTCATTTATGCTCGGGGGCGGCTTGCTCGCGTTGGCCACCTAATGAGGGACCCTTGGGTTCGCTCGGCCGCAGGGAACAAAAGAGAAGTCTCAGGCGTTGATCATGGTGCAAAACTTATCCCCTCTGGTATCGTCGCATACATGCGAGTACATTAATTAAACAAAGACATACGAGTGAAGATAGTTCAGAAGATGGGCAAATCCAAAACCGGACAACAACTGGAAGATGACTATAGATGATCACTCAACCAGGACTGAGCGAAAAGGGATTCAACTCAAACAAATCGAACATGGGACCGCGAATATCATCAATAGTTCTACTCTACCATATCCGTCAAAAATATGCAGTCATACAAGCTGGGCCAGCCAAAAAAAAATAATCCGGCAGTCGGGCATATCTTTGAACCACAGTGACCAACTGAAAACTCAGCACATCCTCCCAATCAGCTCGATACGGCGGTGATTTTATTCCCTCCAGGTTGAGAATCTACGAAGTTGGTGCCGAAAAAAGTGTTTGCCACTCACGTCTCCTAGTTTGAGCTTTTTTTTTCATGATTTGTTTGTTGTGTTGATTTTTGTAAAAATTCCAAAAAATAATCGTGGATGGAATTGGCTCACTAATTGAGGGCATGTACATCTTGGGATGAGTGGTAGGGAAATATGCGTTTAATTTCATGCGTCCAATTCGTTCGAAAGTTATGGATGGATCCCTGAAATATATGTAAATTTGCATGCAGAGGCACTTCGGTGGAAACTTGGCCATGCACCTCTCAATTTTTGTCGTTAGGACCTGAAATTTTGACACGATATTTGGAACTATCACATGAAGACAGCCAAAGGAGATCCTTTTTTATTTGACATTTTTTGCAAACACACGACCACCTAAATGATTCCTGCAAATCTGAAATCGCGACGAAGTTAGCAAAACAAATATGCGAAAAAACAAAACGAGCTGCTTTGGTTGTGTCAGTGAGATAGCTCCAAATCGCGTGTCAAGATTTCAGGTCTCAACTCCATAAATGGATTGATGCGTCGCGACATTGGCTGTGTACGGGTTTTTTGGCCGGCCCAGCTTGTACACGTCCGACATCAGACATCAGACATTGATACGAGAAAATAGTGAATCCTACACCCCCCCTGCTCGGAACAGCTGTCATGATTATGCTCATTCTATCTGGACTAATGATGCAACCTTTAAAACAGAGTATTCAAATTCAATCAATGTATAGGAGCGTCGGCTTCAACATTATCCCGGTAATTTTAACACCCTGTGCTTACCTCCAGTAAAAATCGCCATGAGCTCACTGCAATAAGATAGAGCAAGAGCGTCAGTGTCGTAATGAAACACGATCACCCAAACAACACCCGCCGCTACTACGAAATCAATCCAGTAATTTATAATCAAAGCCGTCAAAAATCCAGTAATCAAACAGAAATCAAAGCGTGGTCCACGGTAATAAAACAGTAATCAAAGAGAAATCGCTATGGAGATTAAGATCGAAGGCATTGACGTAGCTTGCAGGACATAAACTAAACGGTTTGGCTCAGCAACTAGTTCTCACTAATAGGGCTGCTTTGATAATGCCATAGACTGATTACGCACGGCTGGCCTTAGCGAATTTAACAAGCCTGTTGCCGTGCCAAATCCCAGAGTTATCAAGATAGTACAAAAAAAACATAGACCTAGCTTACAGAAAATAAACCAAACGATTTGGGGGGAAAGGATAAAAACTACATCATGGATGGTCAGAAGAATAATGACGTGATATCATCTGCGTATAGGGTGTTTATTACTCTGGCCGATTTCGATTGTGAGTGGGGCGTTTGGACAAACTAGGCGGAAAGGGGGGTGGGGGGGGGGATCGGGTGAGGGGGGGGGGGGGGGGGGGGGGGGGGGGGTTTCTGAGCAAGAGGGATCGGGAGAGGGGGAGGGGGGGAGGGGAGGGGGGCGGGACATCTCAATATGTGCGCGGAAACTATAAGTCCTTAAAGCGGACAAACCTGACGATTGTAGCAAGAAGACATTCCTTTATATCATCTGCCTGGTAATATATACTATTCTGGAAGGTTTGATTTTAAATGCAGTATGCAACCCAGTGTTCAAGTGTAGTAAATAACGTCTTAAATCTTCAAAATTTGTTGTTGTACATGGATCGAAAGCTAAAATATTTTATAGAATATCTGTAGAAACCATTATTTTCTGACATCGCTAATTATAAGAAAGAGATACGTATTGCCAAATACAACAGGCGAGGTGATGTGGTCATGCACTGTTTGTCACCATCATCATGTAGTTACCACTATTCTTTGACATCGCTGATTATACGAAAGAGATACGTACTGCCGAATACAACATGCGAGGTGATGTGGCCATGCACTGTCCCCACCATTGAGCACTAGAGGGAAAAATGCGAATCGTCAGTGTTTTTGAGGAACGCTTGGTGAACACGCGCTCAATTGCGTTACCTCGTTAGTCATACTTGGTATACACGTGCTCAATTACGTTACCTCGTTAGTCATACTTCGCTTGGTATAGGTTGGGAAGCGATCATGCAGAGGGTATGTACGAAATACCCTACGTAATGGGTTGGTAAGGTGCTTTACCGCAATTTTAACACATCTGGCTGTGATTCCTTTTCAAATTGTTATTGCCTCAAATGTATGATTTCACGCCCATGATTTTTACCTTGCCGATGCGGCGCTATGCGGTCGTCAATTTGAAGACAGAGATACATCGTACAAATACATCAGGCGAAGTGGCTATGCGATGTCATAAATACGCGATGTCACCACTATTGAACGCGAGGGTGACTTTACTTCGTTAGGCATATGCTACTACTGCGTTTCGTAAAGGTTGTCTCACGTGGACATGCGATGTCACCACTGTTGAACGTGAGGGTAACTTTACTTCGTTGGGCACATGCTACTGCGTTTATCCTTACTCGCCATCCATGCCGTACCTCCAACTCATCTCTGGCCTTCCCCCCCCCCCCCCCCCCCCCTCTTTTGATCCACGGCCAGTTCGTTTAAACGCCCCACCTACAATTGAAATCGGCCGGAGTAATAAACGCTTCTAAGCAATTGATATCACGTCATTATATTTTACCCATCCATGACGTAGCTTTCATTAATCCCCCCTTCCCCCCTTCAACGCCCCCTCCTTACCCACACCCCGCATGATGGCCTAGACCCAGAACCGCGCGAACAGCAAGCCCCTACATATATATATGAGAAATACGCGCGATCGGGGAATTACACACAATGTTGCCAAGATCAGTTTCGACTAAGTCTTTGATCTCATAGCTGGAGTGTATTTATATATTATTTATGTGACCTAAACCTCGTGAAAACCCGCCTGCTCCCTCTACCATTAATGTTTTTTTTCGTTGCTCTCTCTTGCTCAAGCGCCCCGTATAATATCGAAGTCCGCCAGAGTAAAAAACACTTCCACGCCCTGGATATCGCCTCAGTATTTGTTTAGTGCCGTCCATGCCGCTGCTGCACTTACCACCCCCACCCCGCACCTAACGCCCCCTCCTTTCCCACCACCCGCACCATCGCCTAGACCTAGCACCACGCGTAAAAAACCCTACATCTATATGCGACCCAAAGCCCCGCCCCCCCCCTCCCCTCCCCCCCCCCACACATATCCCCCCCCCCCCCTCCCCCACAAAAACGATTTATAGCTGCCACGCATTAATTGAGTTGCCCCACCCGTCCCCCCCCCCCCTCCCCCCCTCCAGCCCCTCTCTTGATCAAAATCAGGCCCCTACGTCCTTGAAACCTCCGCCCTCCCCTCACCGGTATTTCGACCTACAGGATTCACTTAGTAAAATGATGCATTTTCTTCCACAGCTGTCAGATTTTGTCCCCCTCAGAAACGGGTTTTCATAGTTTCCGCGCACAGACTGCCTAACATCACCGTGTTGACCCTGATATCTACACTGCAGTTAAAAGGGGAGTCGCCGACCTATATCCCTAATGAGGACATGAAACCCGTAATACGCGCGATCGGAGTATCACACACAGCTTGCAAATATGAGGTTCGACAAAACTCTCGATCCCACAGCTGGAGTGTATTTTTATTTTGATAAGATTCACACTCCAGCTATGAGATCGAACATAATATATAATATTTCGTCGAAACTGATCTTTACAAGATGTGCATGATACTCCGACCGCGCGTATTGCCACTGGGAGTGCGAAAAGGTGCTGTTGTTGCTGTGGCTGTTGTTGTTGGTGCTGTTGTTGTTGTTGTTGCTGTTGTGGTTGCCTCAGTCTTACAACTCCTACCAAAATCGAGAATGCGTGGTCACTTAAATGAAGGTGCCGGAGCCCTAGAATGGCCTGAAACACCAAATGAGGAAGGTTGTTGTTGGGGTAAACTGGTGTTTGGGGTGACGGGTAGAAATGTAGGACAGCAGAAGACCGGGAAAATCTTGGGGTTTCTAATATAGGGTAGAAGGATGTTTATTTCGAGGTATTGTAGAGGGAATATATTTTCTTGATAATTATGAGAAAACATTATCGAGAGGTCAGATGCCAACAAACAGGTAATGTAGAAGAAATTTATTTTCTTGATAATTATGCGAAAATATTTTCGAGAGGTCAGATGCCAACAAACAACTCGCCAAGAAGAGATAGCCAACGGTCGCGGCCCTGCACCAGCTGAAGAGGACCGGGGCCAAGGGCAAGGGAGGTCAGGGATTCGTCAAGTTGTTGTTGTTTTATCTTCTGTTTTCTTTTCTCTTTTCTGGGTTGCTGTGTCGGGGCGTGAGCATCTTCAAGATCAGCAGTCGTCGCGAGCAACGATCAAAGATCGAGAGCCTCACCCGGACCCAACAACAGGACGAGGAAAAGATTAACCCGCTGGGATACCCAGGCCCAACGAAGAGATCGAGTTCGGGAGGCGGAGCAACGGGGAGCGTAGAGGAGGGTAGAGTACACGGAAATACGCTCGCAACGGTAAGCGCGTTGTCTAGTAGAAGAGTGCAGTTCCCGGAGGTTGAATCACAGGCGCTTGACGGAGACCACAGACGGTCGGGTAGTGGGGGGCACGGGTCGCGTCGGAATGCTCGCGCATTACCAGGCAGAGAAAGAAGGGCTTCGGTTCGGCAGCACCGTGAGCAAACCAACCCCACCCAACCTGTCCCACCCCCGAAACATCATCAAACATTTTCCCGCGCGGAATCTCGGGGCCCCCCATTGGCGGGTTGAATGTCCTCGTATCAGCAGGAGGCAGGGGCGGGGCGGGATTACAGCCAGCTGGCGGGTTTAAACAGGCCACCACAGGCGCCCTGGAGACTGGTAGGAGTGCCGCAACATCAGCAGCAAGTGTGGACACCGCAGCGACAGTATGACACGGGCGCACAACAGCAGCGGCAGCAAGGCGAAGCACCACAGCAACAAGGGGCGGCAATGGGGGGGGTGGGGGGATACGGCAACAACAGCTGCAGCAGCAGCAGCAGCAGCGGGGTTGGTCACCGCAGCAGCTAAGCGCGGACGCACCACGACAAAGCAACAGCAGAGGCGGCCAATGAAGCAGCATCATAGCGGGGGCATGCCACAGCAGCCGCAGCAAGGGTGAGGACAAGAACAGAGGGAGTGGGGGGGGGGGGGTGAGGAGGAGATGCAGTAGGCGCAGTGACTCCGCGACAGCAGCATTCGAGCTGGCAGCAGCACCAACAATCAAGCAGTCAGCAGCAGCAGTTAGACAGAGGGGGCTTCGGGGAAGTGAACGCATGGGAGTTGGAAGGGTAAGCACAGCGACAGCAGCAGATGGGGGCGCCCTTAGGGTGTGGGGGCTACGGAGGGGGGGGGGGGGGGACTACCGCGGGAGATGGGTCCGCCGAGGATGCAAAAGTAACGGCATCAGGAACCGGGTACGGGATGGGGAGACGGGAGCGGCACTTCATATAGCAACGGGCCGCTGTGGGGGGGTGGGGGGGGGGGTGAAGAGTTTCTCGTCAGGGGGCAGGTTGGTGGAGGGGCGGGGGGATGGGGGGGTGGGGGCGGGGGGGTCGGAAGAATACTATAAGCCATCCCTGACGGAAACGTTGTGGGGGAAGGGCAATCGCACGGTGGTAGTCTGGGTGTCTCTACAAGGAGACGGGAAGGAACCACCGTTCAACTAGGTGGAGTCGATGAGCATGTTCGCGTGAGGTCTCATCATTGGGGGGGGGGGGGGGGGCGGGGGGGGGAGGGGGCAACAGATAGCGGGACTGAGCAACATCGATGACCGCAACTTCTCCAAGAGGGGCCATTCTTGATTCGGGGGGGGGGAGGGGCGCAGGTATTCCTGGAACACAGGGTGAAGGCGTGCGGTATTTCTGGTGCTAACTGCCCTCATGCTGTACGTGGCGGACGGAAACAAATCCTTCGGGAAACCATCGCTCCGACGGACGGACAAGCTGGTGGGGCATTTTCGCTCGGTCGCGCAGGAGGTGAGGACTTTACACGCGCAGAATACACGGGTGGTCCTATCAGAACCATTTCGGGGAATATTTGTCCAATTGTTCAACAAAGTTCTCCAGGAGTGGACGGAGGAAGTATCCCGGCAGGTACACATGCTGGAGAAGCAGGTCAGAAGGTTCCCGGGTAAAAACTCGAAGTGTGCGTTTCTGCCGAAGGAGGGGGGCGGGTCGGGAAATCGAAATGGGGGGAAGAAGATGAGGAGAGGGGGCCAGGGAAGAGAAAGGGGGAGGGGGGAGGGGGGAGGGGGGGAGGGGGGAGGGGGGGAGGGGGGGGAGGGGAGAGACGCACCGGCGAGGAAATGAGGGCACGGGCTCCGCGACGAGGCGAGGTCAACCACGCGAGCTACCGACACCACTGCTGAGGCCACCACGTCGAGGGCAGCGGAGGGAGGATCGAGTTGGGCACTGGGCCAAAAGGGGGAGCCGACTCTTCCACGACCGGTGGTTGTGTCAGATACGGGTGCGATATTCGGCAGGCGCGTAGAAGAGATAAATCGTTGGCAGGTTGCATGAGGATTGTCGGGGATGGTGTCTGGGGAGTAAACGAAGGCGACAAGCGTATTGCCAGCTTTAGCCGCGACCGAGGAGGCAGTATTGTCGCGGGTTTCCGAGGGAGAGGGGATGGGGGGGAAAAGGAGGGTGGGGCAGGTAGTGCGGTGGTTGGAAAGGCCGTTGACGGCAGCCCTCTATGGACCCGGAGCCCGTGCAAGCGTTCTTTTGGGACAGACATCAATTTCCGGGAATCGATAACTTGAGGCATATTGCGCGCGCAGGCGTGCCGGTCGACGTACGACCGGGTGGAAACATAACGAAAGAGCTCATACACGAAAACAATTCCAGCGCACAGAAGTTTCACGTCCGAGTGTGAGAAAAGGCGGTTGCGGACGTTGTAAGTGGCCGTCCGATTTCGGTTTCCCGAAGGAACAGGCGGGGTAGGTAGGAGGATTGCGGGTGTCACCGGTCGGGCTAGTGCAAGAGCGGAAAAGGGTGAGAATCGTCCACGACATGACTCTCGAGCACAGAGACGGCAGTGAGGGAAAGTCGGTAAAGTCGCCGACGGATTCGGATGAGATTCCGGTATGGGCGCTGGCGGGGGTGATGCATGAAGTGGTACAGAGGGTTCTCAAGCCGAGGGTCAAGTTCGGGTTTCAAGAGCGAATTCTCATTCGAAAAATGGATGTGAATAATGCGTTTAGGCAGATTCCAATGGACCCTGACGGGGCCAGGGTTTGCGGGTACGTGTTGGGGACCAAGGCTACGGTAGGGGGGGTACCCCCATTTTCACTGGTGTGTTTGAGCCACTCACACGAGTAGCTCTGTATCTTACGGATGAAGATGATTTAGGTACTTCGTTTGGCGCAGCTTAGATCACCTTTGCATTGCGGATTGATTTCGTCAATGTGAAACATAAAGAAAACGTAAGATTGCATAGAAACAAAGGGGTTACTCGCGCGAGTGACTCCTAGCCACTGAAATAAAAGGCCCAAAAGGGGACCCCCCTACCGTAGCCTGGGTCTGGGGGAGTTCCTTTTCATCGATTTGCGGTTGCAGTCTGGGTGCAGGGGCAGTCCGGGGTGGTCGGGGGTGATTTCGGCTTTGATGCAGCAAGCGTAACGTAATACAACGATAGCTTCAGCGTTGTTCTCGCCGGCCAGGGACCGCGAGGTGGAGCACGTGACGGTGGCGCAGAAAATAGGGCATCCAGTAGTCAGTTGGCTGGCAGAGTGTGTGGTGAGAACGGCGGAGGGGGGTGGGGGGCAGACGACCCGGCATCTGTGCCGTTTTATGTGGACGATGCAATTTCTGTAGATGTTCAGTGGGATGCGGAGAGCGCACGGTGTTTGGACTTGTCACGATCCTTAGCTTCCATCTATGGTCGGGCTATGGGCGAGAGATCCGAGGCGAAGGAGCCACTGTTATCGCCTGAAAAGGTGACGGTCTGGGCCACGCAACAGGAGGTTTGGGGTACGATATCGACACAGAGAGTATGAACATTCCCCTGCCGACACGGAATATATACGACTTGCGCGCGTGTAGCAGAGTGGATGTCGGAGTGGGAGTCGGCAACGGTGCGGGAGGTGTTATAGTTGGCGGGGAAGTTGCACCACACTTCTTTTGTGATCCGGCCCAGACGGTACTTCGTCCGTAGGCTGCTGCAGCTTTCTCACCTGCATCTTAGTGGAGCGGAGCGAGCGGGGAGGGGGGGGGGAAGCGTGGGGCAAGTGCAGAGAGCGGAAGGAAAAGAGGCGGGTGTTACGGCTGTCGCGTGTATTCATGGCTGACGTGCGGTGGTGAAGTGTTGTTTTGGGGAGTGAGGGAGGTACGGAGGGAAAAAGGGTACCGGCACCGTTTTTTTGCTTGGTCAGGTCAACGGCCGAGTAGGACATGGTTTTGTTTTTGGACGCATTTTTGACAGCTATAGGGGGGTTGTGTACGGGAACGGGGGTGTACTGAAGAATCGACCTGCCAAAGGAGGTGCGGAAATGAACGGTAAAGGGGGGGCGGGCCGTAGCCGATTTGATTTCTATCAAGCTGCTCGAGATAATGGCAATATTGATGACGGGGTACGTGATGATTGACATGAAGGGAGAGATATCGCGCAGCAGAGGGGAAGCAGTTCTGATGAGGGCGGAGAATGAAGCAGGGGTGACCGGGGTAAGGAGGTGTCGCGGGGAGGGAAGAAGCAAGCGAGGGTAGGGGCGTTGATGAAAATAATGGGAGCTTTAGAAGCAAGGGGAGGGTGGTGATTTCAGGCAGGGCATGTGTAGGGGGGTGAATAGTTGTTTGGCACACGGTCTGACAAGGTGAAAAGAGGGCCAGATTCTCGAGAAAATGAATGCAGAATTTCCTGTGAATCGCTTGGTAAGTGCAGGAGTTGGAAACGGGGAAGCAGCTCATGCGTTCGGAGATATTGCGAGGGGGTACGCATTTGGAAGAGTTGCAACTTCGACTCGAACAACTTACAAGGCGAATTGGAGGATGAGGGTGAGCTGGCGGCCTTTGATATGGAAGGGGTGCTGGCTGCGGAAATACGTGGGGGAGATAAAGCTGGTAGGGGAATTGGTCGAGTTCTTGGTATATCGTTGCGCAGGGAAAAGGAACAAGTAGTCGACCATAGTAGGCAAGTTCGTGGCGATGAATTTTTACCATGAGCAGTTCTTGAATTTTTACCATTAGCAGTTCTTGGGACTGTCAGTGCCCAAGAGTAACCCGTGGATCAGATCTGACAGGCAAGGTATCAACAGAGCGCACATAGGGATGGGTAGTCAACAGGAAGTCAGGAGGCTGTTGACCCGGGGCATGCTGACGAAGATGCAGAAGAGCGTTCAGGCTTGGGGGGTAAGCGAGCGGGTGTTATGGATTGGTCCGGCGCTAACATACTTTTTCATGTTGCGAGCGTCGGAACTATCTGCCAACGGACAAGGGGTGTTCCACAAAGAATACTGTTTGAAGAGGCGTTCTTCAGGGGTAACGATCACTTGGTACAAAGCAGAATACACGATGCAAATAAGGTGGAGGTGAGGTTCACGGGACCGAAGGGGGACCAAGGGAGAAAGAGGGCGGTACTGGTCAGAACTAGGACAAGGCGGGAGTGGGGGAAGAAAATAGGGGAGCGGTGGGTCTATTAGTGGAGCTTTTGGGGCTGCACGGTAACGAGAACTCGATGGAATAAACGCCCCGTGATCCCATTTAGGGGAAAGGATGGTTGGAAGGTTTGTTCTAAGGGACGGGCAACCCAGTACTTGAGGGATGGCATAGCAAGCGTAGGGGAGATGTGGAAAGAGGAGGGGAGGGAGGTGGGGGCGAGACTGATTCCAGAAGAATTCGCGTTGCCTTCGGGGAGAATACGCGGAGCGACAAGACTGGCCGCGAGAGGGTTACCGCAAGCCGTAACACAAAAAGAAGGAAAGTTTGAGAGATAACGAGGACAAGTGGCTAGATGGGGCGGAATGGGATAAGTCCCCTCTGCCCGGTAATGTAACCACCGTATAGGGAACTGCTATCGGAAACCAAACGGTCAGAACCTAGGCGGACGGAGGGGTGGGGGGAATCTCGGTCTCGGGTGGGGAGGCGTCTCACTAGCGGAGCGCGACCGGTAGGTAGGTCGATCGCGTTTCGTTTCTGAGGGGGGGGGGGAAGCATAAACAAGAGGGGAAAGGGAGGGAGCGGCCCCTCATCCCCCTCCTCCCTCCCGACATTTTAGACATGTAGGGTAGGAGTACGCATCCGGGGGGGGAGGGGGGGGGCAGCCCATCCCACCCTCCCACGATTTCGGCTTCTTCAATAAATATACAGCATCTTTCGTGGAATTAATGCCCAAAAAAGACGGTTGTCGTTGGGGCAACCTAGTTCTCGGGGTAACGGGTAGAAAGATTGAACGGCAGAAGATCGGGAAAATCTTCAGGTTTCTAATGTAGGGTAGCAGGAAGTTTGGTACGGGGTATTATAGAGATAATAAAAGTTCCAAATATTTGTGAATGAATATGATCGAGAGGTCAGATACCATCAAGCAGCTGTAGAGCGGTGGGAAGCGGGGGATCGGCGATGCAGCGAATAGCCAGGAAGCAGTAGCTAACGGGCGAGGCCCTGCACGAGTTGAAGATGAGCGAGGCAGAGGGCAAGGGACGTCAGGGAGTCGTCATGATGGATTTTTTCCTGCCCACCCTCCCGGAACAATTCCACGGCGGATGGGTAAACGGAAGGGAAGAGGACACAGTGGTCGATTAGTGATGGCATAATCCTGATCTCACGGGCCATTCGAAACGGATCATTACACACTAGATAATAACAATGTAGAAAAGAAGTACAGACATATATGATTGTGTTAAAACTGCGGTAGACCACACTACCAACCTATTATGCAAGGGATTTGGTACCCCTGGCCGTTTGCATGATTGCCTGACAACCTCCAACACACACAGTAGCATATGCCTAACGAAGTAAAGTCACCCTCGCGTTCAATAGTGTTGACATTGCATGCCCACATCACCAAGCTTGGTGTATTTGTCAGATGTATCTCTGCCTTAGAGTTGGCGACCCCAGAGCGCCACATCGGCACGGTAAAAACCATAGGCGTAAAATCGTATATGTGAGACAATAATGAGGTACAGACACTACCAACTTATTTCGTATATTATTCCGTACATACCTTCTGTTTCATCGCCTCCCAACCTATGCCAAGCGAAGTATGACTAACGAAGTGACGTAATGGAGCGCGCGTACACTAAGCGTTCCTTTCAAAACACCAACGATTCGCATTTCTCCCTTTAGTTCTCAATGGCGGTGACATTGCATGACCACGTCACCTCGGCTGTTGTATTTCGCAATGTGCATATCTTTCTTATAATTAATGATGTCAAAAAATAGTTGTAACTACATGATTGTACCTATCGATTGAAATAATCTGTCTTTCGATTCTTTAAAAAATACAAATCACGAAGCTTTAAACGCGTTGTTTACTACACCTAAAACCTGGGTTGCAAACTTCATGCCACATCAAACCTCCTAGAACAATAAACATTACCAGGCGGGTTTATATAAAGTGGTGTCTTCTTGCTACAACCGTCAGATTCGTCCCCTTTAAGGGTATATAGTTTCCGCGCACATATTGAAATGCTCCCCCCCCCCCCCCCCCCCCCCCCCCTCCCGATCCCTCTTGTTAAAACGCCCCACCAAAACGCGTTGTTTACTACACCTAAAACCTGGGTTGCAAACTTGATGCCACATCAAACCTCCTAGAACAATAAACATTACCAGGCGGGTTTATATAAAGTGGTGTCTTCTTGCTACAACCGTCAGATTCGTCCCCTTTAAGGGTTTATAGTTTCCGCGCACATATTGAAATGCTCCCCCCCCCCCCCCCCCTCCCGATCCCTCTTGTTAAAACGCCCCACCAAAATCAAATCTACCAAAGTAGTAAACACTACCAGCCAGTTGATATAATCTTACTATCCGTCTAGCCATCCATACCGTAGGTCCAGCTCATCTCCGCCCCCCTCCTCCCTCCCCCTCCCCCCCTTTTGTTCCCCGCCCAGTTCGTTCAAACGCCCCGCGTACATTCGAAATCGGCTAGCGTAACAGTCACTTCAACGCGATTGATATCACGTCATTATCTTTCTAGCCATCCATGACGTAGATTTCTTTCATTCCCCCTCCCCCCCTCCAACGCCCCCTCTTTCCCAACACTCCGCACGACTGCCTAGACCCAGCACCGCGAGTATGGCAAGCCCCTACATATATGATAAATACGAGCCATCGGGGAATTACACACAATGTTGCCAAGATCAGTTTTGACCAAGTTTTTGATTTCATAGCTGGAGTGTATTTTTATATTTTATGTGACCTAAACCTCTTGAAAACCCTTCCCCCCTCCCCCCCTTTTTTTGTTTTTCCTAGCTCCCCCTTGCTTAAACGCCCCACCTAAGATCGAAATCCGCCAGAGTAATAAACACTTCCACGCCCTGGATATCACCTCATAATCTTTTTTGAGCCGCCCATACCGCTGCTGCAGCCCCCCCCCCCCCCCCCGCCCCCAACGCCCCCTCCTTCCCCACCACCCGCACCTTCGCCTAGACTCCCCACAGCGCGTATACCGAACCCCTACATCTATGCGACCTAAAGCCTTGCCCCCCCTCTCCCCCACGTAAAGAATATATAGTTTTCACGCAAAAACTGAGCTGCTCCACCTGTCCGTCCCCTTATACCCCTCTCCCGCCACCCTTTTGATCAAAATCAGGACCCCACGTTCTTGAAACCCCCGCCCTCCCCTCACCAGATATTCGACTTCAGGATTCACTTGGTACACTGATGCATTTCCTTTAAATTAACAGCTGTCACATTTTCTTCCCCTCAGAAGCGTTTTTTATAGTTTCCGCGCACAGAATGCCTAACATCACCCTGTTGACCCTGATAGCTACACAGTAGTTGTAAGGGGAGTCGCCGACCTATATCCTTAATGAGAATACGCCACCCGTAATACGCGCGATCGGAGTACCACACACAGCTTGCAAATATGAGTTTCGACAATTTTTTTGATCTCACAGCCGGAGTGTATATTCATTTTTATATTATTAATTGTTTAGCCTTCGTGGTGGGTTCCCGATCGTACGGGCCGTTTGAAACGGAACCACCCAAATGCACGCGTAGGTGTTGGTCGATTACGATGGCACAATCCCCATCGCACCGGCGGTTAGGAATGGAACTCATCACACTCAATGTTCGTTTTGCAATCGTGGTGGGTTCCCGGTATGAATGGGCTAGTAGAAACAGGACTACCCGAAAGCCCAAACACATAGTGGTCGGTCAGAGTGGTGGCATAATTCAGATATGAACGGGCCGTTAGAAACGGAAATCACCACATCCATGATCGTTTGTCAGTCGAGGTGGGGCTCCGACAGGAGCGGGTCGCTAGAAATAGAGAACCACCCGACAGCATGCATGAGGTAGTGGTCGATTAGCGGTGATTTCGATTGGCGCACCGGGCCGTTAGAAACGGAATCACGGCATTATTGGTCGTTTGGCAAGTGTGGGAGGTTCCTGACATGAGCGGGCCTTTTGAAACGGCAAACCCACGCGAAAGCACACCCAAGTAGTGGTGGGTCAAGCAGGTCCCCGTTCGCACGGGCCGTTAGAAACGGAACTACTTGGCTGTCTGAGTAATTTCGGAGTCCCGAATGAACGGGCCTGCAGTTTGCGCACGATAATCCTGAGAAGCGGGAAGCGTCTCACTAGCGGAGCGACCGGTAGGCAGGTCGACCGCGTTTCGTTTGTTTGGGTGGGGGAGGCGTAAGGAAGAGTGGAAAGGGAGGGATCCCCCTGCTCCCTCCCGCTACTTTTTGTAGAGGTAGTGGAGGCGTACGCATCCGGGGGGAGCGGGGGCAGGACACACCCCCACTGTTTCGGCTTCTTCAATTAAAAAAATATATAAAATGAAAATAGACTCCAGCTGTGAGATTTCGTCGAAACTCATCTTTGCATTGCTGTGTGTGATACTGCGATCGCGCGTATTACGAGTTGTATGTCCTCATTAAGGATATAGGTCGGCGACTCCCCTTACAACTACAATGTATCTATCAGGGTCAACAGGGTGATGCTAGTCAGTCTGTGCGCGGAAACTATAAAAGACCAAGGCTACGGTAGGGGGGGTACCCCCATTTTCACTGGTGTGTTTGAGCCACTCGCACGAGTAGCTCTGTACCCTACGGATGGAGATGGTTTAGGCACTTGGTTTGGCGCAGCTTAGATCACCTTTGCATTGCGGATTGATTTCGTCAATGTAAAACATAATGAAAACGTAAGATTGCATAGGAACAAAGGGGTCACTCGCGCGAGTGACCCCTAGCCACTGAAATAAAAGGCCCAAAAGGGGACCCCCCTACCGTAGCCTGGGTCAAAACCCGTTTATGTGGGGGACCAAATCTGACAACTGTGGAGGGAAATGTATCCGTTCATCAAGTGAATCCTGTAAGTCAAATGACCGGTGAGGGGGGGGCAGAGATTTGAAGGACGTGGGGGCCTTGTTTTTATCAAAAGTGAGCGGGGGGTCGAAGGGGGGGGGGAGGGGGGGGGGGGGCGGACGGGCTGGCAATTTGTGCGTGGAATCTATAAATCTTTGTAAGGGGATAAATCTGACGGTTTTAGGAAAAAATAAATAAACATAAAGTATCTCTCGCGGAAGCAAAACTTCCGTGGTCACCTAAATGAAGGTGCTGGAGCCCTAGGAAGAACCGAAAAACAAAATATATGAATTTCATACAGCATTCGTCGCGAAAGTACTGAAATATAAGGAGTCGGCGAATCAGCACCCACAACAACTACAACAACAACAACAACAACAATAGTTGCAATAGATGCAGAAGGGTGGAAGGTGTGTGAAGAACACAAATAGTGGGAGAAATGTAATCCCTAAATGCCAGCACGTCCGTGGCGTAGCGGCACCACCTGTTCACAACAGCGGAAACCAGTTCGCCTCCAGTCACTCAGCAGACTCCTGCTCTGCCCCCCAACATCGTCGAAGAAAGGAAGCGACTTCGACATGACAGCATCCACCGCCGAGATCGTGGCCAATGTGTTGGGTATCACCGCTGGTGTCTTTCTGGCATGCTCGACTGTGCCACAGATATACAGAATACACAAGCGAGACCGAGCAACGGATTTAAGCGGTTCACGTCAGGTGTGGAAAATCAATTTTATTTTTGAGATGGTAGCTGTGACCGTTTAATGTTGAGGACTGCATCCACATGGTTTAGGAAATAAACACATGCAGCTACGAAGCGTTGGGATAGTTTTAATGCAGTTTTGCATGGGTAGTGAAGGCAGGGAACAGACGTAAACACACAAAACAAATTATGGCAATAATCACATAAATTAATCCCAGAGCCATTTATTGTTTGTATACAGAGCACAGAGTGCAACATGTAACCCCTACCGCTACTAAGACAAAAAAGCACGGTACCAGCAAAGGAAGACCTGTGAGCCCTGCGAGGTATAACAAGAGGACAGTAAACTTGAGAGCCGTTGCACAGTAAAATATGCTGAACTTTATATATCGTGCATCCGGTCTCCAGTAAGCACTCCAGCCTGGCCCGGCTTTCCTGTGTCTCATCAGGTGCCCTGTCCTTTACTCCCTCGACACAAGCAACACGCGACAGACGAAAAAAAATGTTTTCGAATGAAGTCAGCCTGTGTGCGTGTTTGTCATACTCCCAAACATGTTTAATGCTCAAAACGAAGAGTGAAGGCAATGTAGAAACTTTGGAATAGTGGGACGTATGGGCAAGGGTGTCCATGGATGATAACTCAGCGCACTGCAGCGCCGAAAAGAAATACAACAACAGCAGCGCTAAACAACCTATCCGAGGAGCAAAGCCACACCAACCATTACCTCTCCCAACCAAAACCTGATTTCTGCTCGAAAACAATTAACTCCCAACTGAAATATATAAATATAGACTAAGTTACTCTGTATTTTGCAAGATGTCTGTTTTTGGTTTTTGTTACCGAGACGTAACCCCGTCATCGCGTCAAGAATACATGTATGAGTAGACTATTGCTAAAGACTAGTCTAGTCTAGAAGAATATACTCCAGTATATTTTTTGTCGTTCCTGTCAGCTGCTGACATTAAGGAATCAGTGCCGTGTCTCCCTTGCCTGTTGTTGTTGTTGGTGTTTCGCGGTTGCTTGCACATGCATGCGATTGTTTCCAAAGTGTCTGCGCTGCAGTGGATCGCTGACCCGTTAGCCTTCGACTTTGAAATACACCTGGTACCTTGTTTTTGAAAAGCTCAGACAATAGTCTAGACCTAAAGACTATAGGTAAACTGATGGCACTATACAATGCACTTACACTTCATGTACAGCCACTACTGGTTGTTCCCAGTTGTCTAAGGAATTATTCACCTGTCAGGCTCTTTCAAAGGTAACCGGCACTTCTTGACCGGCAACAAAGAGCGGCCACTTTGTACACATGTACCACGTTAGACAAGTACAACAACCGGCAATACCGGCCCAACACTGCAACAACAATTAATAACTAAGTTGTTCTTCTACGCCACTGCTCGTTGTTCCCAGCTGTGTCCAAGAGGTTGTACACAGGTGCTTTATCAGGCGGCCGGCACCACATAACATGCACTAAATAGGGGCCAATTCCTATACGACAACTACCTGTACAACAGTAATTGTATCGTACATACTGCCACCGGAACGGAAGGATGCGCCAGTTGAAACCTATCGCATGCCCGTATGCATCTGACAGGGCTGAGGGGCCATCGCCGGAACGCATACCTGCAAGCAGAATGTGCCGTCACCCCTTGTTCTACAGCAGTGCATCTTCCACTCGACCTGCAACAATTTTTGCCCGCCCAAAGAATGTAGATTAAGAAAAAGTTGGAATTCATCTTGAATAAAATGAAAGCAAGTAGCCTCTGGGCCACGTGGTGGCATGTACCAACCGACAACCCCCACCTCTTCGTACAAGGCCATTCATTAGTACATGCCACTTCACGTACTGCCACTCATTGCTGTTCCAAGTTGGCCACGGAGTTGTACGTAGGCTCTTTCGTCAGGCGACCGGTGCCACCATTTAGTCTAATGTGTTTTCATTTTTGTCGTCGTGTGCTCAGCCCATGGGATTTTTCCTCCTCTCTGTAGTACTGATTTTTGTCCTCTGCAGTAGGAGGTATATTTCTCCACCATGTCAGGTTTTTGCAGAGGTCTTAAGCTCTCAAATTGAGAAACCTCAGATATAAGGTGGTAACCCTCTGTTGTAGCACGTGCCGGCTGGGGGCAAGGGGAGGGGGGGGGTGGGGGGGGGCGTCTTGCCGAAGAGACTGAAGTCTGGATCTGGCCATCATCGCCTTTGAGTTTGTGGGCAATCCAACGACCGTCACAAGTTAGCGTAAGGCCGCCTTGAATTTTTTATCTTGTTCCGTTCTTCCGCCAGTATCATTGATGCGCTTGATGCCCTCTATGAGCCGACTGCGGTGTTTAGTCAGTGCGCAGGGTCTGCTAGTACGATGGTGTTTTTTTCGTGTTTCCTTTGCTTGCTTCCTCTCATCTTTTCTTGTCTTGTCTTGTCTTGTCTTGTCTTGTCTTGTCTTGTCTTGTCTTGTCTTGTCTTGTCTTGTCTTGTCTTGTCTTGTCTTGTCTTGTCTTGTCTTGTCTTGTCTTGTCTTGTCTTGTCTTGTCTTGTCTTGTCTTGTCTTGTCTTGTCTTGTCTTGTCTTGTCTTGTCTTGTCTTGTCTTGTCTTGTCTTGTCTTGTCTTGTCTTGTCTTGTCTTGTCTTGTCTTGTCTTGTCTTGTCTTGTCTTGTCTTGTCTTGTCTTGTCTTGTCTCGTCTTCGATTTCCTTTCCTTTTTCGATTTCTCTTACTTTTCTCTTCTCTTCTTTCTCCTTCTTTCTTCCTCTTCTTGCTTTTTTTCTCGTTGTTTTCAATTGACGTTCGAGCATGACGTGCATATGCGTAGTTATAGTTTACTCGTGTAATATATGCGTAGCAGTCGTTTCTGGGTGGCAAGCGGTAGTTTCGGCTTTTGCAAGCGCGAGCAACATGGGAACCTCATATATGCACCAGTATGGGCCTGGCACATCGTAGGCTGACTCCCGATTTTGCTTTGTATTTTTCTGGCGGAGGCACGAAGTGCGTGAGCTGTGATATACTCGTTTACTACCTTTGGTTTGTCTGTGTTTTTTCCCTGGAGTATTCCTCTACTCCAGACTCATTGGAGCCTGTCCTGTGACCACCAACTCGGATATGCGAGTTTATTGTGAGAACAACAAAAACAACAACAACAACAACAACACCGCAACACTCGGTGAAACATCGACGAGCGGTGGGATATCGGACCATTTTCGCTGCTAAAAGTAAAAATTGCAGGCAAGAACCGGGATGGAGGAGTGCATGACCACGGCTTATCGTACAAGTGTGAACGGAAGACATTCCCCGGTTTTCCCAGTGGCGTGTGAGGTTGTCATTAGGCCTGGTAGGTCCGGTGTAGGCCAGTTTCCTGAGTTAGTGTCCGCCCGGGTGCACTATGAAATTATGACAATCCCAGGTCTCCAACCGACGATGGTATTGCGTGGTTGCTCACGGAGTCCTTGCAAAACGAACTCCAGAATCGCATATGGTGTAGATGAATCATACGTAGTTCCGGTTGAATAGGGGCCCTCGATGGCCCAAGTAAATGTTTTGAGAAGAGGAGTGGGCAGGAGAGAGAAGTACTCTATCTTGTTTCTCCAAGTCTAGAGTGGTCTGTTAAGAGTTTTGGTAGCACGAGAATTGTACCATGCCATAGCCACGAGTGTTGCTCCTGGCCCTCGAAGCACATCCATCCCTTGTGTTTTCGCACGCTGTTCGACATCGTCAGTCCAGTATGGTCTACCCTCTATGTTTCTGTGCTACCTGTGACTCCCTTGCTTTTCGCCTTGCGACGCCCACCGTATTTCGAAAAACCCTCAACCCCAAAGGATAGACGATTGTTGTGTGGGATATTTGTCGCGTACCATACTATTAAATCTTGCGGACCATCGCCCCGACTTGGTGGTCTAGAGGTCGCCCCGGAATGCGTTTATAGTGTGGCCTACGGGTTTGAAGCCCACTTAGTCGGACATTTTTCATGTGTTTCCAAATACATAAAAAGAAAACGAGTCAAATTAATTCTGAGAGCACCTAGCAGCATGGCTAGACACAACTTGATGCGAGTTGCCGCGGGAACGTGCAGTTGAAGAAAACGAAGGCACACATACGGTAGTGGGGAGTGTGGAAATGACCCTGTTATTCATTGACCCTGGGTCTGAGTCACGTTTAGGGAGGGAAAGAGAGAAAGGAATGGGACAAAATATTTGCAGGGATGAGAAAGCGAAAACCGCCAAATAAATGCTTTACCATCAACATCGCGCAGGAGTACTGTAGCGTATCACGAATCAATGCACTGTAAAATTGTTGTTGCGGACCGCATCTTTGAATGCTGCATACCCAGCATCATGAATTGTCTTTTTTAATGCTGCAACACAAACTAATATCCCTTACCGAAACTTGTTGTTTTTGCTATGTAGACTACACAAGGGGAGTCGCCGACCTCTTGTTGTTGTTGTTGTTGTTGTTGTTGTTGTTTGAATATTTACTCGCAAAATCAAGTCCGTGGTCACAGGACAGGCTCCAGCTACTCTGGAGCTGAGGATTACCTCAGTGCAAAACAAAAACAAACCCAAGGTGGTACACGCATATCACAGCTGACGCAAATTCATGCTTCCACCAGGAACATATAAAAGTGAAATCGGGACTCGGTCTACAACGTGCCAGGTCAATACCGGTGCATACGCCTCATTACTCGCGCCTGGAAAACCGACTGTATCGCTTGCCACCCAAGAAAGAC
This sequence comes from Undaria pinnatifida, assembly GCA_012845835.1. NCBI lineage: Eukaryota > Phaeophyceae > Laminariales > Alariaceae > Undaria > Undaria pinnatifida. The sequence continues at coordinate 4,475,184 of JABAKD010000007.1, forward strand.
TACCACGTAGTCAATATATTACACGTAGTATCTACCACTATACATACGCACGACAGACGCAAATCAGTTTGAAAAAGGAAACAAAGAGAAGAAAATAAGATACAGGAAAGGACAAAAAGAGAAGAGAGCGAAGAAAAAAAACGAAAAAGGAAACGAACGAATCGAAAAGACAGCAAAAGCAAGAAAAGACAAGACAAGACAAGGAAGCAAGGAAAGGAAAAGAGAAAAAAAACACTCATACCTGCAGACCCTAGCAACTGGCTACAGACAGCATTGGGCTAATAGAGGGCATCAAGTGCATCATCAATAGCACTGGAGAGAAAACGCAACATGGCGAAGAAGTCAGGGGGGTCTTACGCTATCTTGTGACGGCCATTGGAAGGTCCACACCGTTAAAGACAATGATGGCCAAACCCAGAAAATCAGGCTCTTGCCCCCTTCCCCCTCCCCCCCTCCCCCCCTCTCCCCCCCCCGATCCTCTTACCCCCGGCCGCTTAAGGAGGCCGACAGTGGATGGCGCTGCCGCAGGCTTTGCGCGTTGCAATGTAGTATTGCGCCCCTCCGTTTCATGCCCATTCTGCATGAACAACTCGGCTTCCTCCTTCACTCATCGCAACCATCTGCCAGCCTTCTGAGCAGCCTTTCGCCACCCTTCCAATTTCATTCCAAAGACCGACGTATCCTCTTTCAGATAATACATCCAGTCTTTCTCTTGCCCCCCTGAGTAGCCCTTACCCCAAACAACTCCCCTCTGTGGCAGGCGCTCTTCCCCCAAACGTGCTACGAATACCGCAAAAAACATCCTTCGTTTGCGCACTATCGCCTGTATGGTCTCGGACGCTGTCTTGGCAAGCGCGTCGGCGTACCCCTTAAAGTGTGATCGTCGCTCTTCCGTTTCCGCCATCCAAAGCATTGGAGGAGCATGGAGTGGTGCACCCGTCGTCGCCTGTCATAGTCAGCCTTCCTCGGGCTCCGCGTCATACAACCGTAAAGAAGTGTCTCGACCACCTCAGCTTTCAGCAACCGCACCTTCAACCGTAGGCGCACACCCGGGCGATCAAGAATTTCCATTTTGTACCTCTGGAAGAACGCCCAGCCCCCTTGAAGACGCCGCGGAATTTCACTGCTAAGGTCTCTGTCTGAGGTGATAGCCCCGCCCTAGTACACAAACTCGATTGTTTGTTTGTATACCTGGCCGGCTGCATTCATTGTGAAGGACACCTTCCCCCTGCCGTTTGGTTTCCAGGCACATTATCTCCGATTTTTTGCCTCGGATACCGTAAGCCCGAACGAAAAGCATGCAGTCACGATCACCATCATCATCCTCTCCAGCCCTTCTGATGATCGCGATGCGATGCTCGCATTGTTCGCGTACAACATACCCCACAATTTCTGCACCTCATCCCCCTCCTTCCCCCTCCGTCTGTCGACATTGATTGTGCGTGAGGTGCCCTTCTTCTCGCCTTCTCCCTTTCGTTGGAGCTGCACCATGTTGTCCGTGATGGCTGCATCAGCGAGGAAGCGTGTCTCGGCTACACTCAGTACCGCCGTAAAATGCATACACCCATACAACCCGTAATACGTGCGATCGGAGTATCATACACAGCTTGCAAATATGAGTTTCGACAAAATCTTCGATCTCACAGCTGGAGTGTGTTTTCATTTTTTAAAAATATATGCTGCGTACATATATATATATTTATATATTCACATACATCTACTTTCCAGCTTCTGGGCAAGCTGTGGTCACAGGTGTCGTCCTTTCCCCCTCCGGTTCTTGTCCTCATCCTTTGCCGCGCATAGGGTTCAGCAATCCCACTGCTCGTCGATTTTCGATCGAGTTGCTAGCTCACGGTCTCGCGTTGTCCGCAAGTAAATCTGTGCACAAGGAACCGTACCCTCGAATTCATATATACATATCATAGCTGAAGCAATTAGTACACAGCCGAAAGAGGAAGTCACCCTACGTACGCGCTAGGGGTACACTGGTACACATGTGTCTCTAATGACTCGCATATCTGATCATTGATCAAGCTTGGTACTACGGCATGAATTAGCTGTGGGGGTTGTCGCGCGCGGACCCAACATTGGGGTGAACGTGATCGTTTTGCGCAACAACAGTCGCCGGCAGGAGGGTAGCGCGTAGCGCGGCACGCGTCTTCTGGGCGCGCAACACTTTTCGCCGCTGGCGATAAATTTGTTTTTCCATAATTTTCGCGTCCGGCGAAAAACATTTCGGGGAGTCTTTTTGTCGCCGTTTGTGATATGCGGTTTTTTTAGGGCGGGTATTTGGTTGGTAGCCGGCACATTTGTTTGTGACGGGGACCTATTTTTCTATGTCACCCTCAGTAGATGTACTTTTCAAGCGCCTTTCGTCCAATTGATAGCCGTATTTAAATGTTTTTTAGACGCCTTTTTTCCTGTTCGACATAGTCGCCAACACGTACTTGGCACCATTTTTTGCTGTTCGCCGTAGGCAATTGTATCATTTTGTTAAGCATTCGCCGAGGTATCCGAAAACATCTTGAGCGTTTTTTTTTCCCCGGTATGTTCACCGTATATGTGTACGTAATGGTTTGTTGCGAGTGGAGAGGTCGCGTCAGAAACCCGGAGGAGAGCTTCCTCGCGAGTGGCTCAACTCGAACCCCGTCCTGTTCGACGTGAGACCATCTCCCTAGCTGTTGCCGCTCGATCTTCAGCACAGTCACCCCCCGGTATCGGTTTGTGCACCGTTTGAGCCAATAATAGGTACACTTGGCCGGTTGAGCTCCTCGAGCGAGCAACTACCGGTCAGCCAAATGATTGTACGACGATAATTTGTTTTTTAACTAGGGTATAGACGCTTAGTCGGGTGGCGCGAACGAATGCCTTTCAAGTCATGGGTAGGGTGACGTGTATTGAGCTCCTTTAGTGACGGATAGCAGGTACCTAGCATTTTTCCCCTTCTGGGGAACAATTTTACTTGAAGTTAGTATAAGGAGCGGTTTGGGGGCTCTAAAGGCTACCAAATTGAGGAAGCCTCAGAACAAAGGTGAGGCGCACCTCTACCGTAGCACGCGTCTTGTTCAAAGAGTCCAGGAACAATTTGATTCACCCCTACCGTGACATATCTCAGGTGAGAATGCAAAGAACGGGGAGGAACTGAGATCGAACGGGAATCCTTCGCTCGGGCGTGCGATAAAGTATGAAGAAAGACAGCGTCAGGAGTTTTAACAGGTTTCATTTGCGTCAAGCTGTTCGCCGATTTCTCGAGAGGAGCCAAGCTTGTACGCGCAGAGGTGCTCACTTCCCCAACATCTACAAGTTGTGGTAAAGTTTTTTGTCGTTCCGCCGCACTCGACGGCTGAGTGCGAGCGCGGGTTCTCGCGCAAAACAGGGTGAAAAACGAAGACGCGAAGCGGGTTTTGGTGGGACGCCTTGAACGTTTGATGCGCGGTTTTCCTTGTTGAACAACCAGCAAGGCGTTAATGTCGCGGCTCAATTGTCAGATGATATCCTCACGGAAGCCGCTGGTATTTTCGAAAACAAACCTTTGGATTTTCAGCCAGGAAGCGAAAAAGGCAGCAACTGCGTTTTGAGCTCAAAGGACACTACTGCTGCGGTTGTGGTACGGTGGCATTGTGATGTGTGATACCGTGCGTTAACGACGGGAAGCTACTACACTTCTGCAGGTGACGTTGTGGAAATCAAAGCATCAAATATCTGGGACTGGGCGGGGGCGGGGGCGGTTGTACTCGGTTCATCTATGGCCGTAGTCGAAAGACCGTAGACCTGTTAGACTGTAGACCGTCACATCCCCCACAATGACCATGTCGGGTTTCATATCTGTGCAGCACGACAAAAAAAAAAAAAAGACCAGTGATCGTTCTCAAGTTTCGCACAAAATGCGCCGCTTTTTGCTGCCATTCCACGGTTTTAAGCGTGGGTCTTACAATCACCAGCATTGCGAGTGCATGGAAACACATTGAATGATTGACCATCTACTATCATGCGTTAGCACACCCTTTGTTAACACACCCCCTTGTTCGCACATCCCTGGTAACCCCCCCCCCCCCCCCTCTCTTTATCACACCCCTTGCAATCCTGCCGAGGTCTGGTCATACACCTTGACAATCAAAGACACCACTGCCAGTCACACGTTCTCGTTATCACGCCCCCTGTCATCTGGCTGAGGAGTCATCCCACCGTGTAGGAGTGTGCAGCACAAAGCGTCTGAGCAATGACATTAGGAGCGCTCAATATCTCACCCGAAATATGACCAGGAGGGCGTTCGTTCGCGCATCCCCAGTAAGCTTCTATTCACTAGCTATGAAACAAATTACGGTCGAAACTTTAGTTGACTAGCCGTTAGAAAGCTTCCGGCTCAAAACGTTCAACCCCTACAGTTTCGGATGACCATTACTCTGTTAGCACTCGATAGCATCAGACGTCCGGTTAGGACACAACCTCGTCTTCACACCTCCCAGCTGCTGAGAGAATCCAGTGCATGGTGCTTGTCTCCGGGGGTACGCTAGATGCCCCCCCCCCCCGTATAAACGCACCCCCGGTGATGACAGTAGGTCAAAACTTCCGCCGGAGCGTGCTTTCATCCCGTGTTATACGCATCGTTTGCGTCTTGTATGTGGTTTTTCTCAGCATCACGCGCTGATTGCTTTTTGCACTTTGTTTCCTCCACCCGACGTGAACGCCAGGGAGTAAATCGAGTCGACACACTCACTCACGCATCCGTACACAACGGCATTATGCGCCGGGAGATTAGTAACGGTAACCAACCGCCGGTAGGGACAACTCGTGCTGACGTTACCACGAGATTTGAGGGATGTAGCGCTGGATTGCCAACCCAATATTAGAGTTAAATTGACGCACACGAGGTACTAAGGATTAGTGTTGGTGATCTACTCCAAAAAGGGGTTGCTTTGATTAGTGTGTTTTGGAAAAAGCGTTGATTAGTTAACCCCTTTAGAGCCCCCGAACCCCTCCTTATACTAAATCCAAGTATAACTTTGTCCCCAAAAACGGGTTGTCAGTTGTAAAGGGGTTAAGCATGTGAGTTTCTTATTGAAGAAAACAGCGTGATTAACCAAGTTAACAGTAAGTCGCTTAGTTAGGAACGCTTGCTTGCTGATTTTCAGTGAAATTTACATATTTTTCTAAGAAGTGGAAGGCGTTTCTTTGCAGGGATCGGCACACGGCACACATCCACCACGAAATAAGCGAGGAGCGCACCAGCGAACAACCGTAGCACAGTACATACAGCACACAACGAACAAACCACAGGTACCGGACGACATAGTAGTAGTGCTTTTGGCGTTTGGGTCTCGTCGGTTTGTGTCATGAGTGGCGCCGAAATAAACAATGTGGCAGCGACGAGCATCTCCGTGCGTATGCTGTCAATCCGACGGTCGGATATTGGTACTGCCATGAAGGAGGTTTCGTTTGTTTGTTGCAAGAGAGACAGAGAGTAAGATTCATGTGTAGGTTGGTGTTTCCATCGAACATCGAGAATGGAGGAGGAGATGGATGGCAAACGACGAACAAACGTATTTTTGAAACGCTACAAAAACTTGAACAAGTAGACTACGCGTGCGATATATATTTGGCAAAAAACGGGGGCAACCACGTGTTATTATTATTACACGTAGTAGGTGAATAGGTGAGTTCGCCAGCAGGGGGGGTGTTGCGAAACATATCAACCAAAATAGGCATGCGGAGGAAACACCCGACGCAGTTTAAAAATGAAAGCAAACAAAGCAAATAGGGGAAATGAAAACACCAGAACAGCAGATACTGCTGGCGCCTGACAGAAAAAGGCGTTGGGCACATAGAGGGCATCAAGTGCATGAAGGGTAGTGAGGGAAGAGCACAGCAAGAAGAAGTCCGGGCGGTGTTACGCTAGCTGCGGACGGCCATAGGAAGGCGCACACGTCAGGAAGATGATCGCTAGACCCCATGCGTCAGTCTCGTGGTCAGGATGCCCCCGACTGCCCCCTTGCTCCCCCCCATTCTCGGCCGCCTCGTATGGGTGTCAACGGTGGGTAGCACGACCGCGGCCTTCGAGTATCGCTCTGCAGCTTCGCAGCTCTCCGCGTCAAGCCTTTTCCGCGTGAATACCTCCACCCCCTCGTCGACCCGTCAAACTATCTGCCGGCCTTCTGTGCAGCGTTTCGTCACACCCTTCGAACTTCAAGCCATGTTCCGCCATGTGTTTCTCTACGCACACCATCCGATCGTTCTCTTGCCTCGCGGACAATATATCCTTTAAATTCAATCAGCTTCCCAAACATACCCTCCGCGGCAAGCGCTCATTCCACAGATTGAATTTGCCACGAATCCCGCGAATAATATCCTCCGACTCTGCACCGTCACCTCCATGTTCTCAATGCGTCTGTCGTGGCAGACGCGTTGACGTACGAAAGGGTGTTGTCGTCGCGCTTACGTCTTCGCCAGCCGAGATATCCGAAGCGCATGGAGTGGTAAACGTGCCGTAGCCTTTCGTACGTTCAGGTTTGTTCGGGATCCTCGTCACGCATCGGTAGAGTAGCGCCTCGATCACCTTGGCTTCCAGCATCCGCACCTTGAGGCGCAAGCGCACACCCAGGCTGTCTCCATTTTCCATCTTGTACCTCCGGAAGAACGCCCTACATCTCTCATAGTCCGTACTAAAAGAGAACTGACTGAAGGACTACGAGTACCACTCTGCTACATACCCTCCGCCTCCCCCTCCCATAACGCGTCCCACTAAGTTCCCAAGTATATCTTCCCGTTGCACCTACTGTTTGAGACGTTGGTGTGGATCGATCAACTTTGCGCAATTGCGTCTTATCTGAGTTAAATCAGTTTATTCTAGTACTTATGTGCGTTCTTATGCCTTGTAACGAGGATTAAAAGTACACTGAGGAACGGCAGGGCAACGCATATCGTTGAGTGCATTACATTGTATTATAATACGACGTATTTGGTGTTTTTCTTCATCGTTGATTTGCGAGCAAGAGGTTGCTTGCTGATTCTGCCCAAACACAGCTCTAAAAATTGAATACGGAACACTCATCCGGTCTATCTCACAGATCTTGTATTGGAAACCAATGGAAAATGCATCACGCGTCATGCAGCTTGCAAAGTGGAGTATCTACTATTCTACCGGTCGAGCCCGCAGGTGGAATATGTGACAGAACTTACAAGAAAAACATGTATTGCATCATTCACCACACCGCGTCTTCCATCTCTCTTCTGCGCATCTAGTCCATGCTATTCGCCCTACCACGCCTCCTCCCTGGTAGCTACGCTCATGTTGCACTTCATCCATAACTAAGTCTTTAATCGCCCAGTCGAGCTTTCGTATTTCGTAAGCGTGAATAGTGTGTTCCACATTCCACGCAAACAGCATTGTAGCCGCTCTTATGTTCCTTAGCTCCCCCAACATTATTATGCATGCCATCCGCTAACCCTGTCTTCTCTCGGGTACTTGTAGGCATACTCGCACTGCTGCTGTCTTTCAACCTACCTGTGAACCCAATCAACAAGGACAAAAACAAAAATGTGTCAACACTTGACTTATTTCATTGCCTAGAACTATAGAGGCACGAAACACGGTGGATACCACCCAAGAACACACCCACTGACGAGTAACATAACTTTAATTTTACTACAACACACAGGGCAGAACCACCTGTACCCTCGCCCCCTGTAGAACTCGTGATTCCGCCAGTAGGGCATTAGGGTGGTCAAAATCGTCGCCCACAACGCTAAAGAACTGGGGAGCGCTCGGTCGTGCTGCTCTCCTCAACCCGTGGTTGAAATGGCTCCCGAAGTTTAGTTGTTGGAGAAAAGCGGGACATTGCACTCTGTTGATCTCCTCGGTGAAGTAAAAAACGAACTCCTCCAGATATTCCACTGAGTCGGGCCTTGACACCACCTGCACATAGCACACTGTCGTCGAAGTTCTCCTCAGACGCCAATCCCTCGACACGGATGAAAGAGCGCAAAAAACGAGTCAATACCACGGTTGACAACAAGCCCCACGTGAAGCTCATCGCACGGATCCCTGGCACGCGCGTCCCATGGGCCAACCCATTGATGTCACGGCTTCGCGAGATGATATTGCCTGGGACGACCAATTTATTGCGAGGCAGCCTTCCCACGGCTTCACAGCTCTCCAACGACGTTTCTTAGAGCTGTTTGGTAGACGTGCACCAAGTCTCTCATCCATGATATTGAAGACGACGAGTAGGGCGGCCTGTATCATCCTGACGGAGGCGATGCTAAAGTACCCATCTAACTAGCACACAATATGCAAATAGGCATGATTTAATCAACTACCAGGTCATAATTTTGTTGGCTTAGTTATGCATGCTTATTTGTTGGTAAAAAGTCAAATAAGCAACACCAAGTTGCGTTGGTTATGCTTATAAAGCACAAGCCAAAAACAATGTATTAATCATGCTTATTTTAGTTGACTACCAACATTACGACTGATACAAAACTACGTGGTTGTGTGGTGAGCTTAAGCTGTATCTTTCCACATCCGCTGGAGGGAAAAATTGAATTATACGCATGAAAAGTACACACCTTCTGGTCTTGACGGGATGCTGTTTTTGCTGCTGTTCAGAGATACATGGCATGATACCTATCGCACTCGTAAGTACGTGTTGCCGTTCCATTGGCGAAAACGCTTTGAGTATATTTAGTTCTCTTCGGTAGTGTTTCCCTGTGCTGGTGTGGCTTGCCTAAGAACAAAATCGTGCGACGCTACTTTGTTTGGGCTATTTCTTATACTTTCGCCAGCTACCCGTCATCTACTAGTAAGCAGCAGTTTTGGCGCTCTTTGCAACTGTACGCACACGGTTTACCGGGGTTATGAGTTCACCACCGTGTCTTACACAGGTCAAATGCAAAAATGTTTACATACGTACTCGAGTAGATTACTCAGTCCGGTTGATCTGGGCCTGTTTCTTGTTTCGTCACCGTCATGTATTACAAAAATTGAAAATACACTCCAGCTGTGAGATCGAATATTTTGTCGAAACTCATATTTACAAGTTGTGTGTGATACTCCGATCGCGCGTATTACGGGTTGTGTGTCCTCATTAACGATATAGGTCGGCGACTCTCCTTACAACTACAGTGTAGCTATTAGGGTCAACAGGGTGATGTTAGTCAGTCTGTGCGCGGAAGCTATGAAACCCGTTTCTGAGGGGGACAACATCTGACAGCTTTGTAAGGAAATGCAAAAAATATTTTCAAGTGAATCCTCTAAGTGGGATAACTAGTGAGGGGAGGGCGGAGTTTTTATGGACATGGCGCCCTGGTTTTGATCAAAAGGGGGCGCGGAGGGGGGGGGGGGGGGCAAGGGCAGCTCAATGTGTGCGTGGAAACCATACATCCGTTGAGGGGATAAATGTGACGGTTTTTGAAAGAATGCACCAGTTTATCATGTATATCCTGTAAGTCGTACAACCAGTGAGTGGCGGAGTGTTCGAGGGGGTTGGATGAGATTGGGGGAGGGGGGGGGGGGTTAGGCTGAATAGATGTAGGGGTTTGCTCTACGCGTGGTCTAGACGATGGTGCGGGTGTTGGGGAAGGAAGGGTCGTTGGGTCGGGGGGGGTCGGAAGTGCAGCAGCGGCATGGATGGCTCTAGAAAGATATTATCACAACACGGCTCCGGAGGGAAATGTTGTACATATATATGCGACCTCTGAGCCATCATGGGCGTATAACCTACATTAGCTAGAACTGATGTGAAAAGGAAGAACAGATAGGCATGTTATAATTGCGGCATACCACACCACCAAGACCTATTACGTAGGGTATTTCTTACCTACAGTCTGCATGATCGCCACCCAACCCTTGCCAAACGAAGTAGCATACACCTATCGAAGTAATGAAGTTAGGGCGTTTGTATCAAGAGTTCCTTTCAAAACACTGACGATTGGCACTTCTCCCCCTCGTGCTCAAAGGTGGTGTTATTGCGTGACCACATTACCTCGCTTGTTGTATTTTGCTATAATAGTTATTTCTGCCTCATAATGCGGGACCTCTGAGCCCCACATCGCCACCGTAAAAACATGGTAACTACATGGTTGCAGCTGTCGATTGAAATTTTCTATATTTCGATCCATGTACAACTACACACCACGAAGCTATACCACATTATATGCCACACCATATAATTTGTTTTGTATACCACACCTAACATCAGGTCTGATTGGATAATCGAAGATACCAGGCAGGTGATGTAAACTGACGCATTCCTTGCATAACCGTCAGCTTTGTCCGCCTAGAGGGTTTATCGTGTCCGCACAAAGATTGAGATGCGCCGCCCGTCCCCCCGTCCCCCCGCTACCTCTTGTTCAAACCCACGCCCACACGCCATAAAAACTCCGCCCCTGCCATCACCGGTTATACGACTGCAGAATGCACGTGTTAAAGTGATGCATTCCCATCCACAATTTTTTTTCCCCGTCAAACGCGGCTTTTATAGTTTCCGCGCACGGACTGATTAACATCACCCTGTTGACCCTTGTACAACTTACACTGTAGTTTCAAGGGGAGTCACCAAGCTATAGACTATTGCTAATGAGGGCACACACCCGGAAATACGCGCGATCAGAGTATCACACACAGCTTGTATAGATGAGTTTCGACCAAATCTTCGGTCTCACAAATGGAGTGGGTTTTTTTTTTATAATACACATGTACGTAGACTCAGGGCTTCGCTCCTCGGGCGGGTGACGCCGCCGGCTACGCGCGCGCAAGGAATATTTGAACAAAAATATGTGGAGGGGGCAAGAAGAAGTGGCCCCTGATTCTGGTGCGAAGGGCAAATTGGCATTGCTAAAAGCCGCTCGTGCAGAACAACTTGCCCCGTGCTGTGCTGTGTGCTTGTTGACGATGTCTATTTCGGATGGAAAGTACGGACGTAATTTGCGCGGGGGGTGGGGGACATGGGGACCGGGAGATGACGAATGAAGACAAAAAAAACAATCGCGTACACCACGCGCATTCCTGGTACAACTGCTTAATGTTCAAAAGCAAGCACGTCCTGAGAGAAATATATATTGAAGTTCGTATGCTAAAGCGAAAAACCGCAGGCCACCGAGGAAATGGACTATTGTACGTAGTCCTAGATATAGTCGGTCTTAGAAGCCAAGAGAGCACACACCGGAACCACGAAATTTAGCTTTGTGGTCTCGCCCTAAGACTGGCATCTGATCAACCTCGACAAAGGTCCGACAAATATGTAACCTCTTTTCGACCGTCCTCTCCGCGGCCGAGTTTGTCGACCTTGCCCGACCTGTTTCATCGCGTAAGGTCTAGCGATAACCCGCCGTCAAAGCGCGCAGCGATCCGGACCTGAGCTCGTTTGGGTCAGACTGGCGGCAAGACGTTTCGGTACCGTTCGATGATGGACGGCCTAGGAGTTCGAGTTGTTGCTGTTCGTCTTCACCACATGGGCTTATGAGAAAGGTTCCGTCTCCGTTAATATATCCGAATTCAATATATATGGAATAATATCCTTTTCTGAGGAGGCCTCTGTCTCCGTTCATATGCCAGTGCCGATATCTGGAACAGAGCAACTTCTGCATTCACGCCTTTCCGGCCCTATCTTATTCGCTCACGCGGTTTACGAGTCGTGATTACGAGTTCCCCGCCGGGGTTCTAGGGAGAGGGCTACACCGAGATCTCCCGACTTCTCGAGGGAAATGTTAAATGGGGAACCGTGAAGAGGTTGTTTGCGATTCGCAATAATATGTGTACTCCTGTTGGTTTAGCCTGGTCGCGTCTGCTGCGCTGTCTGTTTAGCGCACAGGACGCGTGCCACCGTTGAGGTGCACGACAATTTTTGGAAGGTTCTTCCCTTTTGGAGAGTTTAGGTCTCCCCCAAAAGCGGGTTTTGGACAAAAATATAACTGGCGCGGGATAAATAATACCAAGGCCTATCTAAAAAAACTAGAACCATGGACAAAAATACCCCATTTCGGACGATTTTGGGTCAAGGAGCCCCGTCACTCAGAAAAGATTTTAGGCAAAAGGTCTTACCTCTATCGTATCACGCGTCACAGGAAATATCTCGTTTTTTTCCGGCTACAATGTCGGTACGGCACATGGTGTGCCGACAGCATTAGCGTTTTGTAACGCAGACCTCCGCGTATTTTCTTTTATGCTATTTCGATATCACATTCTAGCCGAGGAGAGACTCGACGACGATCAAGTGCGACGATCAGCTGCGCGTTAGGCGCGAGGCTACAACTTAAACTTTTTCCTATCATTGGTTTTTGTACAGTGGGTTGAAGGTTTTGAGATCACCCCGTGCCAGCAAACAAACCCCAAACGTCAACGAGGGTTTGGGTATTTGGGCTCAACTATGGTCGAGTGTGGTCAGAACAGCATTCTGTGAGGACCTTTTTCTGCGATTGCTTCGCCCGAGTTTTTTCTAGGGATCAAATCGTCTCGTAATAATCAAAACAAAGGATACCCAGATTCGAGCAAACAAAGATGTGACGCGCCATATAATTTGACTGATGCCTCGAACACAAAGTTGTGTTCCTTACGTGCCCTGACCCTGACCGCTCGCTTTCGATCCCACTGTCAATTTGGCTCGGCAGGGAAACCTGGTCCTCGGCGTGTTCTTGCAGCTCGTGTACCTCGTGTATTACGAAATGTGGGCGGTTGCCATCCCCCTCGCTACAGAGCTGGTGTTCTTAGTGTACCTGCTCGGTCTTTGGTATTACATGGAAGTGTTCCGTGCAAAGGGAGCGGTGATCGCACGGGACCAGCACGACCACGCGGACGCGAATGCTCCAGAGGATCAAGACGTAGCGCAGAGCCCTGGTGGCCGCCGTGCGGCTATATAATCCATAAGATAATACCAAACCCTCTGTTTTTTTTGTTGGTTTGCGTATAGATGTCCATCAAGGTGCGGTGTGACACCGTAAGGTTATTCCATCATGTAGGCCTCTTGGTGAGATGGCAGAAGCGACAAGTAACCAACCTGATCCAACTGGGACGTGGCTCTTCATCTAGAGAAATGCCGAGTATAGATGGAATCCCGCGTATGCGAGATTTGTTCCGGTGTGGGTCGCTGTATACCTGCGTGTAATGGGGCGTTCACCGAAAGTAAGTTCATTGTCCTAAACATCACGGTACAACTCCGCTAATTAGGAATTACAGGCGTGTAAGGACGGCGAGGCATCGGTGTGGGGTGTGACCCTGTTGGTGCTTACGAGACGCGAAGGATACACAAAATTCGTGTCCACGAGGGTGCATTGAAAACACGTAGTCCAAACCTATCTTACCCATCTCATAGAGCACGTGAAAAACAATATGAACAGCCTGCTGTAAAGTTGATATCACTGTAAGTGATGGTGCTTTGGGTTTTAAGCAAAGTGTCCGATCGATCGTGGTGTTGTTGCGTGAAGGACGTTGCCTTGGTTTTTGCTTCCCCCTTGGCTCGTCAGCTTTGCACCAGATACCTCGTATACATCAGCGAGCTCCTGACCGTTCTGTGCGAAGGTTGATGTGGCATGTCACTAGTCATGGAGAAAAACGGAGACAGGCGGCATTAGGGAGGCTAAATCTTCGTGGGAGTCAGTATGGGGAACGGAGTGTTTGTGTCATGTAGAATTGCAACAACGGAGATCTTCGACGGAAGATATCTTCGAGTGGATAGTCCTGCCCGTAAAACAGCAAAGACGAATGAATGGTTAAACAGGCGGAGAAGGGAACACCCAAACGGTGGATGAAAGAGCACGAACTCGACAGTTACGGCGACGGGAGCACCTCAAAGTGTTTTTCGGCCCCCCGAGAGAAGACCCACAACAGCAAGGCTGGCAAGGTCTCGATATCCAAAATACGTATCATCGTAAACTATCACCGGGGTGTTAGACATTTGCGTGTTCTGGTTCTGAGCAGCATCCGTCGGGTCAGGTTTATTGCTGTCTCTGCTAGCTCGATGGTCGATCGTTAACTGCTGCCTGAGGAGAAACGCTTTTGTTATCGATTTTTCAACGAGTGTATTAATAAACAATATAACACAAGCATAGCACCTCAAGATGAGGCCCAACCACAAGTGGGGGAATTGTCGACCCCGTCAACATGAATCCTGAAGAGTTCTCCAAGGTTCTCAACAAATATCGTTCGGACTCGTCCTGTCCGAATCTTCTTGTATCTCGGGATTGAGCATCAACGGCGTCGTAATGGTCAAGGTCGAGGCAGTGACTTGAATTTTGTTTCTTCCACTGCAGCGCCTGCCCTAAATGTCTCTATACATCGTATGCCCTCGGTTTGCAGTTCAACAGCAAACGTGTGTTTCCATCCGTCTGCGTCCGACACGGCTAGTGTGCACAGCACTGGTCACTGCTCTCGCGATGGTACTGATGTCAAATACCGTCATCGTCGCCCCCCCACCCAACACGAAAATAAAACTACACCTTACAGCAATAAGAAACACGGCACTAAATCAGATGTCACCAACCGGTCGGGGCTCGGCCGACTCTTGCGGAACCCATCCTTTGGCCACGTCGCACCAAGCAGACGACACCGCCCCTGGTGATGATGGTGTTGGTGGTGGAGTGGTAATATTGTTGCTGATGGTGGTGGTGGTGCAGCTAGTGTGTTGGATTGACCTATGGTTTGTTCCAATTCAGGTGATGTTGGCGGCTTGATGAAGGTCTCTCTGTCTCAGTTTTTGATCACCCGGCTCGTCTATCCAGGAGACCTCGGGTCGGACTGTTCTTGTTAGTGAGATGGATGAAGGTTAGTGGAAACATCAGGTTAGCGTGGAGAGCATAGACGGTGCCAGCCACTGCGATAAACCAATATATATATAATTGGAATGGAAACTTCAGCCAGGTACGGCTGGGTATTTTGGCACGATATTCTATGCTATATTTCAGACAATTGTGGTCGTTCGAGGGTTCCGGCATTTCCGGTCGACACTTCCGGTTTAATAGCCCCTCGGACCGGATCGTCTTCGTTTTTTGCCTTATTAGGGAAACGCGTCGATGCCCAGTGGCGTGGTTACCGATTTCAGAGCACCTTGGGACTGGCCAAGTACAGCGCGCACAAGTCTCCATGTCACTCCTGACTATGCGTGTACGGTGGTGCCGGCCCGCACTTGAGGAAGTAAGTCACTCGAAACTTAGAGTTTGCGTTCTTCTCATTCATCTGGTTTTTCCACCGATCTACATGCAGCACACCCAGTGTCCGTGCCTATGCCTTCTCTTCGAGAGACGGACTCTGAGCGCACAGCCTACAACAAAGATATGCACGTTGAATCTTCGGCGGTTTGACTTGACTCTGCAACGCTAACGGCCATGTATACGAGGAACATATATCTGCAAGCGACAAAACCAACCACTTTCGAGGAAGAAATAGAGGAATACGAAATCGAAAGAAGTAACGCCTATTATCAAAATCGTTGTTGTCCCGTAAAGTTTGCTCTCCAACTTGTCATGCTATTTCATTGAAGTAGCTGCTCCGATGTGTTCATAATCTACACCGTGGTAAGTCGGCCTCTAGTCTGTCACTAGGCCATAGCCATGAAGGCGCGCCTTAGATGACGGTAAGAGATGTCGCTTAGTAACGCGTTAGGTGCCGTAATCTACGATAAGGGGTGTTTGGAATATCGTACTCCTACGTCTTGCGGGAAAATTACTTGCACTTGAAGTTAAACATCTGTTGTAGGACCAACTTGTTTAACCGTCTTGCTCTGCGAGCATCGTGTTCAACCAATAAACCTTTGAATGCCAATTACCGAACTGTATAATGGGCAAGGATGATGTGTTAGGAACGTGTTTTTGGCCCACGGCGAGGCAATTGTCTTGCAGAACTGCCTTCACTCCATACAGTTACTGTCTCACGCGAATGGGGTGTCCGGTGCAACTCCGTTGGGTTTGGAGACTATAAACGGATTAGACAACGTTTCAGTCTCCAAACGATCCTTGAGGCACGGGCGTTGGGAAAGCTAGGATAAGCCAAATACTTTGTTGATGGGGGGTGCTGTTAAATGGCTAGGGCCTAGCTGTCACCATTGGGACAAATCAAGCTGAACCATACTGATTCATGCTGAAAGGGTGAATATATTCTTAATAATAACATTGAATTCGTGCCAGCCGTCATTGACAAGGGAAACAAAGGATTGGGATTTAGATCGAGGCCGGGGCTACCGAAGGCGATTTAAATTAATAGTTGTTCCCTCTACGGTGTATTTCTCCTCTACCACACGTAAACTAATGATCAAAGTAGGAGTTTTGCAATACGAGCGTTATGTATACAGGGTGTTGCTATTAATATATATACATGATAAACTGATGTATTATTTCCAAAACCGTCACATTTATCCCCTCAAAACAATGTATAGTTTCCAGGCGCATATTGAGCTGCCCCACACGCCCCTGCCCCCCCCCCCCCCCCCGGCCCCAACCCCCCCTCCCGCCCCCAATAATATACTGGTGCCAAAACCGTCAGATTTATCCCCTCGAAAGGATATATAGCTTACATGCACAAATTGCCTCATCCCCCCCCCCCCCCCCCCCCCTCCAAACCCGCTCGCTTTTGATCAAAACCAGGCCCCCACGTCCTTCAAAACTCCGCCCCACCCCCCTCACCGGTTATTCGACTTAAAAGATTCACTTGATAAAAGGATACATTTCCCTTCACAGCTGTCAGATTTTGTCCCCCTCAGAAACGGGTTTTATAGTTTCCGCGCACAGACTGACTAAAATCATCCTGTTGACCCTGATAGCTACACTGTAGTTGCAAGGGGAGTCGCCGACCTATATCCTTAATGAGGACACACAACTCGTAATGCCCGCGATCGGAGTATCACACACAGCTTGCAAAGATGAGTTTCGACGAAATCTTCGATCTCACAGCTGGAGTGTGTTTTCATTTTTTTTAATGTATATATCATCTGGGGTTTTATCTATTCCTCCGACGGCGGTTTTCCTCGAAACCGTTTTCTTATACGTTTGCTTTACCGCGGTGGACAACGTCTGCCTAAGGACCCCGACGGCAACACGCTCGTGACGATGCCTCCGTACGTGTCACTCGCCACCATCCAGAGAGTCTGGTGCTCCTGCTCGCTAGGCTTGATGACCAATTTTAGAAAAAAAGTAAGTAATGGATTATTGAAACGTCCGACAATATTGACATCACTTGCTCGAGGCCTCTTAAAGACCCAGTATTCGAGATGAGCGCGCTAAGGATCCCAAAGCCGTCCATTATATTCTGGCGGTCGTATATTTTGGTCAATTTTTAATGATCGCTGTTGAACGCATGCACTACGTACATGTGCGTGTTTTTACCATGATCGTCGAGGAGAGTTGGAGAATACATCGTGCCACCACAAAAAACACACACCACGCGGGCGGTAATATTCTGTCACAGACATTCGCACACACAGAGCAAAGATGAACGGTACCAGTGTGCCACGCCTGCTGTACACATGCGAGTGAGCCGTACATTGTTGTCGCAGACTCCTCTCGGCCATGTATGCGGGAAGTGCTATGCAATCAAAGCCCGGGTCACATCCATATCATCGTCGACTGCCACCATGAGGCAAGCCGTCCACCTAAAGAAAGCTCAAACGCATATAAAAAATACTCTCAAAGAATGAAGGAAGCCGCAATATCCGATCATTATTCTAGTGTCAAAATAACACCGGAGTCATCCCACGGTATGGGTTGCAGTTGTGAGATACACTAATAATGTACCGATCTGATTGAGCTCAATCGAGAAACTGCCAACCAGACGTTTCACCAAGTCATTTCACGAGTACAGGCATGTTTTCGGACTAAGGCATATCAACTTAAGCGGGTTGTGCGAACGAATGGCTTCGATGTCAGGTGTCGAGTGAGATCTTGAGCTCTTTATCTGAGGAGCTCATGGACTAATGCTGCACCGTGTCCGTGAGATGGCTCACTGATCGAACAAGGGCACTGACCGCTTGACCGAGTGTCCTAATTTTTTGCCGGAAATATTAGACACTACCTAATACTCTGACAATGACTATCAAGACACATCGTCAACCTAGATATTGAAAATATTTCGCGATTGATTCATATTTCAACCGTGTAACGATTGTGTGATCCCACGATTGGGCAAATATAAATAGTGATGAGCTATTTGTGATTTGTGAACAGCCACCTGGCTAGAGTAAAAAAAGACGCAGGTTACTACTGTAATCACGGACATGGCACATGGTTCGTAACTATATCGAACAGCATGTTGCCGATAAAGCAATCAGTAAAAGGTATTACGAAAATCATCGAAAACTGGACATTTGGAAAGCTCACGCTAGCATCGCATCTCGAGAAACGGCCCACAACAGCGACGTTGCCAACCTCTCCATCATGAGAACATCGATCGACATAGAATCTTCTACACCCTCACCGGTTTTATTGTGGCCCTGTCCGGAGGAGGGTCTGTCAGCCTGGTGTGTTTGTGTCTATACGTTGAGAGTCGTTCGTTAACTTGAAGCTGAAGACACAGTTGCATTCTTGATATTTGACACAAGGACACTATATCTAGTAAACAGCACGAGCATATCACTTCGAGGAGGCAAATACCCAAACACAGATGGGGTAGCTTCTCGCCGCCGTGATAATGAACTGTTCTAACCTACTTGACTTTTTCATCAAATGTCACGTCGCCTTCCCTGGTGTCTGCAGGTTTCCGTTTGGTTGTATGATTCCCGAGACTTAACGTGAATGGCGACACACCGTTTCACGTCGAGACCACGAGTTTCCAATCGTTTTTCCAATACCAGCACCTGCACTTTCGACTGATCTATAAGTTATTTGGGCTACTGGGTTTGTAGTGTGGGCCCTTCGCATTAACCGGATGTTTCCATTTGTCTATATCCAGCACAAGCAGTGTTTGCGTCGATTGCTCTAGGAGATACGTGATTTTGTGGGGTCATATACTACAGAGCATATCTAATTATCTGATGAATTTGCGATGTGTACACGACCAGTACCTGCCCGCCGCTGAGGATGTAGCTCACGGCTCGGAATAAAGAAGAATAACATATTGCTAGTTGAACCTAAGGTTTCAGAACGTGGACTACTTGAACTGGCGTAGGATCTGTTAACTGCAATGAATGGTCGCAGGCGCTGTGATACTGTAATACACCAGCAGTCATGCGACCGATTATACATTGGTGCATGTCCTGTCGCCTCTTAAACGAGATGCACATGGTGATATGTCAGTGTAAAACTGAACACCCTGTGTGGTCTGAAACGTCAAGAAGACGTTGTCAGAACTTTACCGGAAGGGTCATAGGTACGGAATAATTGCAACCAAACGCGGTTCGTTTCCGCTGTCGAAGCTGGGCCAGACGAATGAAAAACATTACTCGCTCAGCCTGGGTGATTTAAAGGCGACAAGATGTGTGTCCTCCAGCATACGGAGACGATGGACGATACGGTAGAGCGGGTACGCCCTTTAGGTCAACAGCAGGTATACGACCCGCACGCGTGGCACAACCACGCTCGAAAAGACTCTTTCACACATCGGTTGGCGCTGATCCACAAGAAAAGCCATGTCAGGGCTTACTACTAAAGAAAAGACTCACCCCAACATATAACTACTCGCTCGGAGAGTGGCGTTGAGACGCTGGGCACAAGCGGCTATAACGGTTACCCCTAACAGTTGCTTTGAGCAACCCCCTGACAAATGCGTACCCCCCCCCCCCCCCTCCCGCATGTCACGATCACGTATCGCGTACGTGGCACGGGTCCAGGACTCCTTCCACCACGGCGTTTAATCCACTCACCAGAGTGTCTTCGGCAGTTAACGATCTTTTTCTGGCAGACAATTATAAACATCTCCATGGCTGTGTGTACCTCCTCGAATCAAAACAAAATAGCAAAATTCGAAGCCCGTGAAGACATATGCAACGTAGCTTCTTGTAGGGGAGCCACCGAGCCACTTGAAATTCTATAGCTCAAACCTGGCTCGACCTCCGTATTCCGCACCTACCGTGAAAGGCCTGCAAGAAAGAATTAGATATTGCTGGTCTCCATGCCTCCTGCCTGCCCAACCGACCGAGATAAACACCAACAGGACACCCCTATGGCATCTCAGCGGTCGTTGTCGCTTGTGCATCTATCCCAACAAAAAGCGTTGCCATCATCACAGCGGGCCTTATTCAAACCCCGAGTCTGAGATGTGCCGTACAAATTCCTTACAAGGACAAGTGGCGTCCCCGCGTATGCGGGGAGACAGTCGGCCCGCCCGATAGTTTGAACTAAACTTCGTTCATCCACTACGAGCTGTCTGGGCGTCCATTGTGGCCAGTTGTTTCCTCATCACCTATTGGCTTCTGCCCAATCAATTGGTCTGCAGGAAGCAGGGCAGCGCCCGGGCTGTAGTCCTGCGAAATACCACGATCAGCGCTTGGTATGTTTCCGCTTGCGAATTCTTCAAGGTAGAACTTCAAACCCATGAGGTAGAGCATGAACACGAGTTGAAGAACGGTGGTCCCGAACACCGGCCACAGGCTGTAGTAGACGTAGTAGACAAGGAACATTACCATCCCAGTGATGAAGAACAACTATCTCCCCGCGTCGTTCATCCCACCGTCAAAGGGAAACGTTTGCAGAGCACGATCGACGTAACAAAGAGTAATGGACGTGACAGGGAGAAAGGGAGGGAGAGGTGGGATTAGACGTTTTGTTAGTGTCGACTAACATATATATCTTGGAAGCCGATCCAGGAGCGAGGGGATATGGGAAGATTTGCAGCTCTGGGCCCAGTTCCTCCACAGGTACTGGACTTCTCCTACCAAGGCTATGGTACTGGCGTCTCTTTCTAGGGACTACATTTTCAGTGGCTTTGACTAGAGCCCCTCTGGCGAGCAGCTGCCCTATAATCATTTAGGCTTGGCGTTTTCCTTTTTTTTTCGATTTTTCGAGGTATATGCTTCCATCATCGCTGTAGAAGTTGTTATGCTAGGCGTGCCACCCAACAGATTGTGAGCTCACTGGTGAACGAGGGCGGGATCCCCTCGCGTGTGTTATTTTCCTTCGGTAGTGCTAGTGAAATCGTGGGACAGTCTTTACCGCAGCTTCAGTCGTCAACGCCACATGTACATCATATGGTGGCGCACGCGTGCCATATATTTATTTTCAGTCCCAAGGGGAGTCGCCGACCTATATACTATACGAGGACACGCACACAGCAGTACGCGTGATCGGAGTATCACACACAGCTTGCAAAGATGAGTTTTGACAAGATGATCGATCTCACAGATGGAGTGTATTTTCATTTCTCTAGTATATACTTTCGCACTTTGTCGGTGAGACCTATTTGCCCCCACGATGAAGCGCATCGTGCTTAGCTCGCAGGTTCGCGGGAATCGGTTGTTGCTCGAGGTAGACAGAGCCCTTGCCACTATGAAGGAAAAATATGTTTTTCGTCAAAACGCTTCCGCCAGACGGAGCTCCCCGACACGGGAATGGACGAACGTTTTTTTCGGATTTGGATCGATGCCAGGTACGTATTGTGGACGAGCTAACACGTTTATCCATGGCTGATTTGAGCCACTCGCACGACTGACTCTGCACGTAGATAAGAAATGCGTAAGGTCGTCCGTTTCTTTTCATTCGCCCCTATCAGATTACGTTTAATTTGGGCATTGGTTCTGCAAAGCTCCAACAAACAGCACGCCATCGTAAGGCCGCAAACGAACAGGGGGACGTCGCACAAGCGAGCGACGAACCACCCAAAACAGACACCACCACATTACCCTCCTTGAGTGGTCTAAGTCCTGGCAGCCTTATTCATTGCTCACTGAGACCACGGGGGTGTTCATGGGGTCGTTGCTCCTAACAGCAGCTGTTGTTTGGGTGATGCATTGGGATCTCCAGTTTAGGAAAACCTCAAAAGAATTGTCATGCACTTCCGCCCGGGTAGCATTCACCCCACGTGCAGGGGGTAGCATTCACCCCACGTGCAGGTCCGCAGCAAAACGTCTCTGCACTGAAATCGTAGCACACGAGTCTCACGTTGCGTCAGTATTCCGACACAACGGTGTCACCACCCCATCTTCGAGTGCTGGTTGAACTTCATGCAGTGGTTGGAGTCGACCAACCTATCTTCGTCGGTCTTCGCCGGTCCAGATGATTTATCATTACGCCGCCCAAAATAATAGGAGCAATGCCCCACATCTCGCAAAATATGGCCGACACGCCGGAACAAGTTGCCCCCCTTGTTGAAGCGATATGACTACAGATTTTGTCATTCCAGGACGTCGAAGAACCTTTTGTGACTGCCATATCATAGAAATAAACATACACTCCAGCTAGCTGTTAGATCGGAGATTTTGTCGAAACTCATATATTTGCACGTTGTGTGTGATACTCGGATCTCGCGTATTACTGTGTGTGTCCTCGTTAAGAATATAGGTCGGCGCCTCCCTTTGGAATTACAGTGTAGCTTGTACAAGGGTGAACAGGGTGATGTTAATCACTCTGTGCGCGGAAACCATAAAACCCGCTTTTGACGGGACAAAATGTGACAGCTGTGGGAGGAAATGCTTCAGTTTATCAAGCGCATCCTGTAAGTTATATAACCGGTCAGGGGAGGGCGGAGGTTTGGGCGTGGGGGCCTAGGATTAAACCAGAGGGAGCGGCGGGGGAAACGGGCCGGGCAATCTCAGTACGAGCCGGGCGGGGCAACTATATACCGTTTTACGGGACAAATATGACGGGTGTGGAAGCAATGCATCCGCTATAATGTATATCTTGCAAGTCGTACCATCCGTGAGGAGTGAGCGGGGTGTTCGAAGGCGTGGGGGTGGGGGGGGGGGGGTTAAAAAGCTCTAAGTCGCACAGATGTAGGAGCTTGATATATGCGTGGTGGTAGGTCTAGGCGATGGTGCGGTGGATGGGAAAAGAGGGCGCGTTCGGGGGGGGGGGGTCAATGTGGCACTGAGACAAATCGAGTTCCGAAAAATTGAAAGCCGAAACTATGTCTTAGTGCGTAAAATGCGGAGGCTTGTTATTGACCCGACGTCCGACGAAATGAGGTGGCGGAAAAACCAATCCGAGCGCCCTCGTCTCTAGGTGGGTATTACCGTGGTTTCATGTTTTGTTTAACGCGACTTCAACCCTCCCTGACGAATCTATAAAACAAAATACAAAAAAGACCAGGAGTGGCTCGGTGTATATTGTTGTTTTAAAGCACAACCAACCGTGCCAAACGTCGCTTTCCAACACTCCAAAACCAACCAAGGTGAAATTATATTCGATTTCCCGTGCAGAGTAAACCATTCTGTAGGGTTCTCCAAATACCCAATACATTGCCCTCGTACTTTGGCATGCGTTTCATTCAACATCCTGTACGGCTCGACAAACAAAACCAATGCCATGGCCGTCTCCCCCTTGTTGATGCGATCACGTCAACATGTATTTCTAATGTGTCGAAACACTCGGTCTATTGACCGATATATGGGCTGAATACATTATACCGAAGCTTAAACCCTTCGAAAAATCGCCCCCGCAGCAATATGAACACTGCACATCATACTTCTCAAACTGCATTTCGCACGAGGAAAATATTCTTCGACGATCGATGTGCTCCGCTTGTTTATTATGCGGTCACTTTGATTTCTTTAGTTTTGAAATTTTCAACATAATCCGTTATTCAGTGCCAAAGGGAGAATTTTTTGCACTTTGCTGGGACCGGCTCGTAGCGAGTTACCATTGTCGTATCATACGCGAAGTCCACGTAGCGACTGCAAAGACCCCCTTTCCCCTGTGAGCTCCCTGTGTGTATGTATATTCTGTGAACTACCTGAATTTGTGTCAGACCCTAGCAGAGGTCCAGCCCTGGTCTGATACTCGGCTTGACGTTGTCGAACCACGTGATGCCACATGCGGTCGATATAGATCGCTACTATTGTGAAAACGAGATATCTCTTCTGCTCTTCCTGGTTGGACGTGGATATACACCAATAATCGAATGAACACCGCCGAGTGAGACCTAGCACGAAGCATGAAGCACCAAGCATCGATGGGTGTGCTTGGTCCTACAGCAATTCGAACGCTGACGTCTTACACAATAACTCTTGCTGTTGTTGTCTGGCGTTAGCTCTTCTCGTCAAAACTCTTGAGTCCGTGGTCACACAAAGGTGTTGGAGTTCTAGGAAGATCCGACAAATCAAGTGAAATCAGAATTCGTGCGGGCAATTCAGCGTTTTCCCACCTAAAACGCACGCTACACGAAGACGCATAGACAGGTGAAGGGATCCAATGTGCAAACTGAACTCACCTGGCCACGAACCAACTCGCGGCTAAAAACTACAGAGGTTGCTGTCTGGAGTTCTGCTTGCACCGTATAAACTTGAGCACCGATGGACACGTCTGCTGTCTGGAGCACTGTCAGAGCGACGCCCCGCGGGCATGCATTGAAGAGAGGAGGTTACCTTACCGCTTTTTTGACGACATGTTTGACATACTCTTTCAATTTTTTACCTGGTATAACCCACGAAAACCAGACAGCGCGTTGGTTTCCTCGTGGTGGCACCTGCGTCCGCGCACGAGCATCCCGATTAATCATTGCTGATCCGACGCTGCTGCCTACAGAGACGCGCAAATCGTGGGTGATCATGCCTGACGCACCCCGTACGCCCCAACTCTACCGCCACGCCTAAACCTCGCCGCCACACGCAGCAGCAAGAAGGTATCACTCCTCGAGAGAGAGTATCAAGTAGAAGTTATTAAACTAACTTAAACGCGGATACAAAAACGCGAGGTCTATGACACTTGACGATGGAAAATGGCGCGATAAAATATATAGGTCCATTATGCACGCCACACCGCGTAACTGTGAATTTTCCTATTGTACAGCAGCACTTGGAGCGCCGGACATAGTTGTACCTTGCCTGTAAAAGCCGCGGGGGGTGTTGGCGTTTCAACTCGTAAAAGTCATACCGTGTTATAGCTGTTTCTGGTGGAGGCATGAATTGCGTCAGCTGTGATATATGCGTGTACCACCTTGGGTTGTTTGCGTTTTTCTCTGGGGTATTCCTCACCTCCAGAGTGTCCTGTGACCACGGACTTCATTGTGCGAGTTGCTTTGAGAACAACTACAACAACAGCAACAACAACAACAAATCAGGACGGAACAACTTCCTCCATTGTTTTCGCGAAAGTACTACCAGGCATTAGATTGTTTGAACAGATGGAATCAAACGTCCAATCCAGCAGTTCATCCGACGTCCGTTAATGTCCAACGATACCCCGAGTGAGAGACACTTATATTTACCGAAGTGTTGAAAGATTTGTATTGCCTTCAAGCGGGATCCTTAATAATATAGTATATCATTTTTAGTAAGGTTCCCCAGTAGATATCAATCATCAACATACGGACACAACTCGAACAAACTAAGAAAACAACGAAATGTTGACCCGGCATGCAGAATACACCAATAATTAACGGAGACAAAAGCTGTTGTAACAGAGATATATAATAATAAGTATTTTTGATGGACTTTTGTCGGTGTATATTCAAGTTTCTTTTCTTGTATTTAAAGCGAAACTGGCCTTCTCGACTCGTCGTGCGGCTGTAGTATGTAGAGGTTACACTACTTTCAGACAAATTCTACTCGCAGGGGTCATGGCGTGATAAAGGACGGAAAAGCGTCCTCCATATTTTGCAAAAGTACTATTACAAGATTGTTTGAACAGGTGGCATCAAAAGGTCCAAGACAGAAGTTCATCCGTCGTCCGTTTCAATCCAACCAACCCCGAGTACGAGGCAATATATTTAACCCGAATGAAACATATTTTTCACGCCCTATATTTAGGCGGGATCCTTAATAATATAGGATTTTCGGTTCACGCCCTATATTTAGGCGGGATCCTTAATATAGGATTTTCGGTAAACTTTCGCAATAGCCTTTATCAACATACAGACACACCCCAAACAAACCCAGAAAACAATGTAATTTTAACACCGAAAGCTTATCAACGGAGACAAAAGCTGTAATGGGGAACGAGAGAAAAATGGTACAACATCAAAATTTGTTTTGGTGGCGGTTTTCCGTGCATATTTTATGTCCATATATATATAAAAAAAACGATTGACCTCCTCGACGCGAACGGCAGTAGCGGTTGCACTTTCTGGCAAGAAAAAAACTTAAACGATGGGGCTATTTAACATCGGTCTTGGTGTAAACTCTTCTGGTGGTTGTGGTGGTTGTGGTGGTTATGGTGGTTGTGGTGGTGGTGGTGGTGGTGGTGGTGGTGGTGGTGGTGGTGGTGGTGGTAGTCGTTGTGGTGTGGTGGCGGTGGTGTTAGTGGTGGTGTTGGTGGTGTTGGTGGTGTTGGTGGTGCGGTGGTGGTAGTGGTTGACGTGGATGTGGATGTGGAAGTGGCGATGGTGACATCGTTTACTGTGGTTGTTGCTGACAGCATCATCAACCACACCGCAACCGTATTGTGCTATATTTTGATGGCTACTACTATGTGGTGTGATGCAATCTGTACTCGATCGAGCTCTTAGGCACTCTAAAACGATAGTGCCCATTGGGGCCCTGCAAAAGACTGGTGAAATATTTACGGCGGCCATCATCGTGGAGTGATACCACCACTGGCACCACCACCAACATCATCACCCCAACACCCGTATTCAGTATATACTGCAGTGTTGGCAGTGTTGGTGATGGTTGTCGGGGAGGTGGAGGTGGGGGTGACGGCGTTTGTTTGCTGTTTTCAACATTGTTACACTCGTCTAGGTGGTGTGTGTATGTATCATTAAACTGAATCTCTTACATCCATGTCAGACCTGGCGCGAAATTCATGCAAGGATTCTGCGTTGACGTGCGCATCTACTAACCACACCGACCAAAAGCGTGTTGATGTTGGTGGTGGTGTTGGTGTTGGCGTTGGAGTTGTTGTTAGGGCTTGGTTGTGTTTGTCATTGTCATTACGTGGAGTATTGTTGTGTTGCTCTTGTTGTGAGAGAGGTAAGTTTCACCACGCACACCTCCCATGCCGTTGATCTCACGTATTCCCTTATTAAAAAGCACTTACGCCGCCCTACTAATAACCTCACTCACCCCCCCTCGCCCCCGAACCAAAACCTCAAAACCTGCCAAAAAAGTACTACACCAAGCAGATGATATCTCTTTTTTACCACCACACCGTATCTCAAATCCAATTAGTAGATTCCCCACAAGAACTCTCAAGGTGACCCTCCGCCCCCCTCCGTCCGCGCCACCGCCACCATCGCCTAGACGCGTACAGTAAGCTCCAACGTACACATTTATCAGACCGGAAACTGTTGGAACTTCGCCCCCCCCCCCCCCCCCCCCCTTCGCAAAGAAACGCCCTCCCTCACTGGTCGTACAACTTACGGGATGTACATGATAAACGGATGCATTCCTCTCATACCCGAGATTTTTTCCCCTTCTAAAACTGGATTTAGAGTTTCGACGCGCAAATTCGATCGACATCATCTTGTTGACCCTTAGACAAGCTACACTGAATGTCTAAAGAGGAGTAGCCGACCTACAACCGATCGCCACGGTGCCGTATCAGGTTGTCCTCGAGCCTGGTATCGATAGTTCCATGAATTTGAATACCCCCGAGGGCATGCCCGTAAAGAATCGTGGGTACTTTTTCTTGTGCACAAATTTACTTGAGGAAAGCGCGAGAGCATGAGTTAGCAATAATAGATGAAACATCGAGGATCAGTGGGATTGCTGAACCCTATGTGCGATAAAGGAATGAAAGGCAAGAACCGGGGGGGAGAAGGGACGACTCCTGGGGCCACAGCTTGTCCAGAAGCTGGAAAGCAAATGTGTGTGAAAACAAATTATATAAGAAAGGGAGTGAAGTACCAGGTATATATCACCCAGTATCCGGGCTTATTCTTCATCCTAGAGGGATATATACGCTCCTGTGCACGCACAGGTGTAGTTGCCCCGCCCGTTTCCCCCACCCCCGCTTCCTCGTGTTCAAGCCCAGGCCCCCACTCAAATCCGCCGTCCGCTCACCGGGTATTCGACTCCCAGGATACGCTTGATAAACGGATGCATTTCCTTCCACAACGTTAAGATTTTGTCCCATTCAGAAACGGGTTTTATAGTTTCCGAGCACAGACTGACTAACACATCCCTGTTGACCCTGATAGCTACACTGTAGTTCCAACGGGAGTCGCCGACCTATGTCCTTAACGAGGACACACAACCCGTAATACGCGCGATCGGCGTATCACACACAGGTTGCAAAGATGAGTTTCGACACAATCTTCAATCTCACAGCTAGCTGGAGTATATTTATATTTTTGTGAGTATAAAAAATGAAAAAAGCACGCCAGCCGTGATATCGAAGATTTTGTCGAAACTCATCTTCGCAAACTGTGTGTTACTGCTATCGCGCGTATTACGGGTTGTGTGTTCTCATTAAGGATATAGGTCGGCGAATCCCCTTGCAACTACAGTGTAGCTATCAGGGTCAACAGGGTGATGTTAGTCAGTCTGTACACGGAAACTATAAAACAGGTTTCTGATGGGGACAAAATCTGACAGCTGTGGAGGAAAATATATCCGTTTATCAAGTGAATCCTGTAAGTCGAATAACCGGTGAGAGGAGGGCGGAGTTTTGAAGGACGTGGGGACGTGGTTTTGATCAAAAACGAGCGGGATTGGAGGCGGGGGAAAGGGGGGGGGGGGGCGGGGGGGGGGGGACTGGGGAAGGGGCGGACGGGCAGGCATTTTGTGCGGGAAAGCTATAAATCTTTTAAGGGGATAAATCTGACGGTTTTAAGAGAAAAAGGGGCACCAGTTTACTATAGGGCGGGAGGGTTGGGGCGATGGTGGGGCAGGTGGGGTAGCTCAATCTGTGCGTGGAAACTATACATAATTTTTAGGGGATAAATGTAACGGTTTGAAAACAATGCATCAGTTTATCATGAATATCCTGGGGTTAGTCGTACAATCAGTAAGTAGAGAGGGCGGAGTGTTCGAGGGGGTGGGGGGGGGGGGGTGGGGGGGGGGGGGGGTTGGGGAGGTGGGGGAAATAATATATCACCCAGAGTCCGTGCTGATTCTGCATCCAAGAGAGATACATATGCTTCTGTGGTCACAGACTGCGATAGAGAGTAAACCTAACAGTAGCAGTTCGTCAAGGTTAAACAAGTGAAATGCTTGTATTCTGTAACCACATGATGTGCGTCTCTCGAAGATGAAGAATATACGCGAACATTGGGTTTACTGAGAATGACGATGTCGTTGCGTGGAAAGAACGGTTTAATGCTATAATGTATCATACATACGTCTTAATGTTATGAAAATGTATATTATAAAAAAAATACACTCCAGCTGTGAGATCGAATATTTTGTCGAAACTCATCTTTGCAAGCTGTGTGTGATACTCCGATCGCGCGTATAACGGGTTGTGTGTCCTCATTAAGGATATAGATCCGCGGCTCCCCTTGCAACTACAGTGCAGCTACCAGGGCCAACAGGGTGATGTTAGTCAGTCTGTGCGCGGAAACCTTTAAAACCCTTTTCTGAGAGGGACAAAATCTGACAGCTGTGGAGGGAAATGCATCCGTTTATAAAGTGAATCCTGTAAGTTGAACAGCCGGTGAGGGGAGGGCGGAGTTTAGTAGGACGTGGGGGAATGGTATTGTTTTATAGGGAGCGGGAGTGGGGGGGGGGGCAGCTCAAGTTGTGTATATGTTGTACATGTACTGTTTTATTGTATAGTCTATATGTTTATAAATGTTTCATATCAGCCAAATATATATGGACTATATAACTTGTTTTGGTAAAAAAAGTCGAAATCATTAAATTCCTACATGGGGAGAAATTTTTAAAAGTGAAATTCATATTTACGTCTTCGTTTTTGCGTGACACCATATTTCTTCCTTGGCTCTCTTCCCGCTCCGTATGTTTGTGCAAAAGAAACAAATAGTAGTGCTACTTCTATATATTTTCCTCGACACGGATACCAACGTTTGACTGAAAAAGTGGATATATAGGAACCAACAATTATATCTCCAACCATTTTATCTCCCCTGTCAAAAATCTGCAACGACGAAAAATTAATGAAGCGTTTTCTTTCTCTCGCAAAAAAAAAGAGAGCCACGGACGAAACCTTTACGGTCTTTGGGATAAAATTTGAAGGGTGGCGAAAGGTTGCGCAAAAGGCCGGCGCATGGTTTCGACGGTTAGAGGAGGGAGCCGAGTTGTTCATGCGGAAATGGCATGAGACGGAGAGACGCATAGCTGCAGAGTGACACAGCGACTTGCAAAGGCCGCGGCAGCGCCATCCACCGTCGGCATCTCAAACCGGCTGGGGGGAGGGGGTATGAGGGGAGGGTGAGGGGGGAGGGAGAGGAGGTGGTTGAGGTGGGGAAAGAGAGGGGGTGGTTGATAGGGAGAGGAGGGAGGGAACCGAGGGGGGGTGGGGGTGCGTCCTGCCCAAGAGACTGTAGTCTGGGTCTGACCATCACCGTCGTAAAATTTGTGATCCTTCCAATGGCGGTCACAATTTAGCGTACGGACTCCCTGACCTTTTTGCCTTCTTACGTTCTTTGCCCAGTGCTATTGATGCACGTGATACCCTCTATGCCCAATCAATGCCGTCTTTAGTCGGTTGCTGGTGTCTGCTAGAATGGAACCATTTATCTCTTTTCCTTTCCTTGCTTCTTGCTTCTTGTCTTTTCCCGCTTTTCTCGTCTATTCTTCTCTTCTTTCGCTTCCTTTTTCGCATAATAATACTATTTTTGTTCCTTTCCTTTCTCTTCCTTTTTATCCTCGTTTCTTGTTTCCAATGGACTTGCTTTTGACCTTCATATCCGTAGTGATGGGTAGAACGTGTCAAAAATACATGTTGATAGTCTTTCCTCGATGGCAAGCGGTATAGTCGTTTTTTCCAGCCGTGAGTGGTGAGACGTATACACCAGTATGGACCTGGCACATCCTAGGCTGACTGCCGATTTCACGTTGTATATGTTTCTAGCGGAGGCATGAATTGCGTCAGCTGTGAAAAATGCGTATACCATCTTTAGTTTGTTTGTGGTTTTTACCTAGGGGAATTCCTCAGCTCCGGAGTGACTGGAGCCCGTCCTGTGACCAGGGTTTTTTTTGTGCGAGTTAACGTGAGAACAAACAAAATCAACAACAACAACAACAACAACAACAACAACAACAACAACAACAACAACAACAACAACAACAACAACAACAACAACGACAACAACAACAACAACAACAACAACAACAGCAACAACAACAACAACAACAACAACACAACAACAACAACAACAACAACAACAACAACAACAACAACAACAACAACAACAATTTATGGTGTCACGCGCGGATCCGAACTTGACTTTGTTTTTGTACGTCTACGTGTAGAAATACGTTTAGCTATTTCATATGTATGTTTTTCCATCTCATTTAATATCCTCGCACTATAGTCGCCATCCCTCCCAGGAAAAGCAACTCATATGCGGGCTCACATAAAGGGCCCTTCTCCCCCCTCCCCACCACCCTACGTGCCTTTATTTCGATCATTTTCATCGGCAGACGTATTCAGCATTTTTTGTTTCCGCGTCCATATGCTCGCGTCGATTTGTATTACCTATAATAGTCTATGTAGGCGAAAAACGGATATAAAACCTTCTCGCCGAAATCAAGTTATAGTTACTTGCTTTCCTTTTACAGTTGTTTTTAAAATACAGAAAGAAGAACGCCGGAGCAGTCTGGAGTTTGGCGTAACTGAGAGGAAATGGCGTGAGAACCGGGTAGCAGTGCGAGGGTGGTTCCAGGGTGAAGAATGATGGAAACATTTGAGAGTCTCGGCGGAATCAGCACATATTATGAAAATTAAAATACTCTCCAGCTGTGAGATCGAATATGTTTTCGAAGCTCATTTTTGCAAGCTGTGTGTGATACTCCGATCGCGCGTATTACGAGTTGTGTGCCCTCATTAAGGATATAGGTCGGCGACTCCCCTTACAACTACAGTGTAGCTATCAGGGTCAACAGGATGATTTTAGTCAGTCTGTGCGCGGAAACTATAAAACCCTTTTCTGAGGGGGACAAAATCTGACAGCTAGCTGTGGAAGGAAATGCATCAGTTTATCATGATGTGAATCTTGTAAGTCAAATATCCGGTGAGGGGAGGGCGGAGTTTTTAAGGACGTGGGGGCCTGATTTTGATCAAAAGGGGGGCGGGAGGGGGGAAGGGGGGGGGAGGGGACGGGTGGGGCAGGTCTACTTGTGCGTGGAAACTATAAATATTTCTTGTGGGGGAGGTGGAGGAATATGGCGCGGGGGGGGCGGGGGCGGGGGGGGGAGGGCTTTAGGTCGCATAGATGTAGGGGTTGGCTATACGCGTGGTGCTAGTTCTAGGCGATGTTCCGGGTGGTGGGAGAAGGAGGGGGCGTTGGGGGCGGGGGTGGGTGGGAATTGAAGCAGCGGCATGGGCGGCTTTGAAACGATAACGAGGCGATATCCAGGGCGTGGAAGTGTTTATTCCTCTGGCGGATTTCGATAGTAGGTGGGGCGTTTAAGCAAGAGAAAGCGAGGAAGAAAAAAAAAAAAAAAAAGGCGGGGGGGAAGGGTTTTCAAGAGGTTTAGGTCACGTATAATATTAAAATCAAGGATTTGGTCGACACTGATGTTCGCAACATTTTGTGTGACCCTCCGATCGCGCGTATTAATCATATATGTAGGGGCCTACTATACGCGCGGTGCTGGGTCTAGGCGATCGCGCGGGGTGTGGGGAACGAGGGGGCGTTGGATGGGGGGAGGGGGGATGAATGAAAGCTACGTCATGGATGGCTAGAAAGATAATGACGTGATATTAATGGCTTATTAGTGTTTATTACTCTGGCCGATTTCGATTGTAAGTGGGGCTTTTGAACGAACTGGGCGGGGAACAAAGTATACACAGCAGCAGCGAGTATCGGACACGACGCACCCGGAAAGAGTAGAAGGAAGAAGTGCCCACGCAGCAGAGACAGAAGCAGCAATAATAATAGCAAGTGAAGGTCGACAGTATGAACATAATAAAGGGTAGAGAGGCCCCAAAGGGGGGGAACATCAATCGCAATCTTGTGACAGCAATTTGTTGTCTAAAATGTAATATATGCCTGACACAACGTCGTTGTTCACCAAATAAAAGAATCCGGTGATGAATTGGACCTCCCTGGTGCAGACTATATATTTCCTCCAAAAACGAAACAAAAGCTATATTATTAGTGACTGACTTTGCCCATGGGGAGTATTTTAAGCGAAACCGCTACTAGAAGCATATGGATAAACCGTAACGTACAAACCCACGAGTTCGTGCGGGTTTTGCGCTTGAAACACTATGTGTTTGCCTCCTTCGTAAAGTCAGGACGAGATGAAAACAGAGTGCGTGTTCTACACACTAAAAAATATATGATCGTTCCAACCATCTGCATCCATCGAAACCGGTGTCCGTGCCGATGACACCTATTATTAATAGAGACGAGATCTCCCTGTGATCACAAACTACGGGACAGAGACACACACGTCTGACGTTGCAAAAACACACGATAAAATAGTAACCTGGCCACGTAATGAACCGAATGAAAACGCAGGTAAAAAACGACAAAATAAACCGCTTACATGATTTTAGGAGCTCAACACCTCGCCCGAAAAATAATTTCGAAGGGTTTTTTCGCCCAATCCGACCATAAATTAGTCCTAAAAAAATATGTACTCGAGTGGAATTTTTTGACTAATGACCAACCGCTAGTTCTTCACTTGAGGATCTCGATCGGAGAGATACAATACTAATAATAAATCAAAAAAACTACAACCCCTACCGCGGGATGACTCGGAAAATAATGAAGGAAACAGCACAAACGTTTCGCTGGCGGGGTTGTAACGAAGACCACTGATAGGGACAGCTTACGCTATACCTACAATGGGACCCGAAGGGTGCGCCAGCTAGCGTTGATCTGCAAAAGCAACTGAGTCAAATCGACACACGACCATTATGAAAATACGTGGAAGTGTGGTGAGCTGAAGCTTTATTTTTCCCCATCCGCCGGAGGATAAAAAAATAAAATAAAAAAAAACAGAAAAAAAACGGCAGTTAGTTGGAGACACGATGAAAATGTACAAAAAAACACAACATCCACAGCCAGCACCAAAGAGTGAAAATATCGACAATGTAGGTAAACGTCATCCAACCATCCAACTCGTGTCGAGGGCAAGACCCATATGTATGCCGTTTCAAACGATCCTATGATCGTAGCCAGTCAAAATTTTGGTGGACAAATCTACACGATTTTTCTGCTGGATGTATTGCATCAGACGCCGGACGACCGATACAATCAAAGGTGTGTCGCGTCAGCACTGCAGCTGAATATAACGTAGATGGTTTCTACCCTCGAATTCTGGGTATCTATATGCATACCTGATACGCGTAGCTGATGTCCTTCGAACTTCGCGTGCTTTGGGTATGGTGTATCTGAGAAGAAATATGAACGAAACGAATAAACGAGGAAGAAAACAGATGTATAACTAAAATGTTTTTGTATTTTAAATCCTACCTAGTGTATTACTAGAGGAAACGCATTGAACCAACTTTGATGCAGGATGAACCCCGCCCTCCGTGTCGTACACACAGCAGCGTGCGTCAACCATCATCTCGAAAAAGTGGAAAGCTCTACTAACTCTATAGACTAGACTATGCGGTCAAGAAGAGTGGAAGTATCTGATTGCGCGTGTAGGGAGGTAGCACTGAATGCCACTCACCACCCTGATCACCACCGTGCGTGACCAGCGTGATACGCCACCGAAAAATGATGGCGTGTCGCTTGCTGCGTGTGCTCGTACTCACTGCTTTACACCTGGTGGTACTTTTTCATTTCGCAGATGTAGACGAAGTGCGGGCACGCCTAAACCACTACTAGTGCTACTACGACAGAGCTGATGCAGACATCGTGCGCAAACCTGAGGAAGAACGGACAAGGCCAAGACGAGCCCTCCTGCAAACCCGATGCAGTCGAACACCGTGTCTGCCGTGGAATGACCCATCCCTAATTTTTGTTCGGCGTTGTCGTTGTGTGCAAAGAGTGCCGGTCCTGTCTGCCTGGGACGCACAGGAAAACGCTCCCGGTTGTGGCTTTAATGTAAAGAGTACGTTTTGCGACTAAGGGGTGAAACTACTTTTGACGAACGCAACTCGAACCGGGTGTGGGAAAAAGTGCCAGCACCGCTGCTAGGTGAACCCTGACAAAATGAAACAAAACGGGGCTCATTTGAGACTCTGGAACCATACCTACATTCTTTCAGAAAACTCCGTAATTCCGCAACACGCACTGCTGCTTGCTGTACTTGAACGATTGAATTTGGCAGGTTGTAAGAAGCATGTACCTCTCAACAAGCTATCAATAGAGCTCACTAAAATGGGAGATTATTCGTGCCTATTTAGGGACGCGACCACGTGCGTCCGTGTAAGTTAGATGTATACTTTTTAAGAGGGCTTTATGACTTTGCACGACGTTTTCCAAATTCGAGTCTGGAGCATATGTCAGGCCTGTCACGATGTTGTGACGGGACTGGAACAACGGTAAGAGCGGGACAAGACGGTAAAACCGTCGTCGAACCGGTCCCGCCGTTCCGTTCCCGTCGACAAACCTCCAACCGTTGTCACGTGCCGTCCCGTCCCGCCATCCAAATCTTCCCCGTTGTCTTTGCCGTCAAGACATTATCACACCGTCCCGTACCGCCGATTAAATCGCCCCCGTGCGTTAGAAAAAATCTTCCTGTTCCGTCGAGATGCTGTCATTTACCAAATCCTTCTTCTGCCCTTCAAACCTGCATGCTGTCTTGACCGTCCAGTCCTGCCAACAAATCTCGGTCCGTCCCGTCCAAGATTCACCCCTGCCCATTGTCCCTTCCAGTTTAGATTCCTACCAAGAACACAAGTAGTATACGAATTTACGAACTTGGTTGCTGTTATTGGAAGTTCACCTTGTTTCATATTATTCACAGGGAAGTGGTATCCACATAAAACTGAAGTTATACGATATTACCAAAATTATATATTTCAAAAAATTTAGAACACTGCAGCTGTGAGTGTCGAATATGTTTTCGAAACTCATCTTCGCAAGCTGTGTGTGATACTTCGATCGCGCGTATAACGGGTTGTGTGTCCTCATTAAATTAAGGATTTAGGTCGGCGACTCCCCTTGCAACTACAGCGGTCACGGTCAACAGGGTGAATATTTATATAGATCTCACAGCTGGAGTGTATTTTAATTTTCATAATATAGTATGTACGAAAATACGAAGAAAGGCTAGCATTAAAACATACATGAATTATGTACCGCAGTACCACAGTGCAGAATAATACCAATTAATATGCATTGAGGTCGACACCCACCGTGACCGTGGTGAGATTTTGAATTTATTTTGAAAATTTTGAACGCAAAAACGCAGGGCTTTTTATGGTGCGGTTCTTCATCCAGTTGGGGGCGGTACGGTACGTTTAACCCCATCAAACCTCACCGTGAGATACTTTGCCCCCTTCAAA
This sequence comes from Undaria pinnatifida, assembly GCA_012845835.1. Taxonomy (NCBI): domain Eukaryota; class Phaeophyceae; order Laminariales; family Alariaceae; genus Undaria; species Undaria pinnatifida. Next base: position 4,511,727 of record JABAKD010000007.1, read on the forward strand.
GCCCAACCGCACGACTCCGTAGGTTTTCCGTATCTTTATTGGAAACCTGCGGTGAACCGCACCAAACAGCGTACCGTAGGATAAATCACAGAACCGAACATTAACACTGCAAGATTTACAAATTCCAATACCGCACCGACCCGCACCGTAAGATTCCTGGTTTCTTAAACGTCACCGTGGAGCACCGTAGAGAATTTAAAATGCTATCGAAACCGCACAGCACTGTGTGCATGAAGCCAAAAACCGCAGCACCGAATATTTAACGGATGGTCGGTGCGGTTACCTTGAAACCGTACAAAACCTGCGGTTCTACTGGCCGCGGAACAGTGCGCGGTAAGGTTGCGGTTCCGCGAGGATTTTTCACACGGTCCACAGTCGGTTTAATCAACGTATCTGCTGACCGAATATGTCTGCTCTGTTTCTTACTTCTGTTGCTCTCTTGAAGCGGCTTAAAAACTGAACAATATGTACCTGCACGAAAACCGTTCCAACCCGAGGGTTTGAGCGGTTTATTTACACGCTGCCTGTAGTTGGTAGTAGCGGGGTCGCTGGTGCGTTAGTGCCCTGAGGGAAAGGGTAAAAAAAAAACCGCGAAACCAGGGGCGGCACGGTTTATTGATACGGTACCCGCCGTAGAGAAACAACGGTTTCGTTACTAGTCCACCGAGAAAAGCATGAGAACTATACGAAACCTGTGTTTTGCGGTTTATTCATGCGGAGCACCGTAAGAAAGTAACTGTTATATATATACTACTCCACCCTCTCTTTACTCACTGATTGTACAACTTACACCAGGATACACATGATAAACTGATGTATTATTTCCAAAACCGTCACATTTTATCCCCTCAAAATAATGTATAGTTTCCAGACACATATTGAGCTGCCCCCCCCCCCCCCCCCCCCCCCCCCCCCCCCCCCCGCCCCCGCCCCCCCACCGCCCTCCCTCCCCCCCCGCCCCCAATAATATACTGGTGCCAAAACCGTCAGATTTATCCCCTCGAAAGGATTTATAGCTTACATGCACAAATTGCCCCCTTCCCCCCCCCCCCCCCCCCCGCTCCAAACCCCCTCGCTTTTGATCAAAACCAGGCCCCCACGTCCTTCAAAACTCCGCCCCACCCCCCTCACCGGTTATTCGACTTACAAGATTCACTTGATAAAAGGATACATTTCCGTCCACAGCTGTCAGATTTTGTCCCCCTCAGAAACGGGTTTTATAGTTTCCGCGCACAGACTGACTAAAATCATCCTGTTGACCCCGATAGCTACACTGTAGTTAGTTGTAAGGGGAGTCGCCGACCTAAATCCTTAATGAAGACACACAACTCGTAATGCGCGCGATCGGAGTATCACACACAGCTTGCAAAGATGAGTTTCGACGATATGTTCGATCTCACAGCTGGAGTGTATTTTCATTTTTTATAATATATACAATTTTCCTCAAACACCGTAGGCAACAAAAATGGTTTAATACGCGGTTTTCCATACGGGGATTGGCCCCTCACCGTAGTAGCCAAACCGGTTAATGGGAAACCGCGCCGAACCTCACTGTAGGATTTACCTTAGCCACGAACCGCAATGTAAGATTCCTCTGTCTGAAAACCGCACCCAACCACCACACCGTACGATTCCTGATTTCTGGAAACATCACCGAACCGCACCGTAGCGTTTACGGTTTTGGAAAACCGTGTTGAACCGCATTGTAGGATATTCGTTTTTTCAAAACTGCACCTAATCGCACCATAGGGTTAATGACAGCACCGAACCACAACCCACAACTGGGGCAGTGGATCTGTCAACAGGGGCTGCGTTCCGCGACGATGCGTTGTCTGCTTCTGGTGCTTGCTGCTTCCAGCCTGCTGCTGCTGTGCTGGTGATGCTGCTGGTGCTGCCTCGACGACGACTGCTCTTATCCCTATTTTACGTTTGGTCACATTTCGTACTGGTATGAAAATCTCAAGCTAGCTACTACTACTGCTGTATATATCTTCTATTTGTGCAGTCTCCAGCCCCGGCAAGCAGCCTAGCTGAGCCGCCTCCGGGAGCAAGCCCCCAAGGGGGGGGGGATTTCTGTCCGCAGGGGCTGCGATCCGCGTAAATCCGGGGTCTGCTGCTGGTGCTTGCCTCTATCAGTGCTGCTGCTGCTTGGACGACGACTGCCGTTCCTTGCCTTTTTACGTTTGGTCACATTTCGCACTGGTATGACCGTAACATGACTGCTGTTGTTACGGCTTCAGCCGGTACGGGATGCGCGTCACACTGCAGTATGCCTTGGTACGAGTAGATAGTGGTACTACTGCCTGGTGGTTGTTCTGCACGCGGTGATGACATGTGATCAAAGCATCGGCACATGGGAGGCAGGAAGCGAAGAGGTTCGTATTGTATTTACGGGTCCACGGGTTGGCCGTGTGGGTCACCTGCACGGCAATGGCCCTCAGTCAGCTGCAATAAGTTTGAAAATGGCGCATCCGCCAGTCATATCCGCGGGTTTGATCCGTGGGTCAGCCGAAAACAACTCGCAGGTCATGATGGCTTGACCCGCGAGTGACCCGTATCTCGCGGGTCATGACTTGACCCGACCCGCGAGATTTTGATACCTCTTGACCCGACCCGACCCGACCCGGCCCGTGAGGGTTGTAAATGTTTTGACCCGACCCGACCAGACCCGCGACATTTTGAAACCCCATTGACCCGACCCGCGGGTCGGGTAATGACCCCTGAAAATCCCTGCAATTTATGGATGTGCGTGTTCGTGTTCTTCGATTTTGCGTTTAAGCTGCGGGTTGTTTTGAACGAGTGGGTAGTGTGTGTTATTTTGTTGGTGGGGGGGGTTGCTTCTGTGTAATGTCGTGCTTGGGGGGTGTGGCGTAAGCGTGACGGACGAGCCGTGACGTCAGAATGCATGATACGGGACATACCGTCAGAACGCGCTCGACCCTAATTTTTGTTGCAATTTTTTTTTTTTGTTCCGGCCACTCCGGGTGTTGCTTCAAACGTGTAGGCACCCGTACCCGGGGGATTGTGCTAAAATCTTACCGAACACACAGAACTTCCGGGTAAGGGAAGGTAGTTTATACAAAACATCCAGAAGCTCCGGGTACGGGTGCTTATGTCTTGCAGAACTTCCAGAGGTTCCGGGTATTGTGGCACGGGCGTACAGAACTCACACAAGTTCGGAACGGGTATAAAAATGCTGTATACGTACCCCGGGTATTGTGCGGACGGGCGTACAGAACTTTCCGAAGTTCCGGGTACGGGTATGAACGTCCTACAGAAGTTACAGAAGATCTTTGTACGGTAATACGGGGGGGGAATGCCCCAGGTACGGTTTGTAAGAACCCTACAGAACACAATCTTGAAATGCTTCGTCTGTTTCTAAACCGCACCGAATCACATTGTGAGACTTTTGACTTGAAAAATCTACACCGTGCACGGACAAATAGAACCAACCTATAAGAGGCCTGAAGAAGAAGGATCTGATCGGCTTGGGTGGTTGTGTTGAGAACGCCTAGCCTCGTGGTGGGTAGCTAATATTCGACGCGAGTCGACGAGGAAAGAAAAATATGTAAAAATGTTCTCGCGGTAAAACTGAAGGCACGTACCGTGGTGGAGAGGGGAGACGAGGGCCAGCTACGTGCCCTCGGATCAAAGCCAAGTACTACTGTGAGAGAGCGCAAGAGCAGTGCGAGGATCAGAAATGGGCCGGAAAAAAAAACAAAAAATCAGCAACGGGGATGGACAAGAGAAACACGCGGATATCGCAGTGCGCGAGTTTGGCGAGCATGTACATGAAAACGCCCGTTCGTTACGGCAAATTTCTCCTGATGATTTCGATGTACTCAACGGGTGGAAGTATATTCAGGCAATGGATGGAGTAGCAAACGCCAAGTCGGCGAAAATGTTAGAGCCGGCTCGCTGGCCACGTGTTTTGGACTGTTCGCCTGTCTGTTGGAGCACCTGCGGCGGATCGACACCCACCACCACCAGTAGGTGTTAATAAAACAGGAAGGAACTTCTTTGCTTTTTCGGCAGTCGTTTTTAGCCAACGGCGTGTTTCTCACGGGCCTGACCAAATCGGGAAAATAATGCTGCCCAAGCTCAACTTGCACTTAGATTTCCGGGCTAGCGGATGTTTTCCAGGATGTAGCGGCGGTAAAGGATGACTGCGACGCGAACGCTGCCGCATCCGTCGTTCCTCAAACCGCTGCGGCTGGCGAAGTTATTTCTACATCGGAGGCCTGGTGAGAGTTGCTCGTTGCCACGAGGTAAATAATACGACCTCGCAGAGTAGTTTGGGGTAATTTCGTTGTGCGGATGTAATTTGTTATGATGACATTAATTTCAAGGTTATATTCCATTTATACGTACGATTCGTACGAGTGTTTTTTTTGCTTTTGTTCCTCTGGAACACATACTGCTTTGATCCAGTGATCCAATGCCGCACTCCCACTGCTACTCCTATACTATTGTTTTTACATGGCGTAGTATACAACTCACTTTTGGGACCGGCAACAAAAAAAAGCGGTCCCACATCGTACGTTCGTATCCGTCTCGTCGTGAATACAACATGTATTGTCCGCCCAGTCCCGTCCACAGTCCTGAACATTTGGGTTTGCCGTCCCGTCCCGTCGCGAGAATTTATATTTACCGCCCCGCCGTTTCGTCGTGGAAAAATGTTCGTAAATTTTACCGTTCCGTCTAGTCGCGAAAACGTATATTTACCGCCCCGTCCCGTCGTGGAAAAAAATCGCGTGTATTTTACCGTCCCATCCCGTGGAGAAAATAAATACGTTGGACCGTCCGTCCCGTCCCGTCCCGTTAAATTGTTGCACCGCCATTGATTGTTCCGTCCCGTCTGGACTCGACAACTTGTGTGGTTGTCATTTTACGGTCTCGCCTTCAAATATTTTCCCGCCAAACAAGTCAAAAACAATCCCCCCGTCCCGTCTCGATTATCAGATACCGTGATATATGCCTTGGTACATTTACACCGGCGGAAGTTTTTGTAAAAGTGCAGGGTTTCCAATCGTTTTTTTGAGAAGCTGTGCAAATCAAATTTTGGCAGCACAAATCCAATTTTCAGCGACGGGATCGCGCCTCTAATCGACAAAAAAAAACAACCCCTTTAATGAGTTCCATCGATAGAACTAAGGCACACGCTTGTATCATAGCCTGAATTTGTTCTTTTGGCTAAGTACAGCAGCAAGCAGAGTGTGTTGCGGTGTAACGGAGATTTCCTCTGGGGAACGTAGGAGGTAGGTGTTGTTCTAGTCGATCAAATGAGAGTCCCCATTTTGAAGAATTCAGGAAATGTTGTGAGGGGTGTGCAACACGGATGGCAGGAAACCTGTGTTGCTGCTCTGCCCACAACTTGTACAATGATTGGGACCAAACTATGCCTAAATATAGGACCTGGAACCAACTTTACCCCTTGGGGCTGAATTTCGATTTTTGAGAACGGGGGAATTCCAGGGGTTTCCTCAACAAACACAACGAATCCCGATTTTATTGCTTTCCGGGTGCGGGTCAAGTATCAACCTTGCTTTATGTTATCCCTCGGTGTCCCCGCTTGTTTTTTAATGCAATGCGCTGCAACAACAACTTCTACCTCCACTACTACTGAATCTCGTTATTTGTTCAAAACGCAAGCAGCACAAACCAGCGGTTTGTGATAGCAATGTTGTCGTTACGCTCTTGACATAAATAACAAATATCAAATACATCGCGTTTTTTTTTCTTTAAACTAGTTGGTGTGTATAGAGCGAGACGTGTAGCGTTCGGTGGGGATATTCGACCGGAAATTTATGCAGGTGGTTTCGCCCATAGAGACGACACGAATACCACGAAAAATCGGATCCGTGTAACTCCAGTTCAGCCGGATAGTGACGATGCTTTTGAACATTTCCTTCTCCCACTAGATTCTAAGCCATTCAAATTTCCGCACTCTTGTGTGATGTGTTTGGTGTTGAGAGTATTCGATGATACTTCTACATGCAGTAGGCTGCAAAGATTGGCGCTGTCAGTTGTCAAGCTGACTGAGCAAACACGCCGTGTGTCGAGGTTGTGTAGATTTGATGACTCTTGAAAGAGGTCGCGTGAGGTCAGCAAAGGCTTAGGGCGATGGAATGTGATAGGGTCAGGCGCGGTTCGATGAGTGAACGTGGGGTGTGTACAAACGCTCGAAATCTTCGATGGTGATGATCACTTATAACAATATCTGTGGAGGGCTTGTCGCTGCAACTCGTCGAATACAAGAACTCCTGAGCGGTCTCCAAAAAGTATATAGTGCGGTGTCATTTTGTTGAACATCAACCTACGAAGCATTAACTGTAGAGAATATGTGCATACTGCCCATTTCTTAACACTCCCCCTCAATGAAAGGCTCAACGCTTAAACGATTAGTGTCCCAGGGCGATAAAAATTGACTTAAGTCCTTATTATGGCTAAAGATCACCAGAACTTGTCGGAAGCTACGTTACATCTCTAGAACACTATTACTGTAATCAAAACCATGTGACTTTTGCAGTGTAGCTCCCTCTCATTCCCGAGAAAAATAGTAAGAGAAGAAAATGTACAAAAAGCACCACCTGCGGTTTGCTCGTCAACATTTCTCAATAACAGGTGCTGAATTCGACGACCAACCTGAGGAGATAGCGCTGCCTTTGTGAGCTGAGATGCTTGGTGGTAATATCAGCAAATTGTTGCTCTGTCTTCGCACATTGAACAGTGATTTTGCCATCTTGAAATAACTCCTGGATGAAAAAGTACCGTAATGCCACGTGCTAAACTCGGAACTATAGGTACGGTTTCCGCCGATGTGCAGAGCCGAGGTGTTTCCGATACATTTTGGTACGCTGTCGAAGCGCGTGCCGAATACCAGTCTCTTCATCATGTTAGAGTAGAGCACCGCTCCTGCATCACTAGCGCTGTGGCCACGAATTTTGCCTCCATAATTGATTCCGATGTCAGTCCCCCCAGCCTCACCTTGAAGCTATCCGTCGCGTTCGCAACGAAGACAATACATGAGGTTATCGGCTTGCTGTTTTTATGGATATTGCCCCAGTTTCCTTTGAAAAATGCAGTACAAGTCAAGCCATCTTGCTTGTACGTGACCGCGACATCCACCGGTCCGGCCAGGTAGCGAAAGAGATGTTTCGCTGCCGTTATATAAACTTTCGACGAATTAGACATCGCCGTTTGCCATTTGGTTGACGGCGTATATTATGCCATGGCGTGTCACCTGTCCTAGGTACATTACGCTGCCTGTGACGGCCTGGAAACGCTTTCTGTCCTCCTTACGTGGTAACCTCTCCTCCGGTTGGTCCAGGCTGGACAGCTTTTTCTACACCAGGCAAACACGGTGTATTGCATGTTGCCATGACATACCGAGTGCTCAAGAAGGGACACAGTATATTTCTCTTGCATGCTGGTCACCGTCCTGTTCTCGTGGTTACGGGTACCACCCGTCGCAAGCACAGGTGACACGTCGCCCTTGTCCGTCATTGAGAAACGACTCCGGGACCTTCTGCTTGGTCCGCATAAGCACCATGACGGTCTTTTCCCAGCAAGAGAACGTCGTCGACATACAATGTCGGGGTGAAAATGTCGCCGCGCTCCGAGGAGGTGTCGATGAATGCGTCCGACCTGAGACGCTTTTGTAGTCATTTTCCTCGAAATGTTCAATGACCGTGTTTCACTAGTTAGTCGGGCTATGGCGGAGGCCGTACAGACTGTTTGAAAGTCTTGTTACCGGTGGGACTCCATTTTCGTCGAATGGCTCGCATCCGGGCGTCATCGTGACGTAAACTTCTTCTGTGACATTGGCGTTCAGAAACGCGGTGTTGTGGTGTAGCTTCAAACACTTCAGGTTGTACTCCGCCGCTATTGTCAGTCCCATATGGATTTTCTGGAACATGCAGACGGAATCGAACGTGTTGTCGCAATCAGTGCTCGGCAATGGTCCCCATCCTAGTACAACAACCCGTTCTTTGCGTGAGTTGTCCGCCTTGACCTTGTACATCCGTATTCTTGTGTCCCGCGGGGACAGAGGTCACCGGCTGGACGGTGAAGATATCGTTTTGTTTCAGGCTTGCCATTTCGTAGTCCGAGGACGCTTCCATTTGCGCCGTAACCAATTGGGCAATGTCCACTTTAAAGATGTTTAGAGCCTTTGTCGCATTTTCCCCGGCCGAAAAGCTTTGAATTGTCGTCGCGGCGTACGCGCATTCAACGACAGTCTGCTCTGTACGTCACATGTGGCATATCTGGCAGGGTTTCCTTGGTTTAGAGCTTCAGCCCTCGGAGCTCAGACATTGCGGGCCCAGTGGCGATCGTCGCAAGGTGAGCAAGATCAGAATGGTTATGTGCGATACGCCTCAGAAACGGTTTTACTGCAGTGCTGGCACGCGTAACAGCGAGAGTCGCTTCTAGACGCGAATGCCCACGATGTTGAAGAGGCTGTCATCCAGCCAGTGGTGTTTGGAGGAATGCTCTCGCGGGGGACACCGCCTGCCCCTTTGGTTAAAGAACAACCTCCTGCGAATCTCCGTCAGCAGGCCATCCACTGAGCATCGCCCCTTGATGTGGGCATTCTGCAGCTCCCTCATCCAATATTTCCCTCCTACTAATCTGGCTGATCCGCCCCGAGCGCCGGCCACCGGTGGATTCTCTGAGAACCCGCTCACGGCGATGTGGTCAGCAGAAACACAGAGGATCGGTTCCAACACGGAAGTTTAATGGCGAAGATAGAGCAAAAAGGCGTCTACTGTAACGTAGTTGTGCTCGTCCATGACGTTTCTTGAGGCGGATTAACATGCTGCGAAGTTTCTTCCAACAGTCGCGGGAGTAGATGCGATGATGTCTTAATGAAGATAGCGTTTCGGCTGTCTATATTTCGCCGGGAGTCCAGAGAGTACAAATAATAATTCCAGCTATTACTTCTGTACCCAACCATGATCCTTCCACCGCCTTGAGTTCATGATGTTTGGAGTACGCCCCAACATGCACAACGTCCAGCGCAATGATTACTCCAACAAGTTTCAGGTCCGGCTCCGTCTCGTGAAGGATTTTGAACGGAGACTGCACTCCGATCGCAGAGTGCGACGCCCTGTTGCCTAGAAATGCCGTCGTGAGCATCATTTTGCCCCACAGAAACTTTCGCAGTCCACTGTCGTCAAGCATATACACCGCATCACAGCTGCAAGCGTTATTCCTGCGCGTTCGGAGATGCCGATTTGCTGCCTCCCGTTGGTGCTGGCGTACTCGAGTGACACCTTTTTCTGAAGGCAGCAGTCATGGAACTCCTCCCTTATGAATTCACCTCCTTTACCCAATCGCAACCGCTCGACGCGGAAACCACTTGGAATCACCACAGATTGTACGAATACCTTAAATAACCTAAGAATAAGAAGGTCGGGCTTATTGAGCAAAAAAAGGCTCCATCTACTCGGCTTACTTGGTATACTCGTCGACAAATTTAGGTGGTGTACTTATATCCCCCTATGGCCTCTGGATTATTAACGTTCCCATCGGGTCTGCCAAAACGAATTGCAAGAGAGTTATTTCTTTTGATTGGCGGTCTTGGGATTTACCCACGGCGAACTCATTACAGTCTGGCACAGGCCCTGTCGAAACCCATCCTGCTGTTATCAAGTTTCCAAGAAGGCTTAAGCTCTCACGGTTGAGGTGTCCTAGTTGCCGATACCACAGGTTTCGCTTTACCGCAGTCTGCGTCGCCAGCTCCGGCCCGTTGCCACCGGCAGCGAAGTCCAGCGGGAAAAAAAAAACATCGTTCCCCATCTCTTGGAGCGGAAATGTGTGGTTGTGTATCTCCAGTCTTGGGTTGGTCATGTCGAAGATAGACACCACACCGTTACGCCCAGCTTGCTTGACAGATAACAGGTACGTTCTAAAACATGCACAATCATACTCGAAAGATCGATGTGCGGTCGAACTACTTTGTCATTGACGACGTGGCCCCGGAACACTCCCTGAGCAGTGCCATTCAATCCCCTCCTCTCGGCTATTGAATGTTGTCGACGCACGTCCGAGACCTTGTATTCTTGCCGTCTGTTTCGAAGTTCGGCGGCGATGGCGTCGATGAAATAGTGTTCTGAAGTGCCCCTGCCCACCAGCACATGTCCGGCGTTGTTGCTGCAGGTTTCCACTGCTTCGCGGTGGGACCGATCGTGAGAGCGGACCCGTCTGCCGTACTGATGATGTCTCCACAAACGTCTCGTTGTCCATAGATGTTGTTGACCATTTGGTCATAAAGGGAGGTACCAAAGGAGAGCCACATATAGTGGAGAATAGACACAATAATTAGATCACGGGTCACAACCGTCAAACCCCCGATGTTGTGCTCTCCGAATCCCAGTTGCTGAGCCGGGTTTTCCTCGACCGTGAAGAGCGAGTCATCCGATTATTCTCCGCTGACGCCGTTGAAAGTTCCCAACAGCCCGCTGGTATCTACTGGTTCATCGGTGGGGCCGAATGGCCAAACTGGTTCCTCCTTCGCCGGCGCTTGCGCTGCGGATAACGGGATCGGGGGGTCGAGGTAGTTACCGGCGTAGTTGGCTTTGCTGGAATTTGTACTGCCGATACCGTGCTGGGTGCGGAAGTCCGCATCGGTATGCATAGTGTTATTGTACAAATAACACCATTGATTTATATTTCCCCCTCTCCTCGCGTCTCCTGATCCCGCTTTTCCTTGTCGACTAAAGTGTTGTTATATTTTATGTTGCTGACGCCCCAGATTGGGCCCACGTCGGTGCTCCTTCTGCAGCATGGTGCAATCCTGCAAGATATATCCGACTCGTTGGCAGTAGTTGCATCGCATTGGACCGCACATCACCGCCGGCGTGCCCCATCCCCTGCATTCGACCGGCCTAGCGTTGACAGAACGCGAATTGTTGTCGACGTACATAGTGTGTATCATGTAACGAATGGCGTCCAGCCCAACATCCCGCCTCTTGTAGATGGCGGTTCAAACCACTCTCCTACACGGCTGGAAGGACTTGGATAACGATGTTCTCGTACCTCTCGTCGGGTGCTGCATGTCCCAGTTTCTCGAAGACGTCACTGCATTCGTCCCGAGCGGACATGAAGTCTTCCGAATCCTGGCTGGGCTCCGTTTTTGTGTTGACGACTTTATCGTGAGACACCGTTCTGGCCTTCTCTGGGGTGCCGTTGTGCCTTTCGGTCAGAGCCTTGCACACCAGTTGTTCATGTTCCGCTCTCCATCATCTGGTCGCTTTCTGTCGAACATCTTGACGGCGTTGATGGCGGATCTAGATGTGGCGAGAAGCAGAACACTCCATAGATCTTCGTTTGCCTGCAACCATATGTGCTTAGCGACAACACTAGGCGTTGCGGTGTCGATACCGCCTAGAGTAGGAGGTGATGGCCGGGCCTTGCTCTGAAACACTTAGAATACGGCCTTGCTGTAGAGAGAAAGGCAGACGCAAAGCTTACTCGTATATTCTTCAAACGACTCATTGTTCCTGCCGGTAAAGACGGAGCAGTTCTCGACGACCGTCTGGGTGTTGCTAGCCGACACGCTCTCCATGGCCACCTCTCCACGCTAAAGCGGATCTGTTTTTGTACGGAAAATCATATACACATATTAGGTAAAGGAACCGGAGTCCCTGTCGCTGTGTTGTAAAAAACAAAAAACAACATAAACAAAAGACATCAACGAACAAACAAACAAATGTACAAGCTCGTCCACGTCTGATGGAGTACATTGTAGATACAAGAACCGTCCGCGTCTGTGTTCGGCTTTTGAATCGCTGAACCGAACTTTGTCGTCGGGTCGCTGAAGCAATCAACAAATAGCTGTGGAGCTTTGTGTAAAATAAAGATGCAGCTGAAACGCAGAATGTAACAATCCCCAGCTGTTTCTGTTGCTCCGGGTCCTCGAACATGCCCGATACGCGCGCCGGATGGTAATACGATGTTTCAAACCCTTCTTAAGAATATTCGATTATACTCCTGCAGTAGGCTGCAAGTATTGGTGTAGTCAGTTGTTAAACTGACTGAGCAGACACACCGTGTCGAGGATGTGAAGAATTAATGACTGTTTACAAAGGCCGCTTGAGGGGAGCAAAGGATTAGGACGATAAACTGTGATAAGATCAGATGCGTTTCGACGAGTGAACGTCGGGGGGATTGCAAGCACTCCAGCTCCTCAGTACTGGTGGCCTCTCACACAGAAACGTCTATTGACGGCTTTTCGCCGCAACCCGTCGACTACAAGAACCACGTCACTGATAAGGCGGTGGAAACAGTTGAACCGCAAATTATGAGGCATTGACTCGATAGATTACGCATATAATGCCTATTGCTTAACAATATTTTGTTCTTGGCCCTTAACCGTTCTTGTTGCCCGGTGACATCCAGTATACCCATCATGACAATGTTTCACCGTAGGGAGATATACCAGCTCTCCCTCTCTTTAGTGTAGCAAACTAGAGAACATACGAGACAGGAAATTGAAATCGCAAAAATATGTAGGACAGCCTACGCAATGCCAAAGGTACTGTCCACGAAAGATAGACAAAGAATAGTCGACCATAGAGCAGGATATCACTAACCGAACAAGGAGAGAAAATATTCGGCGAAGGAAGAGAATTGACGGGGAAGGGTGGGGGGTAGCTATAAAATATGGACAAGGTGACTCTCCCCCGCCTCTTCCATTGAACACACGTTCTTGCTCGTGTGGCACCGCGATAGAGAGTAGGACTCACATAGTCGGAGAGGGTAAAACATACAAAGAGCAACGGGAGGCGTTAGAGGAGGAGATCAGGCAACTAGGCGCATGCGACATGGTAGATTTTGGTAGATGATAGGGTAGCGAGAAAACAATATCTATAATACGGGTCAGATCGTGGCGGCAGACGGCGAGTAGGCGGAAATAGGACACGCAAACTGTTTCTATGTAATGAAGGGAAGGAGCGTAATGAGCGCCGACATTTCGGACGTGTCTCAATTAGGAGTAGGAATGGTTCTCCGTCTCGAAACGGATGAGTGTGGGCAACGGCCAAATGACTAAGGCAAGCAACAAATTAGTACGCCCCCCCCCCCCCCCTCTTACTTTTCTCTCCGCTCAGCGATGGAAAAAAGAAAACATGGGAAATGAAAAACAAACTGATAGGGGTCACACCTTATTTTGTCGTCAGTAGTGGTGGTATCGCTGTTGAGATCCTCCCTTTTGAGATGATACCGAAAAATCTAACCCAGAGCCCCAAAACACGGAACGGCCGGCTCGCAAACGAAGCAAAAAAACAAAATATTCTCTAACGGTCTACACTCTGTGAACTAACGATAACACAACCTCGACCCGACACTGCAGACGCTTACCCAGTATATCAATATGGGCCGAAGTATCCAAAAACGGCCACGAGCGTAAACCCTACAGTACACGTTTCACATTCATACTGCGACCCCGACCGCTTCTCGTCCGAACTAGTTTTCCCAGTTCCGTAGGTCACGCGCAGGTGCATTCCTGGCGGCATATTGCATTGAGGCAGTCCCGCCTTCCCACACGGAGCAGGGTGCACATCCTGCTACACGCCTTTTTATCGACCGTGGACAGCGTGAAAGCCGGTCTGAGGGTCCCGGTGTAGGCCCTTAGGCGTATTGGACTTCGGTTCGGCGTCACATTACCCAACCCCATCCCCGCCGCCGACAAAAAATCCAACATCACTACAGCTCCCACTGACACGACTGCACCACGCCGTTGCGCTCCACTTTTACTGCTGCCACGAACACCAATAATGCCTGCCCCAGAACGACTCCGCGAAAAGTAAGGGGGACTAACGCTACCGGCAACACCTGCGAACATCGCGTCCCCGTCCGCTTCCTGCAACCTAGCGCACAATGCAGCGCGCGGTTGACCAACGTTGACGTGCCATTGGATCTTATCGAAGTGGTTGTGAAGCTGTTAAGAGATCGACAAGATCGACCGATCCCTGACCTGAGAATTTTCAGGTCCTCACAACCTCTGAGAAAGGCCGCGTCTTTCACCAGTGTCACGAACCATCAGGAGCAGGGACCCGTTCAGGAAACATCTGACTACCAAGGATGTCACCTTGTATACGTTGTCTTTCTCTTCCGTGCGTAGGGGCACATGAGTCTATTTGCGATTGGGTTCACATTGTAAAAGTACCCAGAATCTAAGGGTTTGATGTTCAGCTTTCAGCTTCGTAGGACGCGTAGGGCCTCTAGCGAGGCAGTCGTAGTATTAGCAGACCATGACATTATGCGGCGATTTGCGCGCCTTTCGAGTGTTTACGACTTACATCTCTGCCGCGCAGCGGATTGGATGGAATTTTACCACCGGCTATATTTTCCCCGTATATGCGGCCGAAGGTGGCCGCGGCGGCCTCCCTCTCTGCGCAGCACGTACCACGGCAATCTGGAAGGATATATGGGTGTGGCAGAGCTGCCGACCCACCTTACGATGCATCCCGTTCGAGTGGGAGGTTTGCTCAGCCAATCCCTTGCCGAGGCGGCCGTGGAGTACACAATTGAGATTGATGGCTGGAAGACAAGGTCAGTTGCGAGGCGCTACATCGGAGATGCCTCTCCACTAGACAAGTGCGGGGGAGCGAGCGGAAACTTGGCGCCAGTGACACAAGCGCTAGCGCGCTACCACTGTCGCCAGAGTTCGGAACGGATATTGTAGCGCGTTCTGGAAGGGAATGGGGCAAAGCTAAGAATGTTTGGGTCTGTCAACTGTCCCCCTCAGGCGCGTTTTTCGATGGAGGTATCACCTTTCGACTGAAAAGGTTTGCTGAATGACGGGGCTCCTTAACCCAGCATCGTCGGAAGCAGGTCATTTTCTTCACATGAGTCGCGCGTTGTTTACATAGACCATAGAATTATTCATCCGGGGTACCAGTTTTGTTTCTCTCCAAATCAGTTTTTAGGGAGAGGTCTTAGACTCCCGACATTACGGATTTCCGAAAACAAATGATGCACCTCTATCGTAGCACACGTTCTCACCAGTGGTTAATGAGACGAAGCGCAACGAGGTATGCGCGGGATTACAGGCTGGCGTAGGAGGCCTCATTGAACCCAATACATATATCAAATAATCTGCGGACATGTGACATAACACAACAGTAAAATGACGATCCAATCGTGGGCTCAAATGTTTGGCGCGAACAATGGAACACTACATTACGCCGAAATGTCCCATAATTTGTATCACGTAGGGGTCACTTCTTCGTTTCGAACCCGAACCTCGGGGGCACAGTTGATCACAACATTTCTTGCGACCATCACACTCATCCGGCAGGCCGATTGTTAATATTCTGCCTATTTACCCAGACCGTCTGCAGATACTAACCCCGCGCAGTGCATGGGATACGCTAGTCTACTCAGCGTTGGTGGGAATACCAGACGAGACCCCCTGGCCGGCTCAGGGGTCCTACTCGAATACCTGGTACATTTCATCCCTTGGATGACCCGCGGTTGCGAGACAAAACGCAACATAAAAACGAGTTGAACACTGCCAAAGGGGAGTTAGGCATGTGCGCTCAAAGCCTAAGAGGAGAAGGCATCGGCGCTATAATCATATGACGAAATCCTTCAGGGAAGGAAACGGTGCACATTCGTTAAGATAAGGTCGGAAGGACCGGCACAGCCTTATATGGGCGATTTTCGTCGCGGGAGCCGAAAGCCACATCACAGAGAATTGCCCTTGGTCACCAGAGGGCGTCGTGTCGCTCATAAATATCAACGCGGAGACGAAAGCCACATACGGTGCTTTGAAGTATACGGCAGGGGCAGGGACCCAACCATTGTTTACCATCGACTTTGAGCCATTCGAACGATGGGCTCTGCACGTCACCTTGAAGAAATACTTGAGGCGATTTACTTAAAGAAACGCGCAGCTAACCATTCCATTGCGAGGTCTTCTTGCAAAAACTTGGGAAACACGATAGTGCAAGACTAAAAGAAAACGTGGAAGGCACTCGCGCGTGTGACCGCCAGCTAGTCCCACCAACAATCTTGATAGGTAACACCCTACTGTAGCCTTGCTCTCCGCCAAACGTATAACACCCTTGCTCGGCGTCCTCATGTTTCATGCCTGCATTCGTCGTAAACATATAAATAAGCCACTATTGAAGAATGCACCGCTGCGATGTAAGCTTCCTCCTGTCCTAGGGTGTGGATGCTCAAGATCTCAATGAAAACAACTGGAGCGTGGTGTCCGAGGAGAATACAAAACATACATACTCACCTGGAAAATCGCACATGGCACGAAGTCGGTCTGACATAGGTTACATTCCCGCACCGGTGTGCTCCCGCTGCACGTCGCTGGAAGCACCCCCCACGAAGACATCACTTCCTGCTGCCACACGTTTGAGATATTTCTGTTCTTCTCATCAGAGCCACTATTGTCGTCGCCTCGCGCTCGGGCAACTGGGTAGGCAGGTGGAACTTCCGTTCACCATTTTTTCTGTTACCTATGAAGGAGTCCCGCTGTTATTCCCGGGCCCGTTCTGCTGGCCGGGCGTTCGAAGATTGTAGACGCGAGAAGCATTGTGCTCACAGAAAAATAGGATTATTAATAGCATATCTTGAGAAAATGTATGAAATCGCAGATTTTGTGTCAAAATTTTGGTGTACTGAGAAGGATAATATTCTTGTCCCATACCACCGTGGCGTTCGGCGCGTGTTAACATCAGGTAACTGGAACCGTGGTGCTCCATGAGCGCTTACGCGACGCCGTGAACCTCGAGGAGACAAGGAGACTGCGCGGGCGGACGTTAACGCTCGAATAGGCGCCTCGATGACAAGGATCCGTATATCAACAACTACAACGACTGCAACACAGCAATGCAAACACCGGGGCGAATTCATACCTCCGGTGGGCCAGCGGCTCCATGTGCAGCATTATCAGATACATTTGCAGGCCCAAAAAGCCCCAAAGGACGCACGCCCATGGTACCCGGAAAAATTAACAAGCGGCGACTGCTACTACGACCCAACTCACACCGCAGGCAAGCCGGCTACCAGTATGATTCTGATTCATGTACAGTAGGTGGTGCGGGTATGTGTCACGAAAATTTTCCCGCACTATACCGGGCACCCGCATTATACAAAAACCGGCCACTATAGAGGGGTCTATATTGTGTCAAACGATTTAAACCGCACAATATCGGACACCCGCACTATATGACCCGCACTATATGGGGCCACCTACTGTATTGCCTCGCTTTCCGTCTTTTTACTAAAGCCTCTATCTCAAACCCGGCTCCAACCACTATTGTACAAACCCCTGTGCCAGGAACACCCCCCCCCCCCCCACCCCGTTTAGTACCAGCCCATTCAGGCCTCCCCAATTGGCACCAAAATCTCTATTGCGCCTCCCCCTTGCACTACCAGTCGAAACAACCTCTCCTGATGGCTACCGCAACCTCTATTGCTTCGCTCCCCCTCCCCCGCCAGAACCAATACCAACTTGTACCAGCTCGAACAGCATGTCCACTATTTCTGCAGTGCCGCCGCACTCTCAGCACAAACCTCTTAGAGTTCCCCCGACGGAAACAGCAACCTCTCTTGCGCCATTCCCCCCCCTACTAGCCATATTTGCTGCAACGACGTCCCCCACCGCGTATACTGGCATGATCGCAAATATTTGTGTAAAACGTTGACGTGGATACACGCAACGTAGAACTCATCAACACTTCGCCCTTCCCCACTGAGGAAGAAGTCTGCGTTGGCGTACAATTGTTCATCGCGAGGGTCAGACTCCTCGTCTTAGCTGATATTTACCATATTTACATCACCAGTTCGCCCTTCCCATCCGTGCAGAAGACTTCAGTGGCGTAATCGTACTCGCCGCGAGCGCCAGACAGGTATTTGTGGACATCTGGTGAGGTGTTACGACTTTCAATTCGGCACACTGTAGGCATTGCGCTGCGTACCCAGATGGGTCTGGTAGATCGATGCTCTTGCAAAAGCGCCTGCGACATGTCACTTCTCGCCGACTGCACTCCTCATGAATGGTGCCTTCGACCAGGTGCGCACACACCCCAAGAACAAGGGACAACGCTTATTCTTCTGCCTTTAGGCTGCCTCTGCCTCTACGGATGCTTGCGGCCCACAACATTTGCCGGACTATCAACCAGGTTTCGGCGTGCACCGTGGCATGCGGTGCCGCACTTTCGACATATGTGAGCGCATTGAGACAGTTGAGTTCGTTTTTACAGGTCTCGCAGAGGAGTTTATGCACAGCGAGCTATGCCGTTGTGATAGAACCAGACGTAGGCGTCAGTTTACTAGTTTGACCACGGCACAGTACACTGGACAATAAATGGTCTCGGTCGAACCCTTTGATTCTGTCTCAAGCAGGTAGCAGGCACAAGAATACACAATATATTATACAAATCGCCCGCCATTAATAGTGGGACAAAAAATATGTTCTAGAGGGGCACATGCCTTTTTGATCGTCCCCACCGTCACTGCATCTGCGCGGCAAGAACGTTCGCGCAGTAACTCGCACCAACAGTGCACACAACGTAACATTTTATGAAATTTATGCCATTTCGCCTTGAACTGTGTCGACATTGACCGTTTACCCACGGAATATAGCAATGACCCTTTAGAGCACTTCGACATAGTTTATCTTTTGTCCACCACGTTCTCGATCACAGACCCCCCCCTTCGGTGGCCGCTTTTCACTGTGACGGCGCGAGCTTCTGTCTCCGCGCATATTCACTGACAGTGCCTCAACCGCGGGAGACGAAACGACAGCGTGACAACGTGCCGTAAGCGTTTCATCAACTCTATTGGAGTCACCTCTGGTCCCAGCACGATCCTCCCTTTCGAGATGTTCACGGGTTTGCATCATTGCTTCGTCCGCTACATTGAATCAGGATAAACCACCGCGGAAATACCACACGTCCTTAAAGAGCCGTGGACATCTGATGTTTTGTCGGGCATTGAAACACGTAGTAGATGTCACGACGTTAGGTACCGGAAATACAACATGCGCGGCGCCGAGTGTCTTTGAAGACCACTGGTGTAGCTACCACGAACAATAATTTGTGTAAATGCGGTTACGTTGCAAATTATCAAACGGAAAGATCACATACGGCAATATGGGAAACCAGTATGGCGTTATCAAAGTAGACAAGTCTGTGACAATGCCTATAGTACGCGCCCTACGACAATCTTCTCTGCAAACGCTCCATGATACATATGACGGTACACAAATCCTCCTGCAACAAGGTCCACCTTGCCATCAACGTATGACATGTTCGAAATACAGTATATCAAGGAGAATGAATGACCTTGCGTTTCGAGTACATTGAATTTATCCGCTTGTGTCATAGAACAATACACTATTATGCTCGGGAGAAGTGATAGCCATCAATCTTCCAATGCGCAGCCGCCATCGAGAAGAGTGGTTGCGAGAGTAACAAACCGACGACGGATAGATGGAGGATTCTTCTCTCCTATGGTCAACCCAGCCACTGCAGGGGAAGCGGGGGTATGAACGAGATACTCGGGAAGACAGGAAAGGAACGGGATAACACGTCTTGAAAAAAATATATCAAGATTCATGGTGGCAATCGAGACTATATATTCCGGACGTAGAAACAATGGAGCAGGTACGATGCACGCTGGCTCGAAGTGATTAAAGGGAAAGTATCAACAAGCTGAGCACTTGACCATTGGTATGCAGCAACCTTCAGCAAACCTCGTTACTATCAAAAAGGCCCAGGGGAGAGGGGGGGGGGGCGGCGGCTCGAACGCGCGGTGCAGAGCATCTAGCATCAGTATCATCGACGATCCTGGGTTATAAAAAACGAGTCCTCGAAACCTGAAACTGGCATCTCTCCTGACAAGGTGCCTAGAGACAGCCGTTGAGTGTGCTTCAGCCCCTGTATTCTTTGCTGTTGCCCTTTTCCACGCTAACTCCAACGTGTACCCGCGTACTCTGACGCGGTTTTGTTTGTCGGGACATTGCCTTATTTGGTAGGCCTTGTTCGTCCAGGTAGAATTTTCATGCACCACCAGGCGGCGGTATGTCTACCAACAAATAAAATTTGGGTCTCTCTTGGATCCTCGATGTGCTCCGCGCCCTGAGGATATTTGGCCACTTGTACTTTCTTTCTTTTCGCTACGTCCTGGGACCTCCACTGCACCCTGAGCGCATGATGTTTCACGACACATTTTTTTTCGGCACGATGATCGAAGTTGTTGGCTTTCAAACAGTGTTCCTTCGCGTTTTTGCTTTGGTACGCTTACCGTCTTCTTTTTGTTGGGTGCAAGTTTATTATTCGCTAACGCTTCGAGGTATGGGTAGTTTTTTACCTGCTTTACATCGGTGTATAACGCAGCCCGTACTGCCAGTCCCAATGGCGTTTTAATGAGATGGTGTGTTTATTCTTGTCTAATTAAACCGTCCACTGTAGAGACGCGTTTTCTGTTTTTTCCGTGGCCATTCGGTGAGTTCGAGTGATTTGAGCTGATGTCAAAGCATCACTACCATTACACATGCACACAAAACTCCGCATAAAATGTGTGACCCGACCCCGGTTTCTTAGTGGTGTTTATTTCGGTGTCTTTCCTGCAGTAGCTCAAGGTCACTTGCGTGACCGACTCTATTCTCGTTTGCGGTCTCAGGCCTTTGTGCTGCTCTAATTCGATATATGAATCGACATCTCAATGGTAAACTACTTCGTATCATGCAGCGCCTACAGCATCTTCGGCAGTGACATACAGCGTCGCTCATGGGTGCGTGGCTGAAAGCCCGGAATAAAAGTGAATGTGCCCCCCGCTACAGGTAGCCTCGGTCAAGCACAACTTTCATCTACCTCTTCGTTCCGTTTCGCGCGTGTGGAAAAACGGTCTACAACACGTTTGAAAACCCCTACATTGCCGGAAAAGCGCACACATCCGCTGTTATGAACACACCCAGTCCGTAAACGCGGCACGGTGAGGAATGTGATCGGAAGTACCGGCGCCGTGTGTTTGACGAAAAACTAGGCCCTGCCCGTGATTTCGACGCAAATGCGGGTGAAGATATGCTTGGCCGACTTCAGAAAGAGGTCGGGTGAAGATGGCTTGGCCGACTTCAGAAAGAGCTCGGAACGCGAACGGGCCATGGATGGTGACGTTTTGTAAGCGAGAAAACGCTTGTCTTCCGAGTATGCGGCGAGGTATATATCTTGTTTTCCGTGAGCGTGCGTCGTGGTTTCCTGTGAAACGAAAAACAGGATGTAAACCTCACCATAAACACGGACGGCAAGCGTTTCCTCACCTATATAACCAGACGCTGTAAACCCTGTTCGAACGGGGGCAGCGGGGTGCTTGTGATGGTCAGTTTTACTCCCACACCCTTGCGGTTTCTGTCGTTAGGTTCGTTGAAAAGTCTCAATATAGTATGGGGTTGCTGGTCATGCTCGAATTAGTTCGGTGGCAACTCATGGGCCGATTTTCGTATTTTGGGTCTGACTTCAATATCGGTTTTCCTGATTATTGATTCTGTACGAATAGTTATTGTAGCGACCTACACCCATGATGTAAACACAGGGTACGGATTTGATAAGGGGCTTCCTTCCACAGTCGGTGGTCCTACCAATATCTCACGGTGCTGTTGTTTTCTCCATGTATTTCTAGATTGGGGTTAGTCGTCTCACTCGCTCTTTCTTTGCTGCTGTATTGTATCATGGCACCAGCCGAATGTCAGGAAGGCGAGAGGCACAGCGGTCGCACAGCCGCGAGGAGTACGCCGGCGCTCAGGCGAGCGGGTCTATCGCTGGGTATACTGGACAAATAGCATGTGTCAGAGTTGCGAATAGTCCTGATGTTGACGATGTTTGAGCCTCAATCTCTTATTCAGTTTTGCATATTTTGTGTTTGCTCTTTTTTTCCCCTGAAGTGCCGGAGGTACTGTGGAAGATGTATGTCAGTCTGGACTGGAAAGTACCTTGCATAGCTTTCGCGGATACCCGCATTTTGAAAGCGTCAATTTTTTTTGTTTATGGGCCGACTAACCAACGGTCGAAGGTACGAGCGCCTCATAGGGCCTAGCGTCCAAGACACGTTCCAGCACGCGCGAAGGCACACGGACGAGGTTCGCAATTAAGGAACCCAGTAAAACTTACCGCATGCGATATTGCTCGTACTCCCACCTTTCGGCGGGAAATTTCACGCGTTTTGATTAAGTATGGCAGTAACCAAGTCCCATACTGCATTGATGGCGATTATCCACATCCAGCAACGACCTTCGTTTGGAAAAAGACGGTACCAAGATTTTAAGACGCGCCTTGAAGCCTAGGGTCTAGTCTCGGCTGAGAGGGTGTGTGACGCTTAAGAATCAATGAAAGTTCAGGGTCAATCTACTGCGGTAGACAGACACAAAAAGATGATATGGCTACTTGATGTGATAATGATTTGGACGGCACTGATCGTAGTTGGCGCCACCATCCATAGATTGATATGCAAATTGCCACGTTATGCTCAAAGTGTACATGTCATGAAAGGGCAGGTTGTGACACCAGCTTAAAATCTCTCATATCTAGGCGGAATGGTTGTGCGTACTACGTTGCAAGGCGCAATGTGCCTTACACTCTTTTTACTTACCTGTTTGTTGTTGGCATTCGTCTAAACTGTGGCTATTAGTTTCTTGGCTGTCAATTCTTCAGCTTTTATCGTCCATTGGACATAGGCATCGGACTAAAGTGGACATGCACATTCGCACGAGAGGTATTACTCGAAATCCGGTGTTGCAAGCGTTGAAAGAGTCGAGTCTATCAAACTCTAAGGAGACAAGCCGGCAAATCGATTCTACTGGCGCCGCGAGAATCACACAAGTCTCTATTATTTCTAAGCTTACGGCGAAACCCGACTTTGAGGTGCTTTCGCGGAATGCGGCACACTACGGCGAGAAAAAAGGAGCCAGTAGCCCAGTCCAAACAATGTGCAATGTTGATGATATCGCGACCTCGCTGTATCCCAAGGGGCATTTCTACTACAGTTAAACATGGAAGAAACTGTTAGCAAAAACAGTTTGAAACAGATGCAAGGTTTTAACGTAGCTACTTAAACTACGACACCAACACCACAGGCAACGCCGGCGGTTATAACCTTCAACGACAGCGACAGCAATATCGTGGCATCGTATTCACCAACTCTCCGAGGGTGGCGAGCGAGGCAGCAAAACCCAAGCAACCGCGTGGTACAAACAGGTTATATTCTTCGCGAAATGTCCCAGGTAAATGAAAACAAAGTACACGGTATTACATTCATCGGCTTTGATCATATGGCGATGTTTAGAAGGCGGAATAAAAATAACACTCCCTATGTATGCTGCACAAAAAATTGTAGGTTAGCTGCTTTCGTGTTTCACATGCCTCCCCAAACATCAAATTAGGTGCAACCTTATTGTAGTCTTAGGCATTGGTTTATGTGGGATTGGGAAGAAACATGTTAGTTCGCCCCCATACACGGAGAATATGAGGTTCTTGTTGCCGTTTATCCTAGCCTGGTCCCGGAAAACAAACGAAGTCACGAAGAACACTCCACAGCGAACAACACAACGAAGGTAGCTAGGATTCGACGAGGCGAGAGCGTTTTGAGTAGTACAAGCGAAACAGAAACACCAGGGGTTCATCACCTAGTACATGTCGTCGTGGTGCTACCGAGAAACATGTTGCCGTCTTTGCGGTCGGCAACTAGGCAAGGTCCGCATTTAGCGATTTCGACATCGAGGGCCGAGGCAAAATTGGATGAGGATCACCCCACGCAGAACGCACCAGCGACAGCCACGAAGGTGTGGGGGCGAGAAGCTGGAAGGACCATGACAAATGCGATGGCGTACGTACCGCGGTGTTGTAAGAGTTGTTTTGGAACAGACTATTAGTAACAGAAGTTTGTCTATAGGACGGGATTCGTTATTTTGAGGTGTGTGTGGGGAAACGCGAAATGTTGACGTTAAAAGTATACTCGTGGATGTGCTGCCCACATGAAGTGCTCCACCAAGCAGATGTTTCTTGAAATATCGCAGGACACGCGGGCAGGTAGGTGTTGTTCGAATGAGGCTTTTGCTTACATGTGTTCCGTTTTCATCACTTGTCAACTGACTGCAACACGATGTAGCTCAACAGATGAAGACTATAAAATAATATAAACCTTGTTAGGGATATTACGGCCCAAACGACTTAAGCGACCTAGCAACCGGTGTTTATGTCTGATAACTCACACAAACAATCGATTTTCGTCACCCATCGAGATCTTCAGCACTACCTGCGTCTGTCCCGATGCCCCCAACATGGGAAGCAAGCTATGCGATATCAAGTTACAAAACACGGCCGAAATATGCCTCGACAGCACACAACTATCAGTGTAAAAATGAAACACGTAAGCAAGAAAAAACCCAAGCCAACAGACGCGTTCTACAATAATAGAGGTGCACCATTGTTTTGGTTTAGATTCCGCAATTTGGGAGCTCAAGACCCGTCCGAATAACTGTTAGGAAAAAAGTAATAGTGCTACTGGATGAAAACTCTCACGGCCTAGGCACACGACGAAACTCATGCAAAAACTTGACGTACTTCCGACGATATGGGGTTAAGCAGCCCCGTCATTCAGAAAACAGTTCAGGCGAGAAGTGCCACATCTATCGTAGCACGCGTCAACAACCAAGGCGGAACGAAAAACATACAAAATAGAAGAAAGTTAGAGGAAAGGAGGAAATGAAGTAGGGCCTTCGACAATGAAAATATGTACAACACGCTGAGACCATAACGACTAAAAACGTAACTACGAACATATACGCCTTAACCTCCAAACCTTATCAAGTCGGAGAGTACTAAACACGGATCTTCGCCAGCACTGCTCAGAAAAGTCGATGAATAAGTCCGACTTCCACTCTAATGGCAGACGCATATCAACAGGCAACACGCGTCAGAATGACTTGTAATGATATTTAGTTTGTAGTTGCAACGGGATTCGCCGACCTATATCATTGATGAGGACACACAGCCCGTAGTACGCGCGATCGGAGTATCACACACAGCTTGCAATAGTGAGTTTCGGCAAAATATTCGATATTACAGCTGGAGTGCAGTTTAATTTTTATGCTATAATTCGCACATAGACGTTTACGCGAGGTAGTCTCTGTTGTATTCATACACAAATGCATTCAGCAGCCGTCAGATATGTTATCTCCCTCAAAAACGTTTTTTTTTTATGGTTTTCGTGGTCAGATTGATTGGCATCACACTGTTGACGCTGGGCACACACTAGTTCTAAGGGGAGTCATCGACCTATATCGTTAATGAGAACACACACAGAAAGACGCGAGACTGGAATAACACACGGCTGAAAGGATGCGTTTAGACGAAATCGTCGATCTCACAGCTGGAGTGCGATTTAATTACCTACCTGGTATCATATAATAGGCAGTACCCCAGTTTTGTTACTCGAATCTGCTGTGCTTTGAGGAATATATATACCCGACAACATACAAGGAACATCGATGGTACCATGGTTACAAGCCCCTTAGGTTCGATTGAGCGACTTCTTCACGAAGTACCAACTGGTTGATTGAGTGAATCCATCGATCCCTGGTTCGAGCACACCGTGTTGAACACGCTGTACTAGTTGATGTGGATCACTAACATAACAGCCATGGCCCACTCATGACCTATTGCGGCGTCCACAAAAAACCCTACGTGCGGTTGATCACCCTACTTACAGTAGGAAGGTGCGTCTGGGTTGAGAGTATGTTGTAGTGAGCAGCTACAACATAAACAAACACATGCGGACCCTCCACGAGTTGGGGTTTGTCCAATCCTCGCCATGTCCTTATCTCGGCAACAGACCCGGAGCCGCAACCAACATCGAGCTAACTACAGCAGTCGGACGGGCGCCGTCCGCCTACCCCGTGTTAGTGTACAGCAGAATTCTCGATATCACGACCGAGCAGAGATGGTACAGGTCGGTTGAAAGACTTTGATACTAAAATATTTAACGTCATTATTTGTATATGAACGCTGTTTGGCAAAGCTGTTGTCAGATCTTCAAGCCAAAAATATATTTAATGAGATGGAGTAGTAACGGTGACAAGACGGTACGGGCAGCACGCGCCGTCGCCACCACGTGAACTGAAGGATACATCCACTAGCGATTGAACTGCGAATATAACTGCCTGTTATTGACACACGACATGGATGATAATACGTGGAAGTGCAGTGAGCTAAAGCTACATTATTGCCCATCCGCCGGATGATTGAATATATCTCCCATAAATGTTTGGAAAATGGTTTTTACACCTCAAAAATATACTTCGAAGTAATCATTTTGGCAGCTTTCTTTCGTGAACTTCTATTCGATTCGGGTGACCGCCATGATGCAATGCTTTTTTTCAATTTTTTGTGCGAAAATCCATAGACAGGAGCAGACCTGGTTATGTTTTCAACGTCCATGTATATATTGTTGACGTACTGTCCACAAGAAGCCTCTTTGGCCAAGGTCGCGCCGTTCGGATTTTGTCAGAATTCATGGGGCATATGGTATAACAGGTATCATATTTATATAGTCCTTCCAGTGGTCCAGTGGTAACCTTTTGACAGCTACTAGAGAGTTGGCTCTGGAGTTCAAATCTCATGTGGGTCGGAAATTTACAGTTTTTTGAAAAAATGTGGAAGTTATCAACCGCTGAAGGGGCCTTGCAGCGAGGGTAAGCTAAATCCAATGCAGGTCGGCGGGACAAAAAAGGGGTAAAGTCTTGTCTCGAAAAAAATGAGGCCGCACACCGTAGTGGGGAGGGGGGAAAAGAGAATGATTTGTTACCTGCACCTGATTTTCTTCGACGGGGAGAGATAAGTATAGAACAATATGGTAAAAATTTGTAGTAACAATGTGGGGAAACAATCAATAACAGTCAAAAATTTATGTACCATAGCCTCGCTCCGTACTTGAATTCAACCCACACCATTTCAGCAACCAATATATACACAATAGTCAAACTATGAACAAAGTAACGGTATTTCAAGTTTATTTGATACCGCTATAATCAATAGTTGTCAATGGTGGTTATTGCAGGTTTTTCTTCAGTGATGAATATGAATTTACCTATATTTGACCCAAGCCGCGAGGGAGAACGTTGAAACTCTCAAACGTCTGTCGTACCTTCGTTGTTAGGCCCCGGATACAGTTCTCTCGGCGTACGCAAATACCCCTTGCAAATATACGCATCAAGCCCCCCAACTACCATAAAACAATACGTATTCGAAAAAACCTACGGAAGGAACCACACAGGTGCGTTACTCACCGGCTGGGCGCCGGTGAACCTATGCACCGAGAACAGAGGCCGGCGTATTTGAAATATTAACGTGTTATGTGACTCTCTCGGCCTCGATTGGAGCGACCCGGGAATAAGGTGAATGAATGGGCTCGAAGCCACAACGTTGGAAGTACTCAAAACATCGTTTCGATATGTTTGTATTAATCTCCATACACGCAACAACCCATGACCACAAGCACGAAATACCTCCAACAGTGAGAACCGAGAACGTAACTAGCACGGAGCGCTATACCTACTGATTGCTTGAATACACCAAACCAAACGCACGTGCCACGCATGCCGTAGCGTATTGAGTGTGCCATGCATGACGTGGGATTTCGTGGGTGAATGCGTCGCACAATATGTGTCCCATGAACCTGTTCTTGCGTAGATCGACGTAGAAAAAGCATACAATTTACAATGGCGTTAGCCGGCGATTGTGTGAGCCTTGACCGTGTTCCGCATGAAGAACTGCGGTCATGAGGTCGACAAATGATTGCGACTTCCATACAGAATGCATCTTTTGGAACACCCCAGTAGGGTTGACGGACTCCACGAGAGAAAGCTGAAATTCCGGTTCCCAACAGGAGCTGAGAACGAAGTAACGATCTAACTCCAGCGGAAACATCATCGATTTTTCCACATTAGCAACCTACGGCATGTTGACGCTTGACCGAGGCACTCCAAGCAAACATCATCAATGTGACCAAAACTCATTCTTCATATATATCCTCTACAACAGTGGTCTTGGTAATATCCTCGATATGGAAATGAGCACAAACTTGCGCCAAGACGTTTGGTCCCCGTCGCCTGTCAGCTCACAGGTCACGCACAAACCATACATGTCCATAGCCTAACGTATTCAAAAGATCATTGTGCATGTCAAGATGGACATCACTTGCCCTCCACACTGCCGCCCCCCCCTGCCCCGTGCTCCACCGACTGTTAATAAAATGCGCAAGAACCGTCCACAGCAAATCTCGTAAACACCGGCCCTTACGCAGTCCAAATGGATAATTTCCCTTGGGAAGTTTCTACACCCTGGTTTTATGGTACGTAGCCGGTGTATAACAGCAGCATCGAGAGAGAAGAAAATCTAAGGAATCCAATAAAAACAACTCCATGAACCATAGTCCCAGTCGTCATTCGGACAGTGCTACATGGAGTACTCTTTCCCATATCACAAGCACCGTCAAGTAGGAATCCTGCCTTATAGAACCGTAGAACGTCCCCGGTACTTACGCCCGAATCAGTAAAAGGCGACGATACACGAGGGTAACGTTTAGATAGCAAAGTGAACATCGTTATACGAACGGAGCACATGTCACCAATGAAATCCAAATAAACAGTAACACAACGAGAACAAGTCGGTAGTCAGGGCGCCGACCGACGCGTTGACCCCCACGTGGGAACGACTGATGTTGACTGCTGGTCCAAACATGTGCCAAAATGGTGCACGAAACACAAGACACGTTCCGAAACGAGGCGGGTTGAGCACGCCTTGTTCTTCAGCCCGTCAGGCCGGTTGACGACTGCTGCATTGCCGCCAAGAGGATGATATGACTGCCGTGTGCCTGCCTTTGGCTTTTCTGGATTCCTCTATGAACGACAGTATGTTTTTCAAAATGCACCGCGTCTCGTGGATGAGTGTCTACCGTGTGGGGATGAAGCTCAAAAAACCGAACTATTCATCGGTTCGCCACATCTGATCCGTCGGAAACACAGCGCGATCACTTCGACTTAACGGCCTTTCCCACGCCAGCCTCGCTGGAAGGTTGGCACACCGGGTGCCCCCCGCTGACGTACATGTCGTCGCATTCTCCGTTCTATTATAATGTAGAGGATTGTCGTCCAGGGGTCGTGGTATGATTAAAGGAAAAAGCGTTCTTGAAGTTGTAGATAATTGAGGAGCAAAAGCGGTTGAATGTATTAAGGTTAAAAGTATGGTTATATTAACATCAGCACATATTTTAGTGATCAAGGCTACGGTGGGGTATCATAGGGAGTCCCCATTCCAATACCGGGTTTGAGGTATAATACTATCATACTCGCGCGGGTGCTTCTGTACCTCACCGACGAAAACACGCTAGACGTTCTGCTTTCGTCTGGCATAGCACAGTTAACCATCCCACTGGGCATGCATGTTGAGATAGTACAACAGGACGAAAGCCTATGGCTTCAATGAACAGGGAGGTCACCCCGTGCGAGTGATCCTACGGCACTGCAAAAGAAGGCCCCAGCAGGGACCCCTCATACCGCAGCATTGGTATTGAAAACTTTAGTAACTGCAAATTTGACCGAAAAAGAAAAGCTGTTGTGGCAATAGCCAGGTCCAAGCGACTGTTACGTACTAAACGAGCTAAAGAATAACGAAGATGGTCGGTCGCAGTTGCTGTAGTTGAGCATGCACAGAATCGGCAGAGTGTGTAGGCGTTACGGGTCGATGCGAGTAACAGGAGAAAGGAGGATAGGAAATAAGTGTGGGCGAGGCTTGGCGGCATCAACTTCAATCGGCACCCGGGGACGGGCCAAAGATCGAGTGGCATGTTTTTGAAGTTATCCACTTCGGCTTGAAGTTTGCGGGAAAAACGAACAAAAAGGCCGTGGATCACACGAACACTTTTAATGCAACACGGAGGGATGTCACATGGATTAGAGGCGCTAGGCTCACCGCGTTGTTGCTGGTGTATGTCACTTGGCCCGCCGAATTGAAATGGCCCGCGTCCTCAATGTACACGGCTCCACCCTGAGGGCGACACAAGATAGGAAGGTGTTCAACAAGCACTTATACAACAGTCACGGAGCTAGACCAGTACGAGGGTACGCTCGGTCCACATCACGAATTCGTATGTCGGCTATACATGCTACGCGCCGTTAAGGCAAATGTTTTACGGCAACGACGACGGTGAAAAAGGCGGCGGCCGAAGCGACGTGCGGCTCACACCTGTCTAGGTGGAAACTACAAGGGCTTTTCACGGGTCATGACCCGACCCGCGGGTCGGTCAAGGGGGTTTCAAAATCTCGCGGGTCGGGTCGGGTCGGGTCATCACGTTTTAAAATCTCACGGGTCGGGTCGGGTCGGGTCAAGAGGTTTTCAAAATCTCGCGGGTCGGGTTGGGTCGGGTCAAAAGGCTTCAAAATCTCGCGGGTCGGGTCGGGTCGGGTCAAGAGGTTTTCAAAATCTCGCGGGTCGGGTCGGGTCATGACCCGCGAGATACAGGTCACTCCGCGGGTCAAGCCATAATGACCCGTGAGTTGTTTTGGGCTGACCCGCGGGTCCGACCCGCGGATCTAGCCGGCGGATCCGCCTTTTTCAAACTTACAGGTGAGAGCCACGTTGAGGCCGTGTAGGCGCCCCGCGGGTCCGGCCCGCGGGTCCGCCAAAAAAATACAAACATTTCGGCTTCCTGCCTCCCTCGTGCCGATGCTCCGATCATATGTCATCACAGCGTGCAGAACAATCACCAGGCAGTACCCCTAGCTACTCGTAACAAGGCATACAGCAGTGTGACGCGAATCCCGTACCTACTGAAGCCGTAACAACAGCAGTAATATTACGGTCATACCAGTACGAAAAGTGACCAAACGTAAAAAGGCAAGGAAGGGCAGTCGTCGTCGAAGCAGCAGCAGCAGCAGCAGCAGCAGCAGCACTGGCAGCAGCAAGTACCAGCAGCAGACCCCGGATTCTCGCGGATCGCAGCCCCTGCTGACAGACCCATCGCCCCAATTGTGGGCTTGCTGCCGGAGGCGGCTCAGCTAGGCTGCTTGCCGGGGCTGGAGACTGCACAGATAGAAGATAGATACAAGCAGTGTAGTAGTAGTAGTAGTAGCAGTAGCTAGCTCGAGAATTATCATAC
Source organism: Undaria pinnatifida (assembly GCA_012845835.1). NCBI lineage: Eukaryota > Phaeophyceae > Laminariales > Alariaceae > Undaria > Undaria pinnatifida. Next base: position 4,542,900 of record JABAKD010000007.1, read on the forward strand.
CAGTACGATATAAATGTGACCAAACGTAAAAAAGCAAGAAGAGCAGCCGTTGTCGAAGCAGCAGCGGCAGCAAGCAGCAGCAGCAGCAGCAGCAGCAGCAGCAGCAGCACCCTGGCAGCAGCAGCAGCAGCAGCAGCACAGCAGCAGCAGCACCCTGGCAGCAGCAAGCACCAGCAGCAGCAGACAGCGCATCCTCGCGGATCGCACCCCCTGCTGACAGATCCACCGCCCCAGTTGTGGGCTTGCTGCCGGAGGCGGCTCAGCTAGGCTGCTTGCCGGGGCCGTAGATTGCACTTGTAAATTATAACTAGCTCGCTCGTCGGGTCGCTCGTCGGGTCGACCGGGTGGTCTAACGGTACGGGCATGTTCATGCATGTGGGTTGCGGTTTCTTTCCTATTCCTCGCGCGCACACCACATGACATAATCATCAGCTGCAAACAATGCCGGTAAAAAACGCAGAGAACACGACATACTGGGAAAAGTACGAGGGACCAAGGACCAACCAACCGACCGAGGTATACATGCTTTGACCCGTGACTTTTTGACTTTGACCCGTGAGAAATGTCACGGGTCAAGTTCACGTGACCCGCCAGACGACCCGAATCTCGCGGGTCACCCGGATTGTCGCGGGTCGGGTCGGGTCGGGTCGGGACGATTTCAAAATCTCGCGGGTCGGGTCGGGTCGGGTCAAGACATCTCGAAAATTTCGCGGGTCGGGTCGGGTCGGGTCAAGACGTCTCGAAAATCTCGCGGGCCGGGTCGGGTCGGGTCAAGACGTCTCGAAAATCTCGCGGGTCGGGTCGAGTCAGCTGACCCGACCCGACCCGACCCGACCCGCGAGATTTGACCCGACCCGTGAAAAGCCCTGGATAATACCGCATGCCCTGCATAATAAGGTGGCGAAAACGTGCCAATATTCACTTGCTTTGGTCTCGCATTCAACGCCAGCGAAAGGGGGCCAGACGTTGTCTGACCGCGTACCGTGTGTAATCATGTGTCGTATAGGGAAATGTCGATTTACGCTAACTCCAGAGTAATCCCGCGCCACATAGGGGCGCAGCAGAAACTTCGGAATTCCTAGCATAAGCAGCTCGAATGATCGCCCGAACAGATGGCCGCGAAGACATCGGTTCGAGCGCAACCCGACCGACCAGACTTTCTATGAGCTAATTGAACCAACAAACATGCTCTTAAACAAAACCATACTGACGGACATTCCTACACCTTAGGAGCTCAAACGGTCAGAAATATTTGTACCACAGAGTGCCGCACTACCGTGAGATGCGTCTACGTCCGAAATGCTAAATATATGTTTCCGCAGGCATACCAACCTCTTTGCGTTCGCCTCAAATTCCCCATCCAGGGCAAAGAAAAAATACTTGAAAGTTTTCGACGAACTCTTCGATCTCATATCTGGACCATTAGGTAAAAAAATATACATATATTTAGAAAAAAAAAAAAATACACTCCAGCTGTGAGGTCGAATATTTTGTCGAAACTCATCTTTGCAAGCTGTGTGTGATACTACGATCGCGCGTATAAATGATTATAACGGGTATATGAAATTTTCTCACTTCTACTCTCCAGCTTCTGGACCAGCCGTGGTCACAGGTGTCGTCCCGTCTGCCCCCCTGTTCTTGCGTTCAATTGTTATCGCGCATAGGGTTTAGCAATAAAGCTTTAACACGTTGTTCAAAAACCAAATTATCAATCGAAATCGGCCAGAGTAATAAGCACTTCTGCAATTGATATCACGCCATAATCTCTCTAGCCATCCATGACGTGGCTTTCATCCCCCCCCCACCCCCTCCAACGCCCTCTCCTTCCCCACCACCCAAACGATCGCCTAGACCTAGTACCACGCGTATAGCAAGCCCCTACATAAAATGAATAACTCGAGCGATCGCAGTATCACGCACCAAATCTTTGATCTCACAGCTGGAGTGTATATCAATACAATGTAACCCAAACCTCTTAAAACCCCTCCCCCCCGCCCCCTCCCCCTCCCCCCTTCTTTTGTTCTCTTGTTCAAACGCCCCACTGAATATCGAAATCCGCCAGAGTAATAAATACTTCCGCGCACTGGATGTCACATCATTTTCCTTCTAAAGGCATTCATGCCGCTGCTGCAATACCCCCCCCCCCCCGCCACTAACGGTCCCTCCTTTCCACCCACACGCACCGTCGCCAAGACCTAGCACCTCGCGTATAGCAAACCCCTACATCAATGCGACCTAAAGCCCATTGCCCCCCCCCCCGCCTTCCCCCGTCCCCCACCCCCCCACGTCCGCAGCCCCCCACCCCACCCCCACCCCCTTGAACACTCCGCCCTCTACTCACTGGTCGTACGACGTACAGGATATTCATGATAAACTAGTGCATTCTTCTCAAAACCGTCACATTTACCCCATTAAAAGATGTAGAGTTCCCACGCATAGATTGAGCTGCCCCGCACGTCCCCCCCCACCCCCTCTCCCCCCCCCCTCCACCCCCCCCCCCCCCCCATGATACACTGGTGCATTATTCCAAAACCATCAGATTTGTACCCTTGAAGGATTTGTAGTTTCCACGCACAAATAAAGCTGCCCCCCCCGTCCCCCTCCCCCACACCCACCCCCGCTCCCTTTAACCTAAACCAGACCCCCACGTCCTTGATCTCTCCGCCCTTCCCTCACCGGGGTTTCGAGTTACCGGGTTCACTTGATAATCTGATGCATTTCCTTCCACAGCTGTCAGATTTTGTCCCCCTCAGAAACGGGTTTTATAGTTTCCGCGCACAGCTTGACTAACATCAGCCTGTTGACCCTGATAGCTACACTGTGGTTGCAAGGGGAGTCGCCGACCTATATCCTCAAAGAGGACACACAACCCGTAATACGCGCGATCGGAGTATCATTCACAGCTTGCAAAGATGCGCTTCGACAAAATATTCGATCAAACACCTGCAATTTTTTCAAAAAATATTATATATATATTGTACGACTTACCCCAGGATATACATGATAAACTGATGCATCATTTCCAACACCGTCACATTGATCCCCTCAAAATAATGTATTGTTTCCACGCACATATTGAGCTGCCCCACACGCCCCCCCCCCCGCCCCAAATCCCCCCCCCCCCCCCCCCAATTATATACTGATGCCAAAATCGTCAGATTTATCCCCTTGAAAGGATTTATAGCTTACATGCACAAATTGCCCCCCCTTCCCCCCCCCCCCCCCCCCCTCCCTCCAAGCCCGCTCGCTTTTGATCAAAACCAGGCCCGCACGTCCTTCAAAACTCCGCCCAACCCCCCCTTACCGGTTATTCGACTTACGAGATTCACTTGATAAAAGAATACGTTTCCCTCCACAGCTGTCAGATTTTGTCCCCCTCAGAAGCGGGTTTTATAGTTTCCGCGCACAGACTGACTATAATCACCCTGTTGACCCTGATAGCTACACTGTAGTTGTAAGGGGAGTCGCCGACCTATATCCTTCATGAGAACACACAACTCGTAATACGCGTGATCGGAGTATCACACACAGCTTGCAAAGATGAGTTTCGACGAAATCTTCGATCTCACAGCTGGAGTGTATTTTCATTTTTTATAATATATACCTGGTTCCGTTTATGTAAGCGCCATACATGTGCAACTGGGTGTGGAAATTTGTCGCTGATTCTCCCCTACAGATATCAACATGGGGAAGAACATTATGTGTGGAGTATACACATACATCGTATCTGCCGTATACCCATTTTAAGATCCTCAGGTTTAATGTATTTTTGGACGTAGACCAGGAAAACGAGCTATTGATTAATAAACAATCACTGTACCTATCAAGTAGTGCATTTATGCGATACTTTATTCATGAAAAAAAAATATGATGATACCAGATATACATAGCAGATGTATTACCGCTTGACTTGACGTTTCTACATGGTGGTCATGAAGTGTAGACCACTCTGTGGAATATAATATATCCGTGTTTCACTTACATTGCCTGTAGCAGTGCCATAGGTGAATCCACATGCGTCTTCAGCGTACACAACGCCGGCGGTATAGATGTGGCCACCGTTTCCAGCGTCGCCCCCCTGTGTAGTATTTAAGGGGTATTACGTGTTGTGTTCGTTAGTTACCAGGCCCATATGCACGGGGGTCACAGAGCCAATCGTAACTCGAAGCCTCGTGTTGTCACCGTTTATCGAGAAAATCGCGCCACGGTGTGCCGGCCTCGCAAAGTCCTTCATCTTGTGGTTGGTTTCATCCTGCATATTATTTAACACGTTGTGACGTCGTGCTGTTGCTGCTACTGACGTCGGCTCGTCTCCCCGCATTTTTTCAACAATCAATCGTGGTTCAAGCTGTTAATGGACCTGATAAACAAGACGCTCGATGCGTATTAGGACGATCGCGAATACCGAAACGTTTTCGGTGTGAATGCGAGGGTTTTTCGCACATGGAGGCATTATTAAGGCATACAAGTTGTGTGGGCTCTTCTCACATTAGCGGCGTTATCGGCGAACTCCGGAATAAACTCGTTCGTTGGTGACGAGAAGATAATAGTGGTACCAGAGTTGTACATGGCTCCACCGCTGTAGGCGCTGTTGTGAGAAGCAGACCTAAAGGCGCTGATGGCGGTGACTCCACTTTCGCCGGTATAGATTGCACCGCCATGGCCACCCGTCACTTCGCCGCCCGATGAAACGTAGGCTATTGCGCACACGAAACGCGAAAGGAGTCAGGAGAGTCAAAAGTGGAAGACACGTATCATTATCCATGCGGAGACAAGCGAGCGGCATACCACGCCAGTTGCGGTTAAGGTTGGCTGTGTTGGCGGTTTGAACAACCCGTAAAGAGATGAACGTAAGCCATTCATTTTCAAGTGCGCGCGTGTTCGCAACTTTTCAGTAAAAACATATCGGGGTTGGGCAATCTACGCTATGTAACGTCTCCGGTTTGTGTAATATGTCACTATTTCATAGCCTCATTAAAAGGCAGACTGGTCGGAAAACAACTCAAAAAAAAATATGGATGGAACCGAAACGTGGAACACACGGTTTGACTACTTTGGGTCATGAACAAAGTTTTTGCCAATAGCAAGATAAATTAACTTGCTACATAGCATAAAAACAGCCCACAACTACCAAATACCGGTCCCGAGACAAGTATCACACACTGCTGCTAGTACGATCCATTGGGGCTTATCTGGATCGATAGACTACCGCCACCCCTCTAGCGCCCAGTACCAAGAAAAAGCTACCACAGTTCGCGGCAAGGACTGACTTCCACTATGTAATTAAGCTATAGACAACGACAGGCGGTTTAAGATGCAGACGCCCCTTTTCCCGGGAGTCTGCTACTTTTCGCACGGAACAACATTAAAAATGCATGAAATTATAATTTTCAGACTACCATGTATTAGACGATACCTGGTACGTTTTTCAATCAAATCCGCTGGCCCTTGAGCTCGTGACAAACTTAACTATGCGCGTTTCAATGTTTTACACTTCCCCTCGGGTGCTCCCCGGCCGGGGTGGTCCTCGGGCCTGAGGCTTCCCCAAAACGTGCCAGAGCCCCTGAGGGGTGGTGTGGCGTCAATCGTACTCGTGCGCTGAGCTAGCGCTCGGGTATAGCCGGGCCGGCGGTGACAGCCAGCGACAAAATAAAAACAATCCTCGCGGATTTTTTTTACGCAGCAGCCTTGCCTGCGGACGCAGTGTCGCATCACTGCCGCCGAAAGCATGGGGCGTGTATCGAACAGAAAAGAGAGGATCCAACACACGTGAGTAAGCACTAAAGTCGGCAAGACGATGGACGGACGTGGCGTATCAGGACTGCTGCCCCCTTCATGTTGACAGTTAGGCAAGAGCCGGGCTGGGCGAAGGGAGACGGAGATAGGGAAATACTCTGTCGGGGAAAAACGAAGGGTTGATTGGAGGAAAGCGGTGACTTGGGATTAGAGGAGGAGACCCAAGAGGATTCGAAGGGTTGCTCACATAATTCGCACAGATGCAAGGGCTAGGTCGAGAGCAGGGGATTTCGTCGTGGGTACGTGCAACGTTTGCACATTTGCTTCTAAGGGCACGAATGGCATAGGCCACGCCAAGGTGATACTGAATATCTGCGAGGACGTAGGTTGTGATGTCATAGGATTGCTGGAGGTGAGGCGCAATGAACAAAGGGCTTTTACGACGGCGGAGTATGTTGTGTTTTGCACAGGAGCAGACGGAGGAAGATTCGAAAAGAAGGGGAACCACGGGGTAGGCTTAGCTGTTAGAGAGTCTATCGTGGCAGGGATGGAAAGGAGCGACGTCGCGGTTGAGTGCATCAGTGCTAGATAGATGAAGGTTCGCGTCCAACTCACAGGGAAATCTAAAGGTGTGTGGTGTCTTTCATTGTAGGCTATGCTCCCACTCTCGACCAAAGGACCCAGGCTACGGAAGGGGGGTCCCCTTTTGGGCCTTGAATTTCAGTGGGTAGGGGTCACTCGCGCGAGTAACCCCTTGGTTATTTTGCGATCTGACGTTTTCTTCATGTTTATATTGACGAAACAATCCGAAAATGCAAAGGTAATCTATCTGCTCCAAAACAAGTGCCTAAACCATTTTCATCCGTGAGGTACAGCGTCACTCGTGGGAGTTGGCTCAAGTTTACACACCAGTGAAAACGGGGGTACCCCCCCTACCGTGGCCTTGGTCACAGGAGCACCAGCGAAAAGGATTACTGTTGGAATTCGCATGACGAGGTGGTCAAGGGGGTACCCAGGAGGGACCACCTTATTGTCGTGATGGACGCAAATGCTCGTACAGGCATAAGACGGATCAGGTGGACCGACAGCAAGATATTAGGTGCATACGGACGTGATAAGCTGAACGACAACGGATAGCGACTATTAACTCACGCAACGGATACCAAATCGCCATCCTCAACACGTACAATGCTCCTCGTGCTCGTGGTATATAGTACACGTTTCAGAGCCTTAACCGAGGAAAGTACCAGTACAGGCTTGACTACATTCTGACACGGCAAGTGGATAGACGATTGGTACGTAATGTCGCTGTGCGGACCCCACCCAGGGAAAACGCTGAGTCATCCCACAACCTCGTGATCGCAAATATTCGCCTTTTGGGCCGCATCGCACCATGTAGTGCAAAGAGAGTTTTCAAAAACCGGCCAGCTTATGATCTACCAAGATTAAAGGCGGACCCGCAACTCCAGATGAATTTCTAAAACGCGAGAGCAGCCACCCTTGCCTCTCCGACACCCGGTACTAATGCCGGAGACGTTGGTGACATGGCCCTTTTACTGACCGAGACGCTACTGTCAAATGCGGCCGAACGAGCGCCTCCTATTCATCGCAAACAAGTACCGAGGGGCTGGTGTGCGAACGAGGCGACGAAAGCGGAGTTGCACGCACGACGGCAGGATAAGGAAGACGAGAGACAAACGGGTGTGTTCTGCTTGTAACGATCGTGGTCTACGGCAAGCCTTAAGGGCGACCACCAAACAGCTAAACCGTACGCGGGCGGAAGCTGTTCAGAGGTTCTTCGAAGATTACGTTAGCCAACTGGAAGGGCGTATCCGATAAGGTGACCAATTTGGATTATACAAACACCTCAAAGGGATGGATGTGGAAGGGCAAAGGAACTTTAACTCGCAGTACATCGAAGACGAGGAAGATCAATTGCTGCGGGATAATGCCCTAAACCGCAAGCGGTGGGTGAGGTGGTTTCACAAACTGCTTAACAACATGTCGCCGACCCTTGATCCGAGAATTGTGTACGAGCTTAAGCAGTGGCCCCCGTACAGACCACTGGACGATGTCCCGTCTATGTACGAGGTAGAGAAGGCGATCCGTGCGTTGGCGAACCGAAAGACGGTAGGGCCCGATGGTTTGACGGCCGAGCTCTTGAAGGTTCTGGACGACGAGGGAGAAAACACCCTCGGAACCTTCCACGATAACATCGTCGATGTATGGAGGGGAGGTGGCGTACAGCAACAATGGGAAGATGCAACGATTAAGGTGTTTCACGAGAAGAAAGATCGGATTGAATGTGGCAATTATCGTGGTATTTTCCTCGTGGCTCACGCCGGAAAAGTACTCCTCAAAGGCATCGCGGGTCTCCTGAGTGATTATTGCGAACGCGAGGAAAAGTGTGGGTTTGGACCCCGACGCTCGACGGTTGAGATGGTGTTCGTAGTACGATGACAGCAGGAACTGGCGCGGAAGAAGAACACCCCCTTGTACTTGTGCTTTATCGACCTCACCAAAGCATACGACTCCGTCGGATGAACCCTTCTGTTGGATGTCCTTTCTTGTTTTGGCGTGCCTCCGAGAATTCTTGCCGCAATCCGCCAATTCCACGACGGCATGCAAGCATGCGTGCGGCTGGACGATGGAGAGTGCTCAGATAAGTTCGACATGTGGCAAGGTCTCAGGCGAGGATGCGTTCTCGCGCCACTGCTGTTCAACATGTTTTTGACGGCGGTACGGCGTGTGGCCGATAAAACGCTTCATCGCTGGTGCAGCCATGACGGACGACATGGTGCAGCTCCAACAAAGGAGGAAGGCGAGAAGAAGGGCACTTCACGCACAGGCAAAGTCGACGGGCAGAAGGGGAAGAAGGGGGATGAGGTGCAGAGATTGTGGGGTATGCTTTACGCGGACGATGCCGGCATCGTATCGCGATCATGAAAAGGGTTGGAGGGGATGATGACGGTGATCGTGACTGCGTGCTCGTCGTTCGGGCTTACGGTATCCGGAGCAAAAACGGAGATGATGTGCCTGGAAACCAAAGGCGGGGGTAAGGTGTCCTTGAAAATCAATTCAGCCGGCCAGGTAAACAAACAATCAATCGATTTTGTACACTCGGGCGGCGCTATCACCGCAGACAGATACCTTAGTATTGAAATAACGCGGCGTCTTCAGAGGGCCTGGGCGTGCTTCCAGCGGTACAAGAAGGAAGTCTATGATCGCCCGGGTGTGCGAGTAACGGTTGAATGTGCGGTTGATGAACGCTGAGGTGGTCGAGAAACGTTTTTACGGTTGCATGACGTGGAACCCGAGGAAGCCTGACTTTGACAGGCTACGACAGGTTCACCACTCCATGCTCCTCCGATGCCTGTGATGGCGGAAACGGAAGCGCGACGACCACACCCTATCGTAGTCTGCCGCGCTAGCGAAGAAACCTTCCGAGAGCATAGATGCGATAGTGCGTAAACAGAGGATATTGTTTGCGGGATTCGTAGCACGTATGAGGAAGGAGCATCTTCCACAGAAGGTTATGTTTGGGGAGCTTGTTGGGGGTAAGGGCTACTCAGGGGGGTAAGAGAAAGACTGGATGGCTCATCTGAGGGAGGATATGTCGGTTTTCATAACGATGTTCGAAGGGTGGCGAAAGGCTGCTAAGAAGGCTGGCAGATGGTTTCGACGAGTAGAGGAGGGAGCCGAGTTGTTCATGCGGAATTTCCATGAAGCGGAGAGGTGCCAAGCTGCAGGGCGACGCGCAAAGGCTGCGGCAGCGCCATTCTCCGTCGGCATCTCGAAGCAGCCGGGGGGGTGGGGAATGGGGGGGGGGGACGTCATGCCCAAGAGACTGAAGACTGGGTTCGGCCATCATAATCATAAAAGGTGTGGGCCTTCCAATGACCGTGACAAGATAGCATAATAGTGCCCTAAACGTCTTCGCCATGTTGCGTTCTCTCCTCAGTGCCATTTATTTATGCACTTGATACCCTCTATGAGCCCAATGCCGTCTTTAGTCAGTTCCTAGGGTCTGCTAGTATTACATTTTGATCTCTTTTGCTTTCCTTGCTTCCTCTTCTTGTCTTGCTTTTTCTTGCTTTTCTTGCCTTTACTTTTCTTTATTTTTCTATTTCCTTATGTTTTTTTTGCTTTCTTGTATTTTCTTTCCTTTCTTTTCTCTTCTTATTTCTTGTTTGTTTCTATTTTCAAATTGACTTGCGTCTGTCGTGTCTATGCGTAGTGATAAATACTACGCGTAACATACACGTGGTAGTCTTTCTTGGGTGGCAAGCGGTATAGTCGGTTTTTCCAGGCGCGAGTAATGAGACCTATGCACCAGGTATAGACCTCGCACTACGTAGACTGACTCCCGATTTCACCTTTTACCTGTTTCTGGTGGAGGCATGAGTTGCGTCAGTTGATATATGCGTGTACCACTTTGGGTTGTTTGTGTTTTTCCCTACGGTATTCCTCAGCTCCAGAGTGACTGGAGCCTGTCCTGTGACCACGGACTTGATTATGCGAGTTAATGTGAGAACAACAACAGCAACAACTAAGCACCATGCGAAAAAAAGTTTACCTGGTACGTGTAATAATGCCCGTTGTAAAGTCGATTCTTCGTTTCACTGTTAAAATTACCGCTACCATGTTTCTGTCCATTCCCAACAATTCATCAATGTTTCGTAGAAAACCTCGCTAGAAACATGAGAATAACAATCTCACGTTGCAACATGTTAACCTGACGTTCACCCCACACGTTACTCGCATGGTTTCACACGGCGTCCAAGAAACTAAGAAACAAGATGTGGTATTTTGTGTCCGCCGGTTGAACACACGGCGGTTGGTTGTGGTTCTCTCAATGGTTGCATGCGCTGCTGTCTCAGAGCATCACTGCGACCTTGACGCGAAAAACGCCAACCAGTATTTTTTGTCCAGCGAGAGCAATACAACAAAAAAGTTCCGAGCACAGACTGCCTAACATCACGCTGTTGATCTTCATAGCTTCACTGTAGTTGCAAGGGGAGTCGCCGACCTATATCCATAATGAGGACACACAACCCGTAATACGCGCGATCGGAGTATCACACACAGCTTGCAAAGATGAGTTTCGACAAAATATTTGATCTTACAGCTGGAGTGTATTTTAATTTATATAATAATACGCACATTTGACTGATGATTTTGACATGCCACGGACATTTATAGGGGCCACTCTGTTGTGAGCAGTCGGAGAGAAACACGTCATCGTATTTGCTAAGCTATCGCCTGAAAACGGCAACGAAATATGCCAACCCGGAAGACATTGAGATATTCCTTTCTAAATAACCTGATCCATACAGCGTTCTAGTGTGCCGTCACAGAGCAATACATGTGTGGTACTAAACTATACCCCAAAAACAATAAACGAATGATGTCAACTGAGACCGCACGGAAGGGGATTGACTCGAACTCACCAGTTGCTGTGTTGTCAGTGAAGGAAACTTCCCCGGACGAAGCCTGAAATAAAACCGATCCCATGTTGGCGATGGCACCACCTCGCCCACCACTGCCAACTTCGTTATAGATAAAGTTGGCGAAAACACCCCCGAACACGATAGCACCACCGTGGTCCACGAAAACAGCGCCACCGCTGCCAGAGGGAGTGTCCTCGTCTCTCATCACCGAGTTGTCGTTGAAGGTGCAATGTTTTGGGAAGTTCACCTTCTCGTCGAGAGAAATATATGTCATACACATGATGGAAAGCGGACAGCACGGAAGCGGGGTCCGATCAATGTTTCACCGGGGGGTCTATCAAACGTTGGAGCGTGTAGCAGGAAGGAGGGGATAGTCAGCGTAACCAGAATGCCCGGGGATACCGATGGCGTGGTGAAAGGGACAAAACCACCCGGCGCGGCTAAACGCCCACCTAGACTCCATAAACATGCCGTCACGGCCCAAACGAATACCGCTGAACAGACGCGTGATCACAGTTGTAAAAGCAATAATAGAAATTTAATAAATAAATTTGTCGCATGTTTCATATGTGCGTGGCACGCATTTAGCGTATGTCGAATCGAGGTTGCTTCACCTTGCCCCCGGCGTAGACCGCCCCGCCAGAATATCCCGCCTGTACGGAGTTATGTTCAATGGCCGAAGGCACGTTGATTGTCGCAGAAGAGCCGAGTTCCACATTGAACACCCCGCCGTTCGAGGCCTGCCCAAACGAGACCGACGCATCATTGTTCAGGTATGACCTAATATAATCACTAAACACTCATGTTGTAAGGGTAATAAACAACGCGTGGACGATTGTGGCACGATACAACACGGCGGCACAGGAGACCCTAGACAGCCCTGCGTTATATGCTCGGAACACCTTACATCAAAATTGCAGAACTAGTTGTGAACTACTTAGAAGATTGCCTTCGCCACGCCATGAGGAAGAGTATATATTCACAACGGTACACGATGTATGTCATTTATTTAGATCACCGCAGCAGCATCCGCCTGCTCTGCGAACGCACCAAATTAGTGATCCCGTTAAAAATCATCGTCGTAGACCACGTGAACCCGGTGAGGAAAAGGTGGGCTCCTCCTGTGACTCCGAAGCGCACGTTGGTGAAGATGTTGACCTCCCCGTAGACTGTCAGCATGAATGGACCACCGACTTCGACCGTGGTTACCTGCAAAAAATTGAAACACAAAAGCGTTATACTTCAGCTTGCGATGCGGCGCAACATCGGTCACAATCGTGTCTAGCAGCAAACGCACACACTTCAGAAAATTTCAACAACACCGGGCGAAAAAGCACAAGAAGCAGCTGAAATATTTGTATGGGGCGGTTTGACCTGTGGTTCGGCCGACCGAGGCTGAAAGCGTAATACCTCGGACAGAAGATTACGTATCAACGAAACGCAGACTTTGGACGTTCATAGTCGTGAATATATGCCAGGTATTCGACCGTCACACAAACGACATGATTTGCGTAGCTGACGCCGCACTCCTTTGCGACAACGACCCCAAGCCCATTGCCCAAACAAGAGTTGGCCTGACGCGTTGTTTAGCAGTGTGCTTGCCTGAGTTAATGAGTTGTAGATCACCAATAATAAACAGTGCAAGCAACGTCAGCCCAACAAAACACAATGACGTACGTGGACTCCCAGGCCCAGGAAAAACACGTGAGGCGTGGTAAGGATCATAAAAAATCGCACGTGAGTAGAGACATCAACACACTGCTAAGATCCACGAACCAAGGCTAAGGAAGGACGGTCACGTTTGGGGCTTGTGCTCGTAGTCGGCCGGGGTCACTCGCACGAGCGACCAGTCTCTTCCTTTACAAAATCGAGTTTTTGAGTTTTTCAAAAAAATTTAGATATTCGTATCCCAACGGAAATGGTTAGCTACGCTGCGCCAAAAATGCTCCAACACCACGTTCGTCCGTAAAGCACAGAGTCACTGGTGCGAGTGGTGGTAACCCGAGGGGTAGTGGTGCGAGTGGTGGTAACCCGGGGGTAGTGGAAATGGGGATATTGAAAGGCAACCCGATACTGTTTTGCACACTTCAATCCACCTCGAACACGCACTGTAAAAAGAACAGAGAGAAGGTGGCCCAGATTGATGCGGGCGGGCATAGGCATCTCGGAAGGTAAATTCACGCGTTCGCACAGAATGCCTGATGATCATGTGCGACACACATGAAATATATATGCCGCCGCCAAATGTGTACATATTTAAACAAAGTAGACGCCAGACCAAGGGCAGCAACGATTCTCTAACCCCTTATCTAGTTCGTAGTTGCATGCTCGGAACCCAGTTTGGGTGCTGCCTCGACTCCGGTTCGGTGGTCTCATATGCTTTGGTCGTTTGCTGCTGCTTGCTATACGTTTGATTTTCCGGCTGTAGTTTCGTGCTTTTGGTATTCGGTACGGTTTTCATTGGGCGAAGGGTGGGAGCGTGAGAGCAACAGTAGTACAGTAGTGAGTTGCTGTCGTTCTTTCCCTTCCCTTTTTTTGTTTTGATTGTTCCCTTACCCCCCCCCCTACCGCCGGCGTTATGCCGGTATATTCTTCCTTTTCTTCGTGTTGGTTTTGTTCGCGTGAACTGGATTTATCCTATACGTGTCATTATTTTTCCGTGCAACAGAAGGTATCTTCTTCGCCTTTTTTTGTCCATCTGTTCCTCTTCCGCACGTCTGGTTTTTTCCTTATTGTAGTCCTTCCTTTCCTTTTCCTTTTTCGTCTTGTATCACATTATCCAGAGCACCTGTCGTTTGTTTTGATATATATTGTAAGTTCCCTTTCCTTTTTTCCTTCACATACGTTTTCTCTCAATTCATGCGTGATGGCCTGGTTTGAATTCTTGTGTTCTCGTATCGGGTTCGCTGGCACTTCACGTGCTTTACTTTGATGAGTTTCGATTGTTTGGTTTGCTCCGTTTCACACAGAATTTGTATCTCTCGACGATGAAGAATCAGCACGGACGAGTCACTGGGTGAAATGCTGTCGTAGGGTGGAAAAAACACTTTAATGTGAAGACAACACACACGGCTGCGAATACGTCGGAAAGAGCACAGCTGTCGTTAGAATCGATGCACAGGCGATACACCATCATCAGGAAGCGCTCCTACTACTACGCTTTTCATAGGGCTTTTAAAACCGAATAAATGTCATTACTGGCACCCCTCGATGCTGGTTGGATATCGTCTCCTTGGTTGTTGCTTCAAACAGTTGTTGCTTGTCTGTTGTACTTCGTTTTTCATTAATCTCGGTCCATCCCCTGCTCAGTGTTGTAAATGGATGACTATGATTGACTTTTATAACGGGATATTTGGTTTAGTATGACATTAAATAATAGTGTTTATTCGGTTATTATAATCAACTGGTTTTGGTCGTGGTTAGTCATGAGTAGTGGTGGTTGATTGATATGATAAAATATTATTCGCCAGGTATTACTTAGTAGAAAAAGGAAGACGTTTTAATGCGGGGATGTATTGCTTGGCAGCTACGCCCATATTGCCAGGGCGGATCGGACGTATCTTCCCAGCCCAGGAAGCCTCGTCGGCAATATCGGAACCATTGTTTTTCGTAGGCCTGTTCGGTGGTGAAGGCAACGTGCAGGCGCAAGACGAGGGAAACCGCGGCCTGCATTATGTTTCTCCACCACAGAGCCTGAGACCCAATCTGTTTTTTTGTCTTTTTTTGATGACGGCACATAGTAGGTGGGGTGCCTTTATGTTGTAACTGTATCGATATTGGTTAAAGTGTTCAAGATGAAGGAACGTGCTAGATGGGGTTTCCTCCGTCACGAGTGTTGAACATCAAGCATTGAGCAGCAAGCGGGCGAAAAATACCGAAGAAATATGTTAGGGGAACGCTATATTACTTTGTCTTCCCTGTAACATGCAATGAATGGGGCTACCTCAACAATGTGTTTTGTCTGGCGATCAAGAAGTTGCTCACTGCCTCAGTGAGGTCATCTGCGAATCACCGTCGTCTCCATGGTACCAAAAAATTCGTTCAAGTCGAGGGCGTTAAAAGACCATCCAAGTCGAGCGGGTACAAACCAACCAAAGACCCACACGACCACGCCCACACTCCCAGAACGGGCGACCCTTCTTCGCCATGTTGCCATTCAAGCTTACACAGCCAAGAATGTGGTGCACATATCTCTTGCTTGTCCAGATACGCCCGCCCAACGAAGCCGGTCTCAAATTTAGAAGCAGCTGCAATAATCAAAGTTGGGTTAAATGACGAGAACATTTTTTTTTGTCAAAAATTTCCATTCATTCGGAGTGGAATTACTGAATGCACAACAACGTGATTTAAAGTCGAGGTAATTGTCCGTTGACGAACAACACTACTTCTAGTCCCGGTGTCCCTTTTTCATTTACAGGCCAGTTTCGCTTTTATCTTAGCTCTATTTCTCATTGTAATATTTTTCCCTTATATGTATTGGATTCAAACTATTTTTTTGACTACCTATCTATGGTCACGTGTGCTGGTCTGCGCAAGATTTGTTGCCCACGTGGTCGTTGTGGGTGATATTCCATGGCACAATTTTCCAGCGGCATTTAGTTGAATTGTTTCTTATCTGTACCCTAGTTTGCTACCACAGAGCTCGCCTCTCTCTACGGCATCGCATGAAGATAGGTGAAGCAATCATCAAAATGTGAAGAGCACACACAACCACAATAGCACAGGGGAAGAGATACGGCATGTTCGATAAGTCGACACCCATCACACTGCCGTTGTATGTGTCGTTCCAACATTAGTATCGCCATCATGGGTAACAACGTGCGATGTCGCGCGTTACATACTGTTCGAAAAGTTAGATTGAACTGAATCGCGGTGCCCACGTCGATCAAGTTCAGGCCATCAATCTATGTTGAAGGTCGTGTCTGTTTTGCATAGCAAAATATGTTTCAATTTGGTTAATCCTATTACATGGTACTCGCTTCGAATAGAAAGGAGTGATTGACGTTGAAGTTCGAAAAAAACCTTGTCCGATGGAAATACTACGTATGTATATTAATGCAGAGTCGTCATCTCCGCCTAGCAAGCGCTGCGCACAGAGAGGGGTTGCTGAACACCTACAATCAGGAGCTCAATGTTCCACCCGAAACACGACTTCGAATGCATTCGCTCACTAAACCAAATCAACGATATTATACGGTACGACAGAGTCCTCAAAACTATATTGGCATAAGCTCGAAACATGTACACGGTCAGGAGGGTTCGACCCGCATTGTCGAGACTACGAGGGTGGAAATGGACCTACTTCTCAACAGGCGACGCCTGTGAATATGCTTGACAAACGCTAATTGGGTGTAACGCACGCGTATGCCATGCTCGGCATGATAACTGGTTTACCTCATTACCCCAAAAAATTGTCCCTCCGCCACTGGGGCACAATAATCCGCCCTACCCTTTCATTATTATTACACGTAATCGAAGCCTTGATATTTTAAATACCCTGCGATGATATCTCGGCATGCACATAACCTTTACCGAGCATATCATAACCGCTTTATCTGGTTAATCGAATAACTCTCAGCAATCCCGTGATGGGCTGCATGAAATCGCATGCAAATCTACCGCGGGTTGTTAATTTTGTTCGTGATATAGTCTACGCAGGGATCGTTTGATGTCTACGGCACACGTCAGACAGCTCAGTGCATTGAGAAAAAAGTGCTAAGTACGTATCATTTGCAGGTGTCGTCGAGACTTGTACCAGACACAAACATGTCGTACCAAATAAGAGTCGCACGTGCTCACAGACCCGCACCACGAATGATAACATGATCTTATTACGGACATCACTGCCACAGAATCATACGCGGATCATTCCAATCCTGTGTATCTACCGTAGAAAGTTGTGTAGATGCTGCAGAGATCCGTCTAAAGGATTTGTGTGATCCGGGCTGACAGAAGAAGCCGTTACAAACTTCTATCTTGTAACCGTGTGAAAATATACAGCGTGCAGATGGTTGATACGCCGCAAAGATCATATGTTTACTTCGGAGGCTCATCATTGCACGCAGGAGCGTGCCCGTGTTGCCAATTGATTTCATACGGCAATTCGTTGGACACCGGAGTTGTGGAACCGGCATTTTCAGGGAGATAAAGCGTGATACGATAGAGGCAGTAATCTTCGGTTGGTTGAACGAATTTGAGGACGACGGGTTTTACTCGTGCTACACGATAGGAGGTAGCACCTTTTCAGCGTTTCGTTTGGAAAAAGACGTGGTTACTTAACCAAACATCGTCGGAAAACGTCTTTTTTCGAGTTTGCAATACAAATTTTGTTTTTTTTGCGCCCCTATGATAGTCCATCAGTTGGTTCATGCGTTAAAAATTTCAACTCACTAAAAAAACAGCCTTCTGTTTAGGTATAGTCTAGAGCTCTTCAAGCCGAACGTTTTAGAGGGCAAAAACGGTGCACTTTGGTTTGGAGTAGCACGTAGTGTGTCGGTTCCTCAAAGCCAAATCGACCAATTGTCGCGCTTGTTTGAAATATATATATATACCCACCGATTGTTGTAGGTCGAATCCGTTCATCGAGTTGGACTTTCCTTGTACCCAAAGCACATATTGTGGAATCCCCCCAGGATAAGATTGTAAATTTCGCGCTGTACGATATGTCGCCGATCACTCATCATGTAACTCAAAATTCAAGATTAATGATACAAAATATGGAACCTAAATTAACTAGAGGATAGGAGAACGACCTACCGACCACACCTAACTATATGCAACACACATGCGAAGCGAAACCACCCAACGGCTGAAACATTCAAGGCAGAAATCCACCAAATAAATAAATGCTAGTGATGAGCCCCACGAACATTGTTGCTTCTCTGGACGTCAGTCTGATATTTTCATCGCTATTTATAGTTGTGTGTTGTCACCTCTCACAGTACACTGTATGTCAAGGTCGCGGTGCCCACACCGCAATCATCGCTGAGCTATCTGCAGCCCCACTCAGAGACCCAACACGGCGAAAGGAACAATGAAATACACGAAAACGGTTCGAGGAGAAAATATTGCAAAACGTCACCCACAATTAAATCCAAAGTGAGGTCTGCCGCCATCATTTGTCGTCGGGATCGTTTGAAATATCACAACAGTGCTGGCTGCTGCTCTCTCCCGGGGAGACGGAATGTATAAAACGAGAGGCGTTCTACGGTAGCCCCCAATAACGTTTCATTCACAAAATCGCCGGTATCGAATCGAGCTCCTGGCCATATCTCCCGTACTACGGTGCCACTTGGCATCCCGACGTCATCGTTTGATATTCCTTTGCAAACAAGAAAACTTTTCGATCAAGACGTAATAGCATCCTTCTTCGTGCTGAGAAACCATGTGACGTTTGGCAAATAAAGTCACAGGGCTGTCGGTGGGGGCTGTCGTTGAATCAGTCACAAACCCTTCAAACGCTACTTTCAGTGCGGGCCTTTGCACACAAAGACGTATTGCTCATCATATTTTATTTGTGCATGCATTCCCCTACTACGGAGCTGGATCTGTCTCTGGGTTTTATCACATATCAATAGCAGACAACGTATCCCGCCAACCGTGTTTCGAGTTGAGAGGTTCGCAACTACCCCCGTCCGCATGCCGTGACCACTTGAACTCAGGAAACCAGAAATGTCGCGGGATCATTAACACCGCAAACCAATCCAACACACCTCGCACTTGGTGAGGGGAGAATGAATACCATTTTTCAAGCTAGCCAGCATCCCAGGGATATCGCACGCAGTACCCACCTCATCACACGTTAAGATGATACCCCTGATCGTCAATGTTGAATCTTCGGTCATATTGCCTGCCGGCGAGGAAGCAAGCTCCTCGCAGGTGGTGGCATTCCAATCGGCGGCGGAGGCGAAATGAGAAGAAGACAATGTCGCGACCAACGCGGCGGCGACAGACAAGATGGAGAAGGGACGAAACGCGGCAAGCGTCATGTTCGAACTCGATTACCGACGTGCCTGGCGCGAGTGTGTTTAATGTGTTTGTGTGTCTGAATTATGATGGGACGTGCAAGGTGCGGGGCAGCACTGGGAAAATGTTATATTGAGGATGACCTACCCGGGGTGTGGACTGACTCCTCCTCCTTGGAAGTGAACGTTACGCCTCACTATTGATGCATTGCGGTCGCCTGAGAAAATTCTACTGTTGTTGTACAGGAGTCAGCTGAACGACTGCACCATTATCTAAAAGCGTGCCCCGCTAATACAGTCTATACGATATATATTCCGGGCGCAACTTCAAAATGTCCAGTGTTGGGTGAAATGCCGAACGTCATCCATTCTAGTCATTGCCGCCCCAGTATTTACCATGTCACTGCATAACAGTATTTCATACTCTTGGCCAAGATGCGCTGTTGAAGCACAATTCATGCATCGCGTTCGTCTGAGATAACACTACTGCTGCTGTACAAGGGTACTGCACACCATACCGTCCAAATTTTATCCGGGCGCAACTTCAACTTGAACTGACGACCTCCACCTATTCTAGCCAGCAGTGCTCAGCACTACTACCACAGTCCAACGGTGCTGGTTTTATACACTTACTTGGCGAAGATACTCAGCAGAATCAAGCTCTATTCTGAGTTCAGTCTCTGTTTGAGGAATCTTTACTTCAACCGACGGAAATAGTCTAACTATTTTTCTTCTTTTTCGACGAGTGAGTACGGAACAATGTTCGACATAACATCGAGGGGTTAATAGGGCTCGGAACATGTTGTGACCTTGATTTGCCCTCAGTAACGCGTGCTCTCCTTTTTCAATCCCTACGTAGCCTCCGGGCTCCCTCATCGCCGATCCCGTAGTAATGCCGACCCAGGCTACGGTAGGGGGGTCCCCTTTTGGGCCTTTTATTTCAGTCGCTAGGGGTCACTCGCGCGAGTAACCCCTTTGTTCCTATGCGATATTACGTTTCTTCTTGTTTTACATTGGCGAAATTAATCGGCAATGCAAAGGTGATCTAAGCTGCGCTAAAACAAGTGCCTAAACCGTCTTCATTCGTAGGGTACAGAGCCACTCGTGCGAGTGGCTCAAACACATCAGTGAAAATGGGGGTACCCCCCCTACCGTAGCCTTGGTCTGCCGACAAGCACGCGATTGGTAAAAGTACGCACGCCATACACCGATTTTTCGCTCGGGAATATTATTTTTTGCTTAATTAAAGGTATTAGATTGGTTATCTAGTTGGTCGGCAAACAAATCACAGCCAGCATACTGGCCCGACGTGTCGTTCAATACAGTGGTCGCGGTCTCAAGAAAGTGGTGAACAAGATATTCAGCCTTAAAAGTTCAGATTTGTATACAAGATCATAATAACCTGAGCACTCTGCCTACACTTTAAGAAAAAGGGCTGCGAAAGCAACTGAGTTAAATCGACACACGACGCGTATGAAAATACGCGGAAGTGTGGTGAGCTAAAGCTTTATTTGTTGCACGCATGATGTTTTCCTGTAGGTCGACCATCTGACACATACATTCTCAATCGCCCGGTCTGTTCATCTCGGGATCGAGTTATGTACCAATCAAACCTATCTTAGAGATGGTGTTAACGGCCGTCTTGTGCCCGGTAATGTCTACAGCGCAGATGAGTTTTATATTATGAAAATAAAATTTCTATAATATCAAAGATTTCGTCTAAACTCATGTCATGTTTGCAAACTGTGTATGATACTTCGATCGCGCGTATTACTAAGTGTTTGTCCCTCATGAAGGATATTGGTCGGCTCGCGCGACTCCCCTGAACACTACAGTGTAGCTTGTAACAGGTGTTAAGATACGACCTCGAAAGGCCTGTAGGTATCCGAATTTGAGATCATTTGGATGGGTTTCGTATGATAAGGTTGGCGTTATATATTCGGGAAAGTTAGGAAGTAGATCGGAGGCACGTGCCTCCGATCTCAGAAGCTATCCCGGGCTCTGGTGGAAACGAATAAAGCTCCATCTCTACGAAGGAACGAAAGTGAGTATTCTCCGAGGACCTGCTCAATTGGCAGACCTGCAGGGGGCACTCTGTGTCCCCCACCCATAATTTTACATGTGGCGTCGACGGCAGGACGGTATCCCCAGGAAATGAAACGGCTTGGATATGGACAGAGGTGCGCCGTATATCCGGCCGACCTGCTATCCCGCCGTTTCAGGGGGGGAGAGTGTTATAAGGCTTAGTTTGGGTAAGCTATCGCTTAACCTTTGCAAGTGGTCAAACGGACTAATACCCCACTATTACCTTACCACAGGGTCAACAGGATGATGTTAATCAATCTGGACGCGGAAACTAATATACCCGTTTTTGAGAGGGACGAACTTCGGACAGCTAGCTAGCTGTCGAATGCACCAGTATATAATGTAAATTGTGTAGTTGTGTGACCGCTGAGGGCACGGGGGCGCCTATAGGGGGGTAGGTCGAAACACCGAATAGGAACTCACAGCACGCGCAATGCTAGTAGGTGATGGTGGGGGTGGCAGGGAAGGGGGCGGGAGGGGGGGGGGGGGGGGGGGGTGGTTAAACTTGAAGACTAAATATGCAAATTGGAGATACATTTTTCCTCGGGGACGATGGGTAAGAATAGAGCTTGAGCTCACCACACTTCCTTGTATTTTCATATGTATGTACATATCGTGTTATGTGTCTATATTTTACTCAATTGTGTATGAATGCTATTCGCTGTTATCCTTTTTGGGGTCATCAAAAAGTCGCCAAACCCAATCCGAGTGCGCTCAAGCTCGGCGCGTCGCGGGAGCGCGCTGGAGTGCGACATATGCCGTGCTGCTCGTGTACGGAAGACAACTTTGCAATATTATTGATCGGGTTACAGACCCCCTGTCGGCTACCCGAGCAGTTTCGCGCGTGCCGGCGCTTATAATGCCACAACTGTTAGACGCTTCAACACGCGTAGCCTACTGCATGTGTGCAAGGTTTGCTTGCCTCATGCACGTCTCCAACGGGGTGAACAATGATGGTGGTTGCGTTGGGGTTTGAGAAGAAGGGGACGGTGGGGGGGAGAAGGGTTGAAGGTACTTGGAGACTAGGCGATACATGTTTGCTACGGTGGGGTTCGCACCAACGAAAAACGAAATGTTGCAAGCTCCACATTGGACCTCTACAGCTCTCTATAAAAGCAAGTTTGAGAACAATACCACGCTCGGGGTTGACACGAATGATAGCACTGTAGTTGTGTTGTTGTTGTTGTTGTTGTTGTTGTTGTTGTTGTTGCTGTTGTTGTTGTTGTTGTTGCTGTTGTTGTTGTTGTGGTTGTTTTTGTTGTTCTCACATTAACTCGCAAAATCAAGTTCGTGGTCACAGGACAGGCTCCAGCGACTAGCTGGAGCTGAGGTCAATACCGCAGGGATAAATCACCAACAAACAAACGGTGGTACACGCATATATCACAGCGGACGCAAGTAATGCCTCCACCAGAAACATATGAAAAGTGAAATCGGGAGTCAGCCTACGATGTGCCAGATCCATACTAGTGAATATAGTATACCTTGGTGCCTGGTTTATATCAGCTGGTATATAGACTAAAGCACCAGCGTGATCCTACAACAGTTCGATACATATTTTATGCTTAGTACTACACGAGTATAGTGGTACTTTGCGATCTACTATATATGGTAGCTACTATACAGTAGTGACCTATTTGATGCTCATGCATGGTGGACACTCAAATATTGGCCAACGGCGAACAATTGAAGTTGCACTCGACTGCACCGCTGTGCTTGTGGTGAGAGGTCGTATCCACGGCGATTGTGATAAAATCCTCCATTCATTGTATTCGCAAAAATTTCCTATTACAATTGGCTGTTAACGCTGACCCTTTCACCATTCATTCGTAGAACAATGGGACAAACGGGCGGCAGGTGTACCACACATAGCTTGCACAGATGAGTATCGAAACTAAAATCATCTAACGCAGAGCTGACGTGTTTAGAAGATATTTTATCTTCAAAATATTACTATATACTCCGTATAAATAATACACTCCAGCTGTGAGATCAAAAATTTTGTTAAAACTCATCTTTGCAAGCTGTGTGTGATACTCCGATCGCGCGTATTACAGGTTGTGTGTCCTCATTAAGGATATAGGTCGGCGACTCTCCTTGCACCTACAGTGTAGCTATCGGGGTCAACAGGGTGATGTTAGTCAGTCTTTGCGCGGAAACAATAGAACCCGTTTCTGAGGGGGTCAAAATCTGACAGCTGTGGAAGGAAATGCATAAGTATATCAAGTGAATCCTGTAAGTCGAAAAACTGGTCAGTGGAGGGTGGAGTTTTTAAGGACAGGGGGGGTGTGGGGGGTGCGGGGGGGCGAAAAAAAACATGTCGCATATATGTAGGGGTTTGCTATACGCGTGGTGCTAGATCTAGGCAATGGTACGGGTGGTGGAGAAGGAGAGGGCGTTGGGGGGGGGGCGGGCGGGGGGGGGTTCGGGGTGTGTGTGTGTGTGTGGGGGGGGGGGTTCGGCGGGGTGGGGTGGGGAAAGGGTTTTCAAGAGGTTTAGGTCTCATAAAAAATTATATACTCCGGCTATGAGATCGAAGATTTGGTCGAAACTCATCTTTGCAAGATTGTGTGTGATACTCCGATCTCGTGTTTGACGCATATGTGTAGAGACTTCATATACGCGTGATGCTAGGTCTAGGCGATCGTGTCACCACCATTGAGCACGAGAGGGAGAAGTGCGAATCGTCAGTGTTTAGAAATGAAAGCTCGGTGTACCCGCCCTCAATTTTGTTATTTCGTTGGTCATACTTCGTTTGGCATAGGTTGGGAGGCGCTCATGCAGAGGGTATGTACGAAATACCAAACGTAATTGGTTGGTAGTGTGGTCTACCGTAATTTCAATATATAGCCTGTACTCCTTTTTCCCATTATTATTGGCTCAAACGTACGTTTTTACGCCAATGATTTTTACCGTGCCGATGTGGGGCTTGTTGAATGCGCTTGCTGTATAACGTGTCCTGTGTAACCACGCGGCGTGCCGCTACGGCGTAGATCGAGGAGAGAAGATAAAATACTCGTACACCAGATACCAAACACACACCAGGTGGGTCAATACCGTTCGGTCAGAGACCGCACCATATAAACCACACACATGAGGTAAGCCGCACCTGATTGTCACCGGTTGCACCACTCACATATATACGGGCAGTATCGTTATCATCAAAGCCCGGGTCGTATCATTAACATCATCGACTGCCCCGCGGGGGGGCAGCTCCACACTCCGAGGCATATACCGAATAATGCCTCGACACATAATACGAAACCCCAGAATATACGAAACCACCAAATATCCGCGGACCCGTATCGAACAACCGCATACCACAAACAGCCCCCCTATTCGGTGTTCGATACGATAGGTCCCGAACAACTTATCACCAATTGCCAGGTAAAACGGCAAGCCCAAATTCCGTCATGAAGAATTGCCAAGGTAAAACGGCAATCCCTATACCAAATCTCTCAATCTCCATTCCAGCATTGATCTCCCAATCTAAAGCGAGACAGTAACTATACGGAAAGGGAAAAATCCAACAAACAAGAGTATGCTGGTAAAATCCTCAACCAAAACCAATAACACCGTCTTCACTAAAAATAGCATTCCGCCGGATAACAACGGCCCCCCTGTTGTACAAAAATATCACACCGCCCGATAACATCCGGCCCCCCTGTTGCGTACTCTGGGCGAGTAGGACAACAGAACGTGTCTGATATAGGGCATCTCAAATCGAACTATAACAGCTCCCCTGCTATTAATAGGTGCTCACCACGGGAGTATGCAAAAGGCAATGATTGCATCTGAATTTAGAAGTACTAAGGATACTAGTAATTTTGGGTCCCCTGTACGTTGTGCATACTTAACCAATAGCCAACGTGTACGGCACGATTCATCAAGACCATCGGCATATCTTACTGGCGTGTTAACCTTACTCGACGCATGAGTACATCTCAATACTTTCTCCAATTCCCTAAAAATAACTTCTCCGTTCCACTCACCCAATACCCCAATACCCGAAAAAATAAATAAATGCAAGAAATCACCACAAATTCATGACAAAGTTGCGGTGAAAACGAAACGCCTCCGTGTGCAAAGGCTTGGTGAGAAAATCAGCATGCTGCAGTGTCGACGCTACGTGGACAACCTCGAACTCCCCGTTAGCAACACGTTCCCGAAGGAAGTGATGACGGACATCAATGTGCTTACTGTTGGGAGTGGTCACAGGGTTTTTCGCCAAATGTATCGCCCCCTGGTTATCTTCCTTCACCGTGGTACACCCAACATCGCGGTCCGGGAAAATATAACTCCAGAGATACCGCATGAAAATCGTCTCGCGAAAACCCGTGGCCATCGCCACATACTCTGCCTCCGTAGACGAAAGCGTAACGGATTTCTGCGTCCTAGAGTAGAACGATACACAGGCACCAGCACACATGATAACTCCACCAGAGACAGACCTTCGGTCATTGGCCTCGTGCGCATAGTCCGCGTCCACGTACAACTCCAGCTGAACTCCATCACTCAGACCCCTCTGAAAAGTAATACCGTAAGTACTCGTCGATTTGATGTACATCACGAGGTGCAGCGCTGCCTGCCAAAGCAATAACTTTGGCGCTGCAGAGTACCTTGCCACCGCTCGAACCGCGTTAAGGATGTCCGGGCGGGTCTGGTTCGCCAGCCACATCAAATGCCCTACCAACGACCGAAAAGGCTCATCAACGTCTGGTTCATCGTGGTCAAACACTTCAAGCTTTATGTCAACCACCGTAGGGATGCTCTTGCCGCGAGTGACACCAAACTTCGCTACGGTATTTTCAGCGAAAACCTGCTGTGATATCGTCAACTTCCCTGCATCCCAGTCTCGAGAAAATCGGCAACCTGCGTACCACCGCAACTCCCCCAGGTTGTTGATAGGAACGAACTGGTTCAGGTCCTCAAAAAACTTGTCATACCCACTCTTAAGCCCCATCGCAAATATGTCATCCACATGCACTACTACTACCATAGAAACGGCCCCCGCTTCCACCAAACGCATAACACACACATCAGCCTCACACTGCTCAAAACCAAGACCCCTCATGCCGCGTACCAAGTGATGGTGCCATTGCCGCGACGCCTGCTTCAAACCATACAGCCTGCGGCACAACCTAACCACCTTACCGGACATCGACCCGCACCCCTTGGGGAGGCGATGTAGACATCCTCACTTAGCTCTGACTGGACAAACGCCTGCTCGGCATCAAAATGGCATAAATCCAATTCCAACTCGCACGCTATGGCAGCCAGCAAACGAATACTCGCAACTGATGGGCACGGGGAATAAGTCTCGAAATAATCAACGCCTGCACGCTGCCCAAAGCCCCGCGCTACCAGCCTGGCCTTTGCCCGCACTACTCTACCAAATTCGTTGACCTTCCAAGAATAAACCCACTTAGCAGAGATTACGTTGATGCCGTTTCGTTGCTAAGTGTCACCACATCTCTTGTCCACCACAGCGCCGAACGTCCCCGCGCGGTACAGACCGTCGAACTCAGTGTCCATGGCATCGAACCACACACCTCCGTGTTCATCCTCGCACGCTTCGCGATACGAGTCGGGCGTTACCAACTCACTCGCAGGGCATGAAGGCAGTTCAGGAGCGGGCATGTGCGGAGGAGACTGGTCGGCAATGATCATAGCGATATTCTCCCGCGCGGTTAGCATCGAAACGAAGCCATGCTGCAGGCCCAGGCCCCCCCGTTGTCGCGCCGCCGACCGCGTCACCGCCGGCGATACCCGCGGTTGCTGCTGCTGCTTCACCGGCACCTCCACAGAGGATGGAGGCGCGGGCGAGGATTCCGGCGGTGCAACGGTCGCGGGCGGCGCAGGGGGAATGAACACGGGCAAGGACTCCGGTGATGCAACGGTCGCTGACGTCGGCTTCTGCTGCTGTGGTACATACGACACAGCAGGCAGGGGCGTGGGCGAAGACTCCGGCGTTACACCAGTCGATGGCGTCGACGGCTGGTACCACACCTCGAAGCCCCGCGGCGCTTGCGATTGCTGGGCTGGGTCACTGACAGTCCCCCCCTTAGCCGGCGACGGGGACCCGGCAATCGCGGTTTCTCCAATGAACGGCGCGCGCCGATAGCCCCACGTCACATCGGTCGAGTAGCTCGCGATGCCTGATGGCGACAGCATGATCTTGCTGCAATCCGAGGCGTGGTCGTTGCCGGAGTTCAGGTAGAAGCAGGGTTCCCCCTTCGGCTCTGACTTAGCCGCCCGCTTGACCTTGTGGCGTCCCGGCATCATGTATGGATGTACGGGCCCCTGTAAGGCCTCCCGTGGAACTTCTCGAACGAGCACATCATGCCGGGCTTTTCATCCACCCGCGCCATGAGGTTGAGCGCGTCGCACATCCACGTCCATGCTTCCGGCCACGTGCGTTCATAGTTGAGCGCCTTGGTCGGAAACTCCACACCATCGAACATGGTCTGGAACTCCAAGAACGCAACGTGACCCCCCTCGGCAACAAGAGCTAGCTTCCGCTCCACCCGCCCGTTGCGCTTCGGGCCGTCGACGGACGTGAACTCGCGGCGGATGTTGTTGTCGACCATCAGCCTTTGGAACTCGGCGTTAGTGAATTCGGAGGCGTTGTCAGTGCGAAGGCATTCCGGCTGCCCGTAGGCATTTACGGCCGCCAGAAAAGTGCGGAAGCCGAGGGTGACGGTGGCCGTGCTCTTGTCCATCAGAAATACCGGCCAGCCCATGTTGGTGGCGTCGTCGACGATCATCAAACAGTACCGAGCGCCGCCTGTTGACGTCGGCATAGGTCCTGCGAGGTCGGCGTACAGGCGCTGCATCCGCTTCTCAGCACGGCACGACGTGGACTTAGCGACGGCTTTGCGGATCCCCTTCCCCCCCGCGCACCCGTCGCAATACCCCAAACGTCCCGTCACGTTGATTCCCATTTGACGAGCAGTCTCACGTACAACGGTATCGTGGGCGTGGCCAAGGGAACAGTGCAAGTCGTTGATGTCTATCCATCTCTGCCTACCAGGCCTTAACACTGCAGCAGCAAGTGCAGGAGGTTTCTCGTGTCTCGCTACTCGAGTGGCCTCAACGTAGGTGCCGAACATCTCCTTGCGGAAAAACACGCGTCCATCGAGCATGTGCGCCCCTTCGTGGTCAAGGGTAATGACGTGCTCCTCTTGGATCACGTTGAATGAGCAGAGGTCGAAAGGTACGCCAGGCACAAACGCCACATTCCTCAAGGTCACTGCTACGTCTTCAGCACAATGCATCATTACATCAACGCAACCAAAAAACTCTACCTCCATCTTCTTTCCGTCACCAATGATCAAATACTTCTCGTCGGGGGCAGGGGGTCTCTTGTTGTAAAAGAGAGCAGAATCACCAGTACAATGGATGGAAGCAGCACTATCTCCAATCAGAATCTTACTCCCAGGCCTTGTAGGCCTCACGAGACCACCCCCAACAGAACGAGCATGCCACTTGCCTAAAGACGTTAAGTGCGCGACGAAGAGGGTGGGCCACTCGACCTGCTGTTCGCTGCTGGCCGGCGCCTTGCTGTCGATAGTCGAGGAAAGCGGCCCGCCCTCGTAGGCTCCCCCGGCTCCTCCACTTCTAGGCTTTGGCTGACCATCGTCGCCCACACCGCCCCCGTCCCAGTGTGGTTCGCCTCCGCCCGCACCGCTCCCGTCCCATTGTTGTGCGCCTCCGCCCACACCGCCCCCGTCCCATTGTTGTGCGCCTCAACCCACACCGCCCCCGTCCCATTGTTGTGCGCCTCCGCCCACACCGCCCCCGTCCCATTGCTGTACGCCTCCGCCCATACCGCCCCCGTCCAATGCGTCCCGTGAATTACGAAGCCAGTTTGGTGCTGAGGCCAAGCTCCCGGTGGTGGTGGTGGTGGTGTGCTGCTGTAGTGCTCCTGGGGGGGCGGAGGGCCGTGCGGAGGGGCCGCGACAATGTTTGCATGCATGCGGGTGGGCGGAGCAGTGCGGCATTGCCTGGCCATGTGACCGTAAGCTCCACAAGTGCTGCAGACCCCCGAAAAAGCGTTCGGCGCTCGACAAATGTCGGACTTGTGCCCGAGGGCACCACACCGACCGCACTTGTACACTTCCCCCATGGACGCTCCTGGAGGCGGAGGAGACTCCGGCTGGTACCACCCACTTCCGGTGTTACCTGCCCCACCATTGCCCCCCGGCCTCAGCTGGTGCTGGGGCTGCTGCTGCGGCTGGGGTGGGTGCTGCTGCTGCTGCGGCTGGTGCTGGTAACTATGGTCTGCACCCCCACGCTGCTGCTGTTGCCCTCCCCCCAACTGCTGCTGCTGCTGCCCATACGGCCGCTGCTGCAGCTGCTGTTGCTGCCCAAACGGCCGCTGCTGCTGCTGCTGTTGCTGCCCATACGGCCGCTGCTGCTGCTGCTGTTGCTGCCCAAACGGCCGCTGCTGCTGCTGCTGTTGCTGCCCATACGGCCGCTGCTGCTGCTGCTGTTGCTGCCCAAACGGTCGCTGCTGCTGCTGCTGTTGCTGCCCATACGGCCGCTGCTGCTGCTGCTGTTGCTGCCCGTACGGCCGCTGCTGCTGCTGCTGTTGCTGCCCATACGGCCGCTGCTGCTGCTGCTGTTACTGCCCATACGGCCGCTGTTGCTGCTGCTGTTGCTGCCCACACGGCCGCTGCTGCTGCTGCTGGTGCTGTCCATACGACCGCTGCTGCTGCTGCTGCTGCTGCTGCTGCTGCCCGGCGCCTAATCTGCCCTGAAAACCCCCACCGACGGCGAGGGCGTGGGGATCCGCCAACGGCGTAGCAGCCATTGACACGACCGCCGCTACCTTCCGCTCCTCCTACTCCTTCGTCTTGCGGTTAGCGTGGGAGGTGCGGACGATTCCCTCCATCTCCGATCGCGTGAGGCCGGGTCGAAGCAAGCTAGTGCGCTGCTCCACGTCGTAAAACTCGGACGGGAGACGACGTGTTAGTATGCGAACCACGTCGCGATCCGACTTGCGGATACCCAATGTGGACAGCACATTGAGCTTCCCCTCAGCACGGGCAAAGAACAGCTTGGGGTCCTCATCCCCCTGCATCTCCATGTTCTCGAAGTCTTTCTCGAGGTGATCTCATTCGGCATCACCCTGCGGCTGATACCAGGCCATCACAGCCTTCCATGCTCCCTCCATCGACCCAGCGGCATGCATCCGTTCCTCCACAGGCTGTCCTTGCATGGCTTCCATGAGAAATTCCCATGCCTTCTCGCACTTCTCGACTCTCTGCTGCCCATGAAGATAGATGGATCGGTTGCGCTCCTCCATCCCTCCTAAGCCCCCGGCTATCCGAATAGGGTCGCTCGTGGGCTCAAGCGCCCCGATCAGACCCCGCGCCGTCAAGAAAGCTTGGAACCTGTGTGACCACAGGTGCAGCTGACTCCGCCCATCAAACTTGGGCACCCGCATGCTGTTTTGCGACGACAAGATGAGCGCCGGGGGGGTCTGGTGGTGACGGCAATCTGGCTCCGGCACAGGCTGCACAGCACTTGCCTGCTGCATGGGCCGCCCGCTCCCCCCAGCGGTACCCGACTGAACCGCTGCCTCGGCGGACATCCTCAACGCTCTCTCCGCTGACAACGCCGCGTCTCGCTCAGCCACCGTCGCGTCTCTCTCGGCCAACGTCGCGTCTCGCTGAGCCAAATTAATCGACACTTCCTCAAGCTGCTGCCGAAGCAGCTCGGCCTCCTCGGCCATAACAACAACCCTTCAGCAAGCTCCGGGCCCGGAAACCCACGATAATCGTGTTGTAATACGCTTGCTGTATAACGTGTCCTGTGTAACCACGCGGCGTGCCGCTACGGCGTAGATCGAGGAGAGAAGATAAAATACTCGTACACCAGATACCAAACACACACCAGGTGGGTCAATACCGTTCTGTCAGAGACCGCACCATATAAACCACACACATGAGGTAAGCCGCACCTGATTGTCACCGGCTGCACCACTCACATATATACGGGCAGTATCGTTATCATCAAAGCCCGGGTCGTATCATTAACATCATCGACTGCCCCGCGGGGGGGCAGCTCCACCCTCCGAGGCATATACCGAATAATGCCTCGACACATAATACGAAACCCCAGAATATACGAAACCACCAAATATCCGCGGACCCGTATCGAACAACCGCATACCACAAACAGGGCTCTGAGGTTGACAATTCGAAGACAGGGATGCTTTTTTCAAATACAACAAGCGAGGTGATGTGGTCATGCAATGTCACCAGTATTGAATACGAGGGTGACTATACTTCGTTAGGCATATGCTACTGCGTTTGGTAGAGGTTGTCAGTCGATCATGCAGACAGTAGGTATGCACTATTGAACACGAGGGTGACTTTACTTTGTTAGGCATATCCTACTGCGTTTGGTAGAGGTTGTCAGGCGATCATGCAGACGGCAGATAGGCTCAAAATATCTGCGTAATTGGTTCGGTAGTGTGGGGTACCGCAGTGTAACATATTTATCTGTACTTCCTTTTCACATTATTATGATATATTGCACGGTTATTCGCCGTGTTTCCTCCCCAATGTCGTCGAAGATGTTTTGGTCCTGTAGACGTCGCGTCCATGTCTGGTGCTCTTGTTAGTGGTGCTCATGAAAGCATGCCCTAGCATGTAGTAAATGATCGCGCAGTGGTGTTCCTGTCCTTAACATCAAGCCAGGTAGTATATGTCAACGCAACTGTTTGCTTGACAACGACAAACAAAATAAATCACACACCTGATACAGAGGAGACGCGGCCCGAAGATTGTTCAGTGTACCGACGGTCAGGAACAGGTTATCGAGCAGCGCACTTGATTTTTCCTACCGCTCCTCACTCCACATAAGACACGGGCATGCGTTGGATTCAGTTCGCTGATGCCCAAAACCAATTGCAAAGGAGGTGATGAGGTGGGCGAATGCTATAATGGTTTGCGCTGCTGTGATTGCCCCGTCTCTTGTTCTGTTTGTTCATGCGTTCTTGATGAACGTGTTATTTGGCAACGGACAGTTTTGACGCATTTTAAGTTTGCGTAAAGACTATATGTAGACGATGTGATTTTTAAAATTATATACAAAAGTTTTTCCTTGTACTTTTTCGAACGCACACTGGTGAGGGTCCTTCCAACGCACACTGTGTCGGGCCCGGGGGGGGGGGGACACTGCTACTAGCATCCAAGCACCGTTCGGCTGCCCTGCCAACCCAGCACATACACCAACACCAACACACACTACTTAAAATATTACCAACACCAACACAGACTACACTGCTAGTAGTAGCATACAAGCACCCTTCGGCTGCCCTGCCAACCCAGCGCTGGTGGTGCATGCGCTGGAACGTTTGCGTCTCTGCTGTTCGATCCTGCTCGTGCGGGACAACGAACACAACACACAGCAAAAACATTTCACTTCGTTGTGCCCTGGGCTGCGGAAAAAAAGTCCCTTCCCAAAATACCCTCCTCGTCCTTACAAAACCATGAAATTCAAACTCCTGCGATTCCAATCAAACTGCGATACGAACTACACCCTGGCACGCAAACAACCAGCTCGTGGTTCATTTTGGGACACACACCAACACCAACACACACTACACTGCTAGCAGTAGCACCCAAGCATCCTGCGGCTGCCCTGCCAACCCAGCGCTGGTGGTGCATGCGCTGGAACGTTTGCGCCTCTGCTGTTCGATCCTGCTCGTGCGGGGCATTTGGGACAACGAATACAACACACACCAAAAACATTTCACTTCGTTGTGCCCTAGGCTGCGGAAAAAAAGTCCGTTCCCAAAATACCCTCCTCGTCCTTACAAAACCATAAAATTCAAACGGCTGCGATTCAAATCAAACGGCGCTACGAACTACAACCTGGCACGAAAACACCCTCGCAGCGCACACCGCACACCCTCTTTTACTATCCCCCGTCGGATACACCGCGCTCTTCTTTGTTACGCTAGAACGTTGGCGCTTATGCTGTTCGATCCTGCCCTTGCGGTCTGCCGTGTCTGCGTGCGGCGGCGACTGCGTCCTTCAGTTCGGCTGCTGCATACTTTCTCTCGCTGGTTCCTGTCGCAGCTCACCTCCGCCGCGTGCTGTGGGTGTCTGCTATGAGCCTCTTCGCTCGTTCTAGGCTCCATCTTCTCTGCGTCTGCGTGTTCTTCGCCCTCTTCAAACCTTACGGCGTACCACCTTCTCGTGCTGCGGCGGAATCTCCGCACACACACCATGCAGCGGAATGTCCCTACAGCAGAGCGGTATCTTGACTGGGGAGACCAACTCTTCCGATACACATTCACAGGGCTCTCTCCGTGTGGTACATACGTGTGTAGCGCGGCTATACTCCTGTGTGTTTGCGTGTGTAGGATACGCGTACGTGTTCGAACCTGCCATACTACCTCACCTTCCTCCAGGGCTCCTGCCGTACAAATCCCTTCCATCACATGTGAATGCGTACGTGTTCGAACCTGTCATACTACCTCACCTTCCTCCAGCGCTCCTGCGGTACAAATCCCTTCCATCACATGTGAATGCATACGTGTTCGAACCTGCCATACATACTACCTCACCCTCCAGCGCTCTTGCGGTTCAAATCCCTTCTATCACATGTGAATGCAGGTGTGTACACGGCACTGCTTATACGCTGCGCACTCAGCATGGTCACAGCAGTGTGTGTATGTACAGCGGTGTGCACACAGCTCTCGCTGTCTGTGTGTAGTACACATACATGTTTAGACTATGACATGTGTAGCGCAGCAGTAGTACTTCTGTGTGTTTGCGTGTGTAAAATACGCGCACGTGTTCGAATCTGCCATACTACCTCGCCTTCCTCCAGCGTCCCTGCGGTACAAATCGCTTCCATCACCTGTGTATGCATCATCTCCTAAGTATGTAGTATAGACTATGCGTCTCCAGCGACAGCTGTGCGTCCTGTAAAAAGTGTTCGTGTCTTTCAGCACGTTACATCCTACACCAGGTTACCTGCGTACAACATAACCCATGCGCACTTTGTCATCACACCATGCGGCCTTCCTCGCCAAATTCTGCTGTTCCCTTTACAGGGGACTAAGTACGAGCATCCTATCGGTGACATTCTCCGCCTCAAAGCGAAAGTCGCCGACTAAACACTCCGCCTCTCCCGACGATCGCCAAGTGCCTTCTCGCGCAGTCAAGTACTACAAAACCTTCCGCCACTCCCGACGATCGCCAGGTGCCTTCTAGCGCAGTCCAGTGTGAAAAAACATTCATCCACTCCCGACGATCGCCAAGTGCCTTCTAGCGCAGTCCAGTGTGAAAAATCATTCAGCCACTCCCGACGATCGCCAAGTGCCTTCTCGCGCGGTCAAATGTTGTAAAACATTCCGCCACTCCCGACGATCGCAAAGTGACTTCTCGCGCGGTCAAATGTTGTAAAACATTCCGCCATTCCCGACGATCGTCAAGTGCCTTCTCGCGCAGCGAGCCACCGGTCAAGTGTGACAAAACACTTCTCCACTTAACACCAAAAAGCACCTGGCTAAACATGTATTGTTCTGACTCGTAGGGACCTCAATTTGGAACCCAAGGTATCTGGATTCCACCTTTTGACTGGTTTTCGAATGTGAACGTTTATGTGGTTTTAGTGTGCGGGCCTCCCTATGATTTTTGCGAATTTTGTGTCCGCGTGGTTTGTTGCTACACGGGTATGTTTTGATTGATGTTGTAGACTCCGTTATCGTGTTATTTCACAGTGGTGTTTTCGAAAACATTTTGGGTTGCAGTGGTTGCGGTGGGGGCTGTTGTGCGTATCTGCAAAACGTATTTGTGTTTATGACTCGTAGGGACCCCAATTTGGAACCCAGGGTATATGGGTTCCATTTGACTGGGTTTCGTATGTGAGCGTGTATGTGGATTTAGCGTGCGGGCATCCTAAAAGTTGAGAATTTCGTGTCCGCGTGGTTGTCGCTACACGTGTATGTGTTAGTTGGTGTTCTAGACTTCGTCAATGTGTTGCTTCACAGTGGTGTTTTCGAATACATATTGGTTTACAGTGGTTGGGGGGAGGGGGCGTTGTGCATATCGCCAAAACGTATATGTGTACGCCATGAAAACAGCTTCGGGGGGCTGAGAACGAAGTTGCGAGGGGCGTGTGGCAATTTCAACGTTCCCCTTCGTCGCTTTTAATATCCAGTAAAACAAAAGATCGCCCGCGTATCATGTGCGTTGCGGAATACTAGCGCGGGCCTGCATGATGTTCGATCCGAAATGCGCAGCAGTAGTGCACCAGGTATCTTGCTCTCTGCCTAGTAGCAGAGAAAGATACGTCGACCAGACGGGTTATTGTTGTAGTTTAGTTCGCGTTTTGAGGGGACATTGTTCGTACCACTTATACTTTTGCTACTTCTGTATTGTATAATATTTTACTAAAACTGTATGTGGTTGTATATTGTGTGTATATAGATTTTTTGCGCACTTTGACCTATCGAGGACAAGCGATAAATTCTACCAGGTATATGATTTTGTTTGTTTTTGATGCATAAAATCGACAGTTTTGAAAAAATCGTTTGCACAAAATTATCGAGTTCTCGCTATCCTGCGGCGATTTGCTTTTTATATACAGTTGAACAACGTCAGCTGTGAGTTCGACCGATGGAACATTGCCCGTCCTGGCGTGGATCACTCGTCATGAGGTTCAATTCATGGCTCAACAATACAAGAAGATATTAGTAGTACTTGTACCTATTCTAAAAAAGAAAATGCTGATTGCCATAAGAAGCAATAGACAACCATGAACAAAAACATCAAACGCACGATATTGAAGAAGACCGCGCACGCAACAACCTGGAACAACTGCTGTTTATCTTTCTCCTGTTGAAAATCAATCTTTCGTCTAATTGTTTTAGAACATATCAGGGCTGTCCGAAATATATTCTTGACCTGGAAAAACAAAAGTAAAAGCCCGGTTTGAATATGAAGCCATGTAGGGTTCATCATGAACTTACATCATGTACTGACTCGGGCGACCGCGGGCCCTGTGGTCTCAGCTCCGAGGACTTCCCCTCGTAAGCTCGGTGTGCGCTTGTCTACAATGCAATAGTTCGTTCGTTGTCACAAGGGCAAGTGACATAGCATCGGCCATGGACCTTCCCGTTTGTTTATCAAAGACTTTAGGAGCTCACAAGAAACGCCAATAACCACAATTGAACTACTGAAATATGTATCCAACCATTTTACGGTAAAATGCCCCCATCATACGACCACAGCGGTACAGCACCCTCCAAAAGCCCATCTCGGGCTACCAACCATAAGTTGGCTCAGACTGAGTAGCTTTGATAAACATAGTTTTCCGCACATTAAGCGATGGTCAAGTCCAACACATCGCGGCCAGTCACCAATACTTTAGTTCTACCACGTTTACTGGCCGTAAACAATGGTTATTCAGCAGCCGCGCCATTACCTTTGCATCTTAAAGCAAACCACGCACCACGCGTCACACCTCCCACGGTACACGCAACTTGCCGAAAACCAGACCCGATAAGAAAGGTGTACTGCAGCGCAGTAGCCACCCCTGTAAACAGGAGGCATCAACACCAGAGATGCTCTGTTCACACGCAGTCTCGGCGACGAACCGTCAGCTGTATGTGCGTCATGTAACACAAACGCCTTGCCCAGAATTTCCACGTCAGACGAAAATGTCCGAATTGGAGATTCAGGTAAACTGAAAATCACTAACTCGGAATACGGGACGCCCCCCAAACCATGCACAATATGATTATAAATGCAGTCCATACTGCTGTACGAGCACAAGCCTCTGCTCGGACATCAGCCTCAGCGCCCCAATCTCATTATGTAGCACGGCCGGCGCATCATCAAAC
Organism: Undaria pinnatifida; assembly: GCA_012845835.1. NCBI lineage: Eukaryota > Phaeophyceae > Laminariales > Alariaceae > Undaria > Undaria pinnatifida. Next base: position 4,580,006 of record JABAKD010000007.1, read on the forward strand.
ACGCACGAGACCGGCTCCCAGATATTCGCTGCCTCCTCCGGCCCTTCCCAGGCCGCCTTGACGACAAACTCGTCGTCACAAACGAGCGACAGCCAGGGCAAGGCCTTGTCCCACTCCGCCGCAGGCGATTACGTCCAGGTGCGGGTTTCGCCCGTACAACACCCTTGCCACTGAATGAAACCGGACCGCCTTAGGCTTCTCACGCGCAGGTGGGTCACCCGACAACGTTCGACATAACGCGTCAAGGTGCGCGCGAATAACGATGTCGCGATACATCCCGGCACATCCCGGCGGGGAGCCATGGTCAACAGCGTCGTCGACAGCCGTCTCCAACGTGCCCACACAATCCCGCATATCTACCCCGGATCCCTGGAATGTCATATGTCATAGAGACAGAAGCGTCAGTGCGACCTCATCGGCCACGTCGCCGGGCGCGTCACCGCCCGGCACGAACGCTGTGACAGCCACCGCCGCTCGCAGCACGGCACCATCGTTGGGTTCGTCCACAGAACGAGCTGTAACCTGCATCCCTGCGCCATTTTAATGCCCTCGTACCTTCAGCACAGAGGCCTTGAGCTGCGCCATGAAGTCGATGCCGAGTATCTCTCTCAGCATCTTCTGCCCGATGAAAACCACATCGCCTCCCCCATGGAGCACAATAAACACCACAGTAAACTGGACTGGTTCCCATGGAGGTTCGATCGTTAAGCAGAGCGGACACGATTGTGTCTCAATGTCACACTCCTGGCCCAACGACGTCACCACACGCGCATGCCCAACAAACGGCTGCGTTAACGCGGTATGGTTTATCCCCGGCTGTTCCTGCAAGGCCTCTACCAGCTTCTCCGATATAGCTGTAATGCTTAAGCCAGAACCCATCAACACATCAATCATAGCGGCCGCGGAAGCACCGGGATCCGCGAGAAACCTTGCGACATGGTGTGTCAGGGCCTCCAAGTACGGTTTGGTCTCCACCGTGTCCACGCTCTTATCACCAATTCCATCCGGCTGAAGACCGAGACACGCGCGTGTGAATGGTGCTGGAATGAAAACACGACTGCTGCGACGCGTGTGCCAGCAGCTCCACCGGAACGGAGTGAAGGACTGGCGCTGAATTTTATGGCCAGCGCGTTAAGACACCTGGTTCTGCACCGTCTCGGTGAGTCTGTAAACCACTAACGCCATTCTTTCCCGAGGAAGGCCAATGTACACGTTATCGTCGTCATTCCTCTCGGGTGGGTCAGGCACAGCAGGTTCTGTCTCCGTAACCACTGTTTTTGAATCGGTCTTGTACGCACTAGTTCAAGGATTGGCAGACGCAGGGGCCATCCCGGTTGTTTTGCTCCTGGTATGCTGAGCGGGACCGCTTGTGGACTGCTGCTGCTGTATAGGGGTTATCCGTGGCTCTGGCCATGGACACGTTTCCCCGCCATACCAGTTGGCTTTGGGGGCAGTTCCACTGCTTGTGTACCTACATGCCACATGCGAAACACTCACTGTTGTACCGACGATTCTGCTCTTCTTTCACAGCAGCAGCCTTGACATTCCCGCGTCAATCGTGCTCGTCAGCAGCAGTTCCTTGCGGCTTCGTCCCCGCAGCAGCCATCCACCTAGCGACACGCCGTTTTGCTGTTTGCTGATGTTCAGCATCATTGGCCTAAATTACAGCTTGGCCCTGTTGCTGATTGGCAATGGTGTTGAGCAACGCATCAGAGTCATGCGTCACGAAATCGAAACGCATATTTCCTTCCACCTTGCGGCAGGACTGGAGTGCCTCGATTCCAGCCGCGATTGGCTCAACCAGCACCTTGGCATGCTTTAGCGTGTACTGCCGACAGTCTGGCATTACCTCCTCCGTGAGCGCGCTGTCAGCAAGGGATTTGCGCAGGGCACGTTTTTGCACAAACGCCCTGCTATCTACCGGCACGCTCGCGTCCATCTTAAGCGCACGGAATATCTGGCAGCAAAAATCGTCATCACTTGTCTGCTGCACACCAACGCCAGCAAACCTTTTGAGGCCTTGCATTTAGCCCTTGTTCGGAGAGGTCGACCCAAGGCTTGTAATCGTAGAACTCATCAGTCACCATCATTTGGGTCGCCGAATCTACTAGTCTCGCGCCTTCACGAGTACCCGGTCTCCTCCATCTTGGTTTGTGATATGCGTCTACGGCTCGTACTCCGAGTAGACGACAAGAAATTAACGAATATCTTAGAAGGTAACAACATCAACACTCAACCTAGGAGGTATATCTCCTCCGGTCGTCACCTTGAAAGCCGGCATCAGCCGGTCGCCGGCTCGGCCTCCACCTCTCGGGTTGCCTCTACTTGCAGAATGAACTAGGTCAGCGCCCTGCGCTCTTGCTTCTCTCGCTGCTCTGTCTGGGGTCTTCTATTCTTTCCTGCTGGTGTCCCACACCAGCACGCAAGACAGAGCATTCCGGCCTCCGAAAAGCAAACAGGCCACGTTTTGGGCAGAACGCAGAACTTACCCAATTCAAGCGAATTGTACCGTACTGGCGCGATCGCGGGCCCGGTGGTATCAGCTCCAAGGACTTCCCCTCGAAGGCTGGGAATGCGTTCGTCCACAAAGCAATAGTTCGTTGATTTTTACACAGGGACGTGACATGGAATCAGCCATGGACCTTCCCGTTTGTATGTTAAGATCTCAAGAGCTCACAATAAACGCCAATAATGACAAGTGAACTCCCCGAAAAATGTATCCAACCATTGTGCGGAAAAATGCCAAATGACACGACCACAGCAGTACAAATGCTTTGTATTACATAGCCGACAGAGAAGCCAATGCGTTGGGCAATCAATGCATATTTTAGTTGATCCGGGGATGCTTAGTCATCACTCCCGTAATTGGCGCAATTTTGCGCGAAATTCTCCGCAAGGAATGTTTGGCTCTACTGAGCTCGTACAGACCGGAAAATATAGCGATTTTACACTCGTTTCTACCATGGTATTTAAGACACTTTTAGCCATCTACAGAAGTGCTTGTCATAATATTCAGAGTATGAGTTGCTCTCCAAACGTTGGAATTATATTTTTAGGTTCGAGAGGGGTCTACTCTTCAGTCTTGTGGCGAATGAACACACGAACAAAAAAAAAAAAAGTTTCAGGAGAAGAAAAGGGAGTACGCGCCCTTTTCGGGGCTGGAACTCCAATGACCTCAGATTTGCAGTGGCAACAACTAGTGTTGCGCCCCGTCGGTCTCAGTACCGGGACATTGGCACCTTTCCCCGGTACCGCTCAGTACAGGGACGAATTCGATACCGACCCAAATTCCCGCGGGATCTTGAGGCGCGGGTTCCCGGGACCCCGGGTACCGCGGGTTCCCGGGAATCGATACACGACGCCGCCATACCCCTTGAATATGCACTGCGATTTCCCCCTCAGCACTCTGCTCTGCGCACGACACGCAGCGGAAAAGACTCAAAGGACCGAAGGTGGCCCAGTTTGTCACCACGCAGTCGCCGCCGGTGTCCTCGACGACTTCGAAATTGATTTCCTACGGTAGTGGTCGAGTTGCTTATTTTTCTTGTTGTTGTGGTAAATCTAGTGTACCGTGTACCGTACGACCCCTCCAAACGTTGGCCATATCACCTTGGCCGTGCTGCATGAGGGTGGTGCTGGAATGAATCCTGGGGTTCTTGCTGACTTTCACTTTTTAATGGAATGCCGGTTTCGTTTTTCTCGCTTTTTTTGTTTTGTTTCAGCAGAGCATTTATTTTCCGTCTGCGAGATGTAAATAATATGTTGTCATTTTTGCTATTTTGTCGTCACATTCACGTCCATAGACTATACCAGGTACATACATAAGAAAAATAAATATACTCCAGCTGTGAGATCGAATATTTTGTCGAAACTCATATTTGCAAGCTGTGTGTGGTACTCCGATCGCGCGTATTACGGGTTGTGTGTCCTCAATTTAGGATATAGGTAGGCGACTCCCCTTGCAACTACAATGTAGCTATCAGGGTCAACAGGGTGATTTTAGTCAGTCTGTGCGCGGAAACTATAAAACCCGTTTGTGAGTGGGACGAAATCTGACAGCTGTCGAAAAAAATGCATCAGTTTATCAAGTGAATCCTGTAAGTCGAATAACCGGTGAGGAAAGGGCGGAGTTTTTAGGGACGTGGGGGCCTGATTCTGATCAAAAGGGTGGCGAGAGGGGGGGAAAGGGAGGAAAGACAGGTGGGGCAGCTCAATTTGTGCGTTGAAACTATAAATCAATCATGTGGGGGAGAGGGCCGGGTGCTTGGGGGGGGGGGGATTGCAGCAGCGGCATGGACGGCTCTAAAAAATAATGAGGTGATATCCAGGGCGTGGCAGTGTTTATTACTCTGGCGGATTTCGATGTTAGGTAGGGCGTTTGAGCAAGAGAGAGCGAGCAGAAAAAAGGGGGGGGAGGGGCAGGCAAGGGTTTTCAAGAGGTTTAGGTCACATTTAGTATAAATATACACTCCAGCTATGACATCAAGGATTTATTCGAAGCTCATATTGGCAACATTGTGTGTGATACTCCGATCGCGCGTATTAATCATATATGTAGGTGCTTGCTATACGCGCGTTGCTGGGTCTAGGCGATCGTGCGTGATGTGGGGAAGGGGGGGGGGTTGGAAGGGGGGAGGGGAGATGAATGAAAGCTACATCACGGATCGCTAGAAAGATAATGACGTGGTGTCAATTGCGTAGAAGTGTTCATTTCTCTCGCCGATTTCGTAAGTGGCGTTTGAACGAACTGGGCAGGGAACAAAACGGGGGGGCATATATGTAATTTTTTTCACAGCAGGATCGACCAAAGATAATCCACCGTATCTTATCCACCGTTCGTTGTTCTCAACATGTTGGGTTTTTGCTTCTTCGGTGTTTCGTTGTTCTTGGGGGGGGGTGTTATATGGCTTAGTATGGGTAAGCTATTGGTTAAGCTTTTGCAAGTGGTCAAACGGACTAATACCCCACTAGACTATACTAATACCTTGACAAATGCCGTCGTCGACAGGCCATGGGTTCTTTGGGTCGTCGGTTGAAATCCCACATCCACCATAATGTCAGATTTATCCCCTTGAAAGGATTTATAGCTTACATGCACAAATTCCCCCCCCCCCTCCCCCCCCCCCCCCCCCCTCCCCCCTCCTCCAAACCCGCTCGCTTTTGATCAAAACCAGGCCCCCACGTCCTTCAAACTCCGCCCCCCCCCCTCACCGGTTATTCGACTTACAATATTCACTTTATAAAAGGATACATTTCCCTCCACAGCTGTCAGATTTTGTCCCCCTCAGAAACGGATTTTATAGTTTCCGCGCACAGACTGACTAAAATCACCCTGTTGACCCTGATAGCTACACTGTAGTTGTAAGGGGAGTCGCCGACCTATATCCTTAATGAGGACACACAACTCGTAATGCGCGCGATCGGAGTATCACACACAGCTTGCAAAGATGAGTTTCGACGAAATCTTCGATCTCACAGCTGGAGTGTATTTTCATTTTTTATAATATTATTTTTCAGACTTTTCCCATGTCCAACTAGAAAAATACTCTCCCCGGTATACACAGGAAATGAAACGGCTTGGAAGATTCAATAAGCTACGGTTGTCGCTAAAACGAGCGACAGCTGATAGATGTAACTGTCGTCAGACGTGTGCGCCCACGGGCCATTGGTTCGTGTGATACGCACGCAAACTATTTTTTTTTCGTGGGAGCCTATATTGCGAGGCCCAGGTGGTGTAGATTAGAAACATGTGACCTACTCTCACCACGAGACAGCAGCAGTATATAGACTCAGCGGACACACCCCTATAATAGCGGGCACACACTCTCCATGCCCGCTCTCCGCTGGCCACTATTGTCGCCCGCTGCGCCCGTTGTCTGTGTGCTGCCCGCTGTGTGAACGCTGTGTGCCGGCTGTGTGAGCGGTGTGTGCTGCTGTTTTTGCCAGTGTGGTCTGCTGTGTGTGTTGTGTGTTTTGGGATCTGCCTGGACCTGCAGTCTAAAATTAAAAAATCCCAAACTAAAATCAAGTTTAGTCGAAGACACGCACGCAAACTATCTTTTTTTCATGGGAGCCTATATTGCGAGGCCCAGGTGTAGATTAGAAACTCGCTTCGCTCGAATAATTGACAGGTCCGCCCGTCTGCCATCCCGACGTTTCAGGAGGGAATAGTGTTCGTTGTAAAAATTAGTTTGGGTAAGCTATTGGTTAACTTTTTTTTTTTTTTAATCAACCGGCGGATGGGGGAAAATATAGCTTTAGCTCACCACACTTCCACGTATTTTCATACGCGTCGTGTGTCGATTTAACTCTGTTGCTTTCGCAGCCCAACGCTAGCTGGCGCACCCTTCGGGTCCCATTGTAGGTATAGCGTAAGCTGTCCCTATCAGTGGTCTTCGTTACAACCCCGGCAGCGCAAGCTACCGTTGTATACGGATGCGTGTGTATGTCGACCCGGCCTGTCCCCTGAGGGTCAGTTTCGGTGGAGATAGCCACCCGGAATGTCATCTTTCCGGGTAGTGTGGGACTTGCGCAAGCTCACCCACTAACAAAAACCTTTTGCAAGTAAGTGGTCAAACGGAATAATACCCCATAAACACCTTAACAGGGGTGTGTGTTTTTGTGCTGTAGACTAGTCTAGACTACTAACTAATTTTTGGGTTAACTGCTGTAGAGGTTATTGGCAATATTTTAGTCATTTTCGTTCCCAGCAGAAGGCAGGAAGCTTTGCCAAGCATATTGAAGAAAAAAACGGACTCTCAGGGGACGACAACAACGACAAAAACGTCAACAAAAATATAACAAAAGCCTTGCAAAAACAACAAGAATTCGGCCTTGCTTGGTTGGGGTTGTGCTCTTCTTCTACTTTACTACTACTACTACTACTACTACTGCTTGCTGCTGCTTGCGTGTCGTGTTGATTTTAGCGATTATTGTGCTGATTCTGTGGTGTTTATTTTGGCATCTGATCTTCGGTTCCGTATGTCAACATTTTTCTTCGGTTCCGATATTATCCTAGGATGGGGATAACCCCAGCTTTATATATATATCCTACCGGATGTAACCTCAAATCAGCTTTTGATATAACCTACCGGTTATAACCTCTACGACGAGGGGACGAAAGTGCCCCACCCCCGGGGGTTCCGTGTCTAGATGTTGTATCCAATACCCGGGGGCTCTGTGGCTAGATCGTCGTTACTCATCAAGCGCATGTACGTTTGACGCCACGTGACAACAGCACTCGCCGCCTTGCGCTTCCTGGTCGCCGCCCGCTTGACTTGAAAGCTTTAGAGAACTTTCTTGCCAGTGGCAAGAGCTTCAGGGGTTACTTTGGTGCACTTGGCGACGTGGCAGTTGGGTTTCCATGCGAAGTGAGCTGATATCCGCTCGGTCAGGCCAGCAAACTTTTTCTCGCAAAGTTTGCACATGACGATAACCTTGCCCTTCAGCGTCGACTGCTGTGTGATCGTATACAGCGACTAGAGGGCTTCCCGACCCTCTAGACCATCGGGCTCGTTGGCAAGGGTGCTGCTGATGTTGATTGGGTGCTGCGCGCTCATGATGTGGTCTGCTGTTGTGGTCTGCTGTTGGCTGTGTTGCTGTCTGATGGTGATGGTGTGCGGACTGCTATGTGCTGCTGGCTGCTGTGGGTGTGCTTGGAATTTTTTCAATTTTGATGGGGGGGCGCTGGTAGTGACGCCAGGGTATGGGGGGGCAAAAAACCCCGGGAAATAACCCGGGACAAACCATATATCCTACCCTCCCACAATATAACCGGTAATAACCGGTTATAGGTTATCCCATCCTAGATATTATCCAACAACAACAATATATTCTTCCACTGCTGTGCGTTGCACGTGCGTTTTTTCACACCGGTACCATCTACCACCTACTACATTCTGCTGCTTGTTCTGCGGGCACCGATCCTGCAGCAGGAACACGCTCAACTTTTTGTTCGTGTGTTGGCCGTGAGAGGTATCTCTTAAGGTTCGTCCTGCAAGAAAAAACGAGGAAACACCCTTCCTTCCACGTAACCACGCCACCTGAGAACTGAGTACCTCAAACGTATGCCGTTGAGAAGGGCGTCAGAAGTGACAAGTAAGTGTTCGGGTGTCCCGGGTTCCGGGAACCCGCGGTACCCGGGGTCCGGGGAACTCGGCTATCGAAATCCCGTGGTTCTCCCGGGACGAATCCCGGGCGACCCCCCGAAAAGTTGCCGGGGTCCCGGTACCGAGTTTTGTTGCCGGGATGATATATTTCAGGGGGGGGATGATATTTTGTAGCGGGGTTGGGATATTATTGCCGAAGGGATGCAATAAAACGGGGGGGGCGACAAATCGCAACACCGGGGCGCAACCCTAGTACCAACCAAACTTTTTTTAATGATATCAGACTTGGACTATATTTCGGACCAGACTGACTGGTAGTTTTCACTACGTACCACCAGGTACATATCACTTGCCCACAGACAGTCAGATATTGCATGCTTGCCGGATTTCGTTCTTCCGCCACTTCCCGAAGGCACTTCCTGGAACTTCCCGGAGGGGAACCTTGTAGCCGATCGAGCTCCAGCGTTTTTCCCCGGACGATAGTCACTTTCAAATGTTATGGAACGCCCTGACTGATCGCATTTTTCTGAGAGGTAGGAGGTAGGCCGTAGTCGTGTGTCGTTTATGATAACGGTCGTCTGCCTGATCATTGTATCGCGATCTAATATCCGCTGGTGGTTCGAACTTAGGTGAGCGCCTCGCTTCTGCTGTGCAGTGCTTTCTCTAAAATCGGCGGAGCTATGTCCTGAGAACCTGGTGTATGCTCCCGCTGATAGTTTTCGGGTTCTCGAGCGTCAACTGAGGCAATGATGACTGATGTACACCCTCGGCGCATTGTAGGACCTAGTAGCTACCTGCACTACCATACTACCAAATAACCGTACTAGCCCCATTGTATTCGTATCACACGCTGCAACAAATGCTGTGCCATATTGGTAGATTGGTATACATCATACGCACAGACGGCCAGCGGCGCAGCGCTCGCCGAGAGCATTGCTCGAATTCTCTTGAGACTTCAGTAGTAGCCTTCCATGAACGCTGGAATCGTCCTCGAAAGGTCTTACCTGGCCGCAGGTGTGGCTGTACATCAGTGCCAGATCAGTGCACAATGTACAACAGCATAGAAAAAATGATGGATACAACTCACTGCTGTTGTGTATTGATGTAGTGTAGTGCTTAGTGGTAGGTTAGCAGTGTTCTTGGGGTATATTTTATAACTAATTTTCAAGGACGTCAGCCGTGAGTTTGACGAATTTCAGGTCAATACTCATCTTTGCAAGCTGCGTTGTTGGTACTCGTAGTATACTATATTTGTACTCTAGGTCTAGACTAATGATTCTATGAAATGCGCGCGCTGCCCCATGAGGAGACGGAGAGGCGGGCTTCCTCCGGGGTCTGCATGTTGCCCTTGTACGTCGGCAACGGACAGGGCGTCGCCGGCCGTGACGTGGCGGACGATGTTGCCGGTGACTTGCGCTTTGAGGCGGCAAATGTCACCAAGGGGATGCTCGTACGTAGTCCTCTGTAATTCGAAGAGTAGCGTTTGGCGAGGAGGGGCGGACTGCAAGATAAGCAAGTGCATACGGGTGTGCGTATGGGTCACCGTGCACAAGGCCGTAAGGGGATACTGCTGCTGTAACACACGCACACATCTCACACGAGGTTCAGATCGCTACGCAAACACACGCGAGTCATGTAACTCTGACACAGAACGCCACGCAAACACGCGGGTTACGTAACTCTGATATATGAGCGCTGGAGGAAGGCGAGTTTGATATATTTTGCAAAGAAAGGGACACCCAACCGTGACACGCTCGAAGACACACATGTAGACGCAAATATTTCACATTAATCGCAACTTCTGTATGTGCATGACTGCTGTCTACGAGACATTGACGTGTACCAGGCAGTACCTAGTGTCAAGGGTCATGATGTGCGCAGTGTATGAACAGTAGTGGTGCACACACACAAATCTCACACATATATCATTACTGCTGTATGTGCGTGACAGCTCTCTACGAGACGTGGACGGCGACACGACCTATACTAATGTAAGCGTGGCGATGTGCGCAATGCATGAAAACTAGTGGGGCACACACCTGTCCCAAGAGTCGGCAGTTTCCGTTGAGCAGAGAGTGCCATCGGCAGTTGCCATCCCCCGCTGCACGAAACAGTTGAGATATTCGGACGCTGTAGCATGTGGCTGCTTGGGCAGGAAAGTTGTTGAATCGCGTGCTGTTGTCCTCGCAAGGTAGCAGGATGCGGCAAAGCCCCCAAACGAAGACGTTGAGTGAGCCACGTGAATGTGTGATGGAAGAGGTGGTGTCCCCAGTGATTGCGGTACCGCTCCTTCAAGGACGCTCTGCTGCATGCTGGGCAGAGATTCGGCCACAGCAGCAGCAGTTGGTACGCTGGAAGATTTGAAGAAGGCGAAGAACACGCAGCCGAAGATGAACAGAGGTCTATATGTAGGAAACATGCTAAGGCTAGTAGCAGTCACCCACGGCAGTAGCAAGATGGGAGCAGCGACAGCAGCGAGGCAGCCCACGCGCAAACTCCGAGCGAAACGCGACGAGGAGGGAGGTGTCTCCCGCGGGGAAAAAAAGGGCGGTGTGATGTTGGAGGGGTGTTGCACCGAAGAGCGTTTTTGGTTCCGTCGCCGTTTGTAATTTGTTTTTCGTGGAGGTGGGTTATTTAAGGAGAGGGTTTCTTTCTGTAGCCCAGGTCACAAAGGATGATGATATGTTTGCGTGTAGCATAGCCGAAGACCGTCAGAAATAGAAGTCTATGGCGACCAGATCGTTGCAGACACCCACAGCAGTCGCAAGAAAGGATCAGCGACAAAAGAGAGCCACCAGCCGCAGGAGAAGAAGACACTCACTGCCGCCGGAGAGATACACAGCAAACCACCGGCAGGAAATAAGTGAGGACCGCTGTGCATGACTGCTGTCGGCGGACGAAAGAAAGCAGTAGAGCAGTTTTTGCAGTAGGAAAGAAAGCGGAGTTCTGTGTGGTGTAGTTTAGAGAGAGACCTACAAGCCCCCAACAGCAGCAGTGTAGTGTTAGGTTGGCACGGCAGCCGAACAGTGCTCGGATGCAAATAGCAGTGTCGGGCGGGAGCAACGCGATCCCCCTCGACCCCCCCCCCCTGCCGGACCCTCGTCAGTGTGCGCCGTTAAATGCCCCACCAGTGTTACGTTGGCACGGCAGCCGAACGGTGCTTTGATGCAGATAGCAGAGTACGGGGGGGGGGCGGCGCGACCCCCCCCGAACTTCCCCCCCGGCCCCTCGTCATTGTGCGTTTCAAGTATATGTCGTGGGTTTTTTGTTATTTTCTTAGCCTGCTTTGGCTTTGGCCTCTTCAAATAGCTGAAACATCAGACACGCGTATGCGGTATTGACAGTATAACTACCGCTAGGAACTCGTACAGCAGGACGCTTGTGCTCGCTTAAATGCGGCCAAGTTGTGTGCGCTGGTGAAGAGGGTATAAGCTACCTGGTAGATACTGTGAACAACTTTTTTTGGACAGGAATGTAAATGACATCGATGTTCTTTTATGGTGAATGAACAAACGGTCTTTGATCCATATGGAGGATACCGGCTATGTCTGTTCCGCACGTTCGGGTATCTGAGACACTAGGAGACGGGTCTGCTACGGACCAAATGCGAAAAACATAGTGGGGTGGTCTATTACCTTACTGGTGTGCAACAGTTCGAGCGCTTCTCGTGGATATTAGTCCTGGGCCGTACACCGGATGTCCAATCATTACGACAGCTCGTACTGCACAACAGTAGTGCAGTAGTCGTAGATGTCCTTGGAGGTTGCTGCTGTAGGGTTTCGTCACACAAGGTGTCATTCACGGTTCCAATTCACCCCTTTCACAATTCCGTTGCCTCAATGCCCCCCGACGCGTTCGAACGCATGCCCCACCCTTGAATATGTCATACCCGCAGGTGATCAACGCAAACCCCGCGTGGGTAAGGTACATTGGAAGGGCCCCACGCCTGCTGTCACTTCATCAGAAGCACGAGTGGAAACCCTACACACACTGCCGTTGTGGTTAATAATACACACTGTGCCGACGCCCTTGGGCACCTCGCGCGTCGGTGCCGGAAACAAAAGGGGCCAGGTGACGGATTTAAGTCGTTTGTAGTAAGCGATTGCTAGACTGGGCGACGACGAGCTCTTCTAAGGGGACCAGCCGAGGTGGGATGACACGCTTCTCGAATGGGACGAGCGGAGGTGAGGACAAGCGCGCTTGTCGTTTAGCTTTCAGCTCTTACAGGAGCAAACACTATACAAATGGTGAACTGTCGATCGCTCCTCCCCGCTGAAACAGTTGCAGCAATGAAACACGCCATGAAATCGTGCTGGTGTGTGTGTTTCTTCGCGAACCCCAGAGTGCCCAGTAGTGTCGTACTTCATCGAGAAGTAGGTCAACAAACAAACAACAAAACGCTAGAGGCCAGTGTATAAAGCAGGTTGTATCGGCTCTTAATTTGATTGGACTCACAGCTGACGCAGTCAAAATACATTGCAAAGGAAAATCTAAGGAAACACGAAGCATTGGTATTCAAAATGTATACATCGATATTTTTTCCACGCTATCTTATAAACATCACAATGTACTACTACAGTGTGTACCAGAGCGAGCCGCTCCGCCCCGATGGGGCAGCGGCCAGAATTTACGTTTAATACTGCAGATCATAAGCTTTGTTGGCGGCCCTCACTAGGCCGCCAGCGAAATGCCCTTGTTTGAGCTTAACATAGTGTTTCAACGAAATATGAACCCGGCACGAGCTGCAGGAACAAGATGTACGTAATCGCACAGAGCGCACCAGTAGCCAGCGATAGCCCTAAAAGCTACTTGATGACGTTATGTTATTTCTGACTTCATGGGGGTAGCTAGATCCCTCATGCTGGTAGAATATTTTTACTTTTTTATTGAGTTTCGATTCTCGTGAATCGCAAAATTGCAGAAGGTGGGCTCAACATCGAAGGATAATAATACAAGGTGAACGTATCGGCGGGCTCGAACAGCAGCATTATAAGCGAAAAAACGCGAAAACGCTTCTAAAGAAACACGGCCGCGTTAATGGAAAAAGTAACAGCAGGACTTCTGAGTTCACTGGTGTTGGTACCATTGTTTTTTTGAAGGCCAAGAACGTCAAGCTTAGTTATTTCGCAGGCAAAAATCATGTTCATGTTGTATACGAAGTTACGGCCGGCGTCAAAAACCAGATAATTCAGACGGAAATAACCCGTATGTAGTCAAATAGGGTCCTCGTATTATCGGGCAACACCTCGCACCCATCTACATGAGATACTTTCTACGGTAGACCCCCGGCTCTGTCTTTGATGAAATCGCTTGTTTTGAAACGCGCTCTCGGTCTGATATCCTGGAATACGATGCCACGTTGCTCCCTCGACGTCGTAATTGGATACGTAGTCCTTTGCAAACCAGAAAACAAATAATAATTTTTTTTTCTTCGTAACATCCATTCTCGTGGTGAGCAGCCATGAAACGCCCGTGAAATAAATTCTCAGCTTTTTTGCGGGGGCCACCGTGGCATCACTCTTTTGGAGCACTGCACTTGCTTGAGGTAGTTTGCAATAGGTATGTGGAGGGGTACCCAAAACGTTCGTGGTAGCGGCGTCCAGCCCTGTGCGGGAATGCGCCGCAACTCTTAGTAAAGAAAATTGTGTTTGTGTACCGCGAAAAAGAGCTATCCGTCCAAAGCAAAGTCCGTGAAATTCCCCCCCAACATAGTATTTGCTCTGTGACACGTCAGGAACCGGAAAACCTGCCCAAACAGTGCTCATAAAGCGACCAGCGCACAAATGAGGAAAGTCTACGTACGTTACTACAGCAGTGGCCATCGTCTCCTGGTTCTGGTCAACACAGTCAGTCGATAGGATGTTTCCCGGTAGCTACACAACTGCTTAAGAGGTCGGCAAGCCCCCGACAAGAACATCTACCTATATGGGGTAATCGGCCATGCCAGAATGTACTTGTACGAAGTACATGAAAACATAGTGAGGTACTCGTGGCCGAGTTTGACAGGCCAAGTGTGCTACCGGCTATATATAGCTGCACCTTGCTACATTATGCTTGGTCTGTTATGACCGAATTGGAAAGGACGTGAAGTACGTGCACTGGGCTCCTATTTTCTTTTGATGATTTACCGGAAGCCGCGCATGCTTTCTTGGGAACATGCTACTGCTACAGAGGCGATGCAAGCGCATGTTCAGATACATACACCTGTTTGTCCCCAAGTATACCCACCGATTTTGTGTATACAGATAGATTTAACGTTCTTCATGCCAGCCGGCCAGAGGTCAGAGTAAACCAAGACCGACCGTCCTCGCCGCGGTCTTCCGTTCGTCCGCACAAGGCCCGTCGGATTACTACGACGAACCCACCCAAGCGCGGTGGTTTGCTTTCTCGCGCTGGGCAGACCAAATACATGCGCAATATAGCAAGTGAAATCCACAGAGAAGTATTTCAGTCATTATTTTCATGGCTATTGTTGTACTAGACGATTAGAAGACGCGTGCTGCGACAGAGGTACCACTTTTCGTCCGAGAATGTTTCCGAATGACGGGTCTCCTTAACCCAAAACTGTCGGCAATATGTCACTGTCTAGTGCCTAATGATCGTGGTATACCCAGTCCGTGGCATTTTTCGTCCGGTAGACGTTAAATTTTGTCCAAATCAGTTTTTTTTGGGAGAGGTCTAAAGCTCCCAAATTGAGGAGTAGAATTAAAAAGAAAGTGGTGCACCTCTATGGTAAGCTGGCGTCATGTTTGGGTCGTGACCAATACAAATTCGTTGTTGGTGCCCTTTTTTTCCCTGGGTCGTCGACAGGGATGCCGCTCTGCACTTGCTTTGTGATGCACGTTCAATCGAAAATTCACCGGGGAGTTGTTGATAACGAAGGAATAATTTAATTGTCAACACACCAACATAAAATGTTCAACGGTCTTGCGTCGTTGTTATGACCATGGCACCTGACACCAGCACTAACAAAAGTGTCGGTTATAATGACCTTGTGGCGTTCGTTCAGTCTTGCGATACATTGTTACCACGATATCAGTATCGAATGATAGCCTTACTTGCTGACCTGCCGCATCGAGACACGCATTGCCCTAGTTATTGTTTACTCTGTCAGTATTTCAGGATAAAATTGATTTTTTGTATCAAATTTCGTGAATAGTTAGCAGGTCACTAAAGGATTGCCGAATGGCATTGAATTTGCTTTTTTCGGGTCGGAAGGACCGATAACGCGACTCAAATAGACCAGACACCGGCAGCATAAAAGCCATAGTTTATTTTGTCGATCCTACCATCGAATACAAGATTCCTAAGCTCCTACCCTAAACCTTTCCACACAGAACATTGTAGCTCGAGCATTCGGCTTTTACCCTGGAGTTTCTTCGATTACCGTCACTCTCGTTCAATTTCGATGGTACTCTTCGGGTTACGCCTCACCGTAATCCCGCACCTGGTTTCCGGCCAATTTGGAGCCGCGAGGCTTCGTCGAGCATGACCAGCGGCTGGTTGCCTCCTTCGTTTCCTCGGTCGGGGAGGTCCTCCGGTCGAGAGTGTGGAATTTTAGTTCCTCATGACTAGATACCTCCACCCGAATCTGACCTGTGCACAATTTTTCAGAAGGTTCGAGCGCTGGTCTGTCGGTCACCGTTCTTACCAGTTTTCGAGTCAACTGGTTAGTTTGTTCACCGCGAGGAACATCATTGAGCATGCGTATGCTTTGCGGGGCTGAGCGGTTGGAAGTATTTCGAAGGATATACAGTATCTGGCCACCGCGGCTTTGAGGTGAAAAGGTAAGCCCAAACCCTCGCGAAAGGCAAGATATGCTGAAGTACTAGGGCGAAGAACAGGGTTTTTGTTGGAAATAGTGCATGGTAGTGAGTTTATTCGCCCCCCATGAGCGCACAGTATGACATATGGCATCCTTCGTGTTTGATCAGCAGGATCTAACAAAGCGGAAGTCGCATTCGATCGTTTATCATATTTTAGTCTCAAAAGTCACCCGTCCCCCGCACACCCTGTTCCGCGATCGTATCGTAAATCGGTTTGATACGTTGTGTTGTCAAAAACACGCAGATCAAACCAACTTGATCGTGGACGCCCTCGCCACAGCGCTCATGCACGCATCTGACGGAGGCGAATGGTACGTGTCTACGAGGAGCATACACATGGTGTGTTTGGAACTCTGCGTGACCTGCAGGAAACTTGCGTTGTCAAACATTGTACTCGCGAATGATACCCCACGCAATCTGTGGGTTCGACACAAGCATGGAGCTTCTCATATGAAACAGCGCAACTCACGCATCCCTGCATTACGAGCGAGCTCAATGTTGTGGAAGTTACCGACAGGGTGTATACCAGACGGGAAACAACCTGTCCGCGGACCACGCGGTTTGCTGGCAAGGGTGTGGTGGCGAATACTACGTTCACCGCAAAGAGAGAACGGTGTGTCGACAGACTCCTGGCCGGATTCACTGCTGACAATGACGTTCGGACCATCATTCAACCACTCTGTCAGTAACATAGTCTGGCCACCATCCTTTCGGCGGGTGGTATTCGGTCATGATTTCGACTACCCGATTCGACATGTCCGTTGGCCTCCAATGTTGGAGCATTTGACATTCGGCAAACGCTTTAACCAAACGATCCAAGGGATTGAGTGGCCCGCTTCGCTGGC
This sequence comes from Undaria pinnatifida, assembly GCA_012845835.1. NCBI lineage: Eukaryota > Phaeophyceae > Laminariales > Alariaceae > Undaria > Undaria pinnatifida. The sequence continues at coordinate 4,596,785 of JABAKD010000007.1, forward strand.
GCATATAACGTTCGGGTGTTTCTTCGGTCAACCTATCGAGACTGTGGTGTGGCCGACGTCCCTTCTAAGTCTGACGTTTGGTGACGCATTCAATAGCCCCATCCAAGGCGTCGACTGGCCGGCTTCCCTGCAGAATTTATCTTTTGGGAAGTGCTTCAACATCTCTTTGGGGGGAGTGGTTGATGGGCGTGTCTCCGATGAAAACGACAAGGTTCGATGGCCGGCTTCCCTGCGGCGTTTGACATTTGGCGTTGCCTTCAACCAGCCTATTGCCGGTGTCCAATGGCCAGCTTCGCTCGAGCATTTGGCTTCTGGGGCATATTTTAATCAGCCTATCCAATGGGCAGTGGCCTTTATCGCTGCAGACTCTGAGGCTTGCGGTTGGCTTTGACTGGCCAATCGCCGGAATGGTATCTTCAACTTTGGGTCAAGATTTGACGTGCGGGTATACCCTTAACCGGCGGCTGATTGAACACGCCGTCCTGCCTAGCTCATTGAAGCATTTGGCGTTTTGGAACCATTTCAACAGGCCTATTGACAACGTTTTGTGGCCCTCTTCGCTGCTGTCTGTAGTGTTTAACGCAGGCTTCAACCAACCAATTAGCACGGTCGTTTGGCCGGCTACGTTAGAATGCATAACCTTTGGCCACTGTTTCAACCAACCAATCGCCCTTGTGGTGTGGCCTGCTTCGCTGAAGAGGTTAGTGTTTGGCAACGCGTTTGATAAGTCAATCCAAAGAGTCAACTGGCCGATTTTACTGGAATATCTGAGCTTGGGGCACTGTTTCGACCAAGCAATCGAAGGAGTCGTGTGGCCGGTCTCGCTGAAGCATTTGGAGTTTGGATTGTTTTTCAAGCATCGCGTCGATGGCATCGTGTGGCCGGCTTCCCTTGAGAGATTGATTTTTAACTCTGGATTCGATCATTCCGTGGAACGTGTAACGTGGCCGTCTTCGTTGCGTCTGCTGGTAGTGGGGGGACGAGTTATATACTCCATTGGTATGCTCACAGGGCCTACCACGTTGTCGCCCTCGTGTCGGCAGCGGCAGATACATTATGTGATCGCCAGCCAACTTCCGATTTACGTGTCCAATAAAGCATAATTAGCGTGTTTGGCGGTACACATATTTTCCAGTATCTGCAGCTAGGTAGTCGGCTTTATTGGGCTAGTAATGTCTTCATAGTTCGTTTCAAAGTATTAACTCGTGTTTGTGTGAACGTTGATCTACAGGTCGCATGTAGGGTATAATTCAATTTGGCGCGGTTGTCCAAGGTTCGACATTGTGTCGGCGTGCTGTCCAACGGAACGATATAACAATAGTTGTTGAACAGTTTCAGGCTAAGCACCACCTTCCTGGTCACTTTGCAAGCATCCACTCGGTTATACCACTGTGTGGCCGAGCCTGTCGCCAAGGTTGACATGAGTCCGTTCTGTTGGTGATCTAATTGGAGTTAGACAACATGCTGGTTTTGTACAGATCAATCGTCAAGCAGCGTTATCATTGTTTTTTGTTTTTTCTGTTATCCCAAATATCGAGAGAGGACGGCGGCAGCGACGGGGAGAGGTAGTTGTACCCATTTTTTGCATCGCCGTAGTCGTGTAACCGTATAACGTCGCATTCTTGCACTGCCGCCTGGGAGCGTTGTTTGTTCGCGAAGCAAGGGTTGTAGAGGAGACATCGGGTTGTTCCATTCTGCATTGAGTGCCCATAATAGGTAGTTTCCCTTGCCTTCCAAAGTTCCGCGCCACGTATTTATGCAGTCTCTCGCTGATGCGCGGTCGTTGGTGTCGTCCTTTGTTTCCCGTGATTCTACTGCGTATTTTCGGAGTTGGCGTATGAATCAATGCATATGTAAATATATAATATACTGGAGTATGAATCAAATTACACTCCAGCTGTGAGATCCGATATTTTGTCGAAACTCATCTTTGCATACTGTGTGTGATACTCAGATCGCGATATTACGGGTTGTGTGTCCTCATTAAGGATATAGGTCGGCTACTCCTCTTGCAACTACAGTGCAGCTGTCAGAGTCAACAGGGTGATGTTAGGCAGTCTTCGCGCGCATACTATAAAGCCCGTTCCTGAGGGGGACAAAATCTGACAGCTGTGGAAGGAAATGCATCAGTTTATCAAGTGAATGCTGTATGTCGAATAAACGGCGAGGGGAGGGCGGAGGTTTTAAGGACGTGGGGGCCTGATTTTGATCAAAAGGGGGCGGGAGGGGGGGAGGGGGGGGGAGGGACAGGTGGGGCAGCTCAATTTGTGCGTGGAAACTATGAATATCTCTTGTGGGGGAGGGGGGGGGGATGTGGCGGGGGGGGGGGGAGCGGGTGGGAGGGCTTCAGGTCACAATAGATGTAGGGGTTTGCTATACGCTTGATGCTAGGTCTAGGCGATGATGAGGGTGGTTGGGAAGGAGGGGGCGTTGGGGGCAGGGGGGAGGACGGGGGGATTGCAGCAGTGGCATGGACGGTTCTAAAAAGATAACGAGGTGATATCCAGGGCGTGGAAGTGTTTATTACTCTGGCGGAATTCGATATTAGGTGGGGCGTTTGAGCGAGAGAGAGCAAAAAAAAAAAAAGTGGGGGGGGGGGGGGGGAGAGGGGGGGGGGGGGTTCGAGCGGTTTAGGTCACATATAATATTAACACACACTCCAGCTATGAGATGAAGGATTTGGTTGACACTGATCTTCGCAACATTTTGTGTCATCCTCCGATCGCACGTTTTAATCATATATGTAGGGGCTTGCTATACGCGCGGTGCTGGGTCTAGGCGATCGTGCGGAATGTGGGGAAGGAGGGGGCGTAGGAGGGGGGGAGGGGGAATGAATGAAAGCTACGTCATGGATGGCTGGAAAGATAATGTTGTTGTATCAATTGCTTAGAAGTGTTTATTACTCTGGCGGATTTCGATTGTAGGTGGGGCGTTTGAACGAACTGGGCGGGGAACAACAGGGGGTGTGGGGGCGGGCGGGGGGGAGGAGGGAGATGAGTTGGAGCTACGGCATGGATGGCTAGCCATCAATGAGATTATATCAGCTGGCTGGTAGTGTTTATAACTGTGGTAGATTTTGATTTTAGGTGGGGCGTTCAAACAAGAGGGATCGGGGGGGTTGGGAAGGGGAGGGGGGGGGGGGGGGGGGGGGGCATTTCACTATGTGCGCGGAAACTATAAACCCTTAAAGGGGACGAATCGGACGGTTTTAGCAAGAAGACACCTCTTTATATCATCCACCTGGTTAAATACATTTTTGAGAAGGTTTGATGTTACATGTAGTATACAACCTAGCTAAACAACGTGTTAAAAGCTTCGCAACTTGTTATTGTACAAAGATCGAAAGATAAAAAAAATCAATCGGTAGGTACAATCATGTAAATACCAATATTCTCTGACTATAGTGTTCAAACATGTGCTTGGTGATTGATGCATGTACTACTATCAGGTGTACTGGGTGAAGAGCTAATTCACGCTCTGCGCCCGCGTTGCCTATTAACAGTAAGCCCAACTCGCTGTGTACGTGTGTCCTCACTATGTGTAATGCCTTTCTTCGCTCGTGTCACTCGAGCAACTTTGTTGTTGTCTACCCCTGAACGTATTTTGCGTGCGAGCTTAACACGTTAGCCGGTGTATCTGGCCGACCTGTATCCTGCGGTTCCAAAGCGGAGGAGAAATGTAAGGCTTTCGTTAACAACGAAAAATCGTTGGACCTTTTACCTTAAGCCTAGTCCCGCGCTATTGCCCTTTAATCTCTTACAAGCGCATAGTTATGTTGTTGGTACACACTACAAACGAGGCTGGTTTGGTGAAGGGAGCGTCGACGCTTTGGGTAATCGACATCCAGAGAGACTATATCCACTATAAATTGCCCCCCCGCTGCCCCCCCTCACTCCCTGCCCAATGAAGTGTCAAAGAGCAATCCGTTGAGTCTGAGAAACTTGAACATGTTCCTGTACGTAAATGTGACTGATCTAAGACCCTCAGCAAAGTATATTAGAACTGATATTGTTAAAGCAACCTCGGAAACGCGGATGAAAAATCGTCCGAGGAACGGGACTCTGATGACTGTCTGATAAATTGCACTAACAGTTATAATCCAGAGATAAGCAAGAGCGAGAAAAGGCACCGGTTAACGGTATTTGATACAAGCATAGGTGAAAATAATCTTAAGTGTTGAGATTTAAGAAGGAAACCAATCTCCGCAACAAGTGCCAGAACTGATACGTAAAACCGAGGAGTTCTGCCATCCCCATCACATAAGGTTTGGTCATGCACCCCGCATACCTCTTGCTTTCTTCATCGCAATAATATATATTTCTTGTGGGAGCTTAACAAAAGGAGATATACCCGGGTGTATTAGAATGGAATAGGCTGCGCTAAGTTTGGTAACGGGGCGCGCCAGCGTGCGTCGGCAAAACGCCTCCAACTCGCTTTCTGGTAACTCTACCCCACACCAGACCTTTATGGTGTCCGTCGACACCCTCAAACAACGAATATACGGGAACAAAATATGTCCTCTGCACAGACAATCGAAACTGAGTCGTGAATTATTCGAGGATACCGCATTCTCAAGCGAAAGACATGTGGACCGCTTCATTTTGCTCACAAGATACCTTTTTTTGTCAAACAATACTACTCGTTCTTATTCAATGATCCTCTGCACCGGAGAGATATGATGACACTGAAATACCATACCTCCACAACGCCGGACAAAAAAAAAGGCACTTGGCGCCCGGCAACCGGCAAGTTTGACGTGTCACGTCACTGCACTGCAAACCGCACATTGATCCCCGCTGAGGCTAACAGCAGAGGCAAAAATGCCATGGCGCCTTTTTCCCTCTCGCGCTAGTCAACACACACGCGCGTCACAGCGCAAGTAATGTTGAAAATTCTCCCTTACGTTTCGAACACCGCGAGAGGTCCGACCAAATTGTATGGGGAGAACGTGTTGAGTCTTGTCTCTGTCCGATCGGTTCGTAAACACAGGAGTTGCGATAAACGCTAAACTTAGAGCTCCTTGTACCTCACACCGTAAGCACGTGCATTCGTGATCTCAGGCCTTCGTCTCGGTCAACGTCTTCGGGACACAGTCCACACTTGTTATATTGCTGCGCCCATCACAGGGGAAGTTCACCCGCTGCCCGAAATACATGAGGTAAAATTTTTTTTTCTTGGGCACTAGTTTTTAGTTTCTGCGCTAAACTGTGGTTACCTTATTCAAAGTTTCTACCTATATTCCCTTCTTCTAGTGCTCCTGTCTGCCGCGGGCGAAGGGACCTAGAGTATTCCACACCTCTCTCCCGTCGTGTTTGGCACAGGGAGGGGGGCACCGACAGCATGCGTGCCTACGCTTCAGCGCGCGCGTCGGGTATGAAGAGATTAGGTGGGTGGGTGGGAAGGGCGAAAGGAGGGGAAAATATACGGAGAGGTGGGATAAAGAGCGAGACTTTTTCGCCCGAACGTGTAAAATGTAGGTGGCGTGTTTTTTGACTTGACACCTCAAATTGCCAACGTTTCGTCCTAGCGGCGGCGTTTCGTGTGACCCACAGTGCAGTCACATGACACACAGCAAACTAGCCGATTGTCGGGTGCCGATAACTGTATCTTTTGTGCGGGGCTGCGGAGAGCTTGAGGTTTGGTGCAACTTCCATCTCTCCGCGGTTGAAGACCTTTGCACAAAGTGGCGGGGTTATGTTTCTCAATGATGAGTGTACACTATGATAAACATGACGTGTTCTATGTTTTTTTGGCCGATAATTCTATACATGCCGGGAGTGTGGACGATCAAGATTGGCCGAGAGGGGTCGTGAGCGCCCGTTCTTTCCCGGCTGTGGGGTGTCGACGAGATTGGAAAGGGGATGTAGTTCCCACGCACCGTACTCGTGGGGTAGAGGCGGCGAAACGCGAACTAGAGGCCTTTAGCCGGCGTACGATTTTCCAAGTTGAGCGACCTAGATGATATGGCATGCTCAATAGAATGAACAAAGGAGATCCACCTATCTAAACCAAGTCAAAACACGACAGCGAGACTGGGACATAATTTGGGCATGACAACATCATCTAGACAACCCAATCACGAGGAAAGGCACGGGGAGACTGAGTGAAAGATAAGGTTAAACAGAGCGAAGCACCGCCGTCTTGAAGACTCAACTTCATGCAGACGCCGGCGAGCGAGCAGTCCGAAATGTTGGAGCACCAACTAGAACAGCAGGTTACCAAGCAGGAAGACCAACCCGAGCCGAGGAAGTTGGAAGCTCGGACGGAGTAGCGTTAGATCCGAAAACGCCATCGCTACCGCCGGCGCCGCTACCGCCGCCGCAGTCGTTGCCAGCGCAGTCGCTCCGGCTGCCACCGCTTGAGGAGTTGGCGAAGGTGAACAGGAGGAGGTCGTAGCCGAGGGAATGGTTGGAAATAGCGGGAAAAACGAGTTGATCGGAGATCAAAGGGTGACGATCGTCAATCCGGAGGAATTGCATCAACAGCAGACGCAGGCACAGCTACGAGGCCCTGTCTGCCACTAATCCGTGGTCACCCCCATGGCTAGTAGAAAACGAAAACAGGCAAGGTGTAAGCGGATAGGGGTGCCAGAAAATTGGATGGCATTGCCGGCTGAGTGGTGGTTGTCGAGATGATGATGAGCGCCACAATATCGAGGGAGTGGAAGGCGTGGTTTCCTGCTTTTAGTTTGAGAGGGGGAACAACTGCGTCGGCTGTGCAGGCTGTCTTTCTTATCTTGGCTTCTTCTTCATTCAAAAGAGGTACATCAGGTACCATGGTGCACTGCAGCAGTATTACTCTCTGTGTGTGAAGAAGCCATTCAACGTGAAAAGTTACACGATTACTGCTATACACCCGTGCTGTCTGACGTAGCAATGACTTGTTGTTTTTTGCGATCAGTACAATGTTTTTCCCGTGGAATGATAGCTTGGGCAGAGCTTTGTCTGGTAAATGGCATTGATTGCCTGTCCCTCTGGTCCTTCCTCCCACCCACCGACAGCTGCGGTTTGTCGTGTGACAGCGCCGCCAATCAAGCGGTAACTACTTAAATGCTGGGTTTTTGGAGACCCGACATGATGCCAGGTGTTAACCGTATATAGCGCTGGTTTGTGGGAGACGAATTGTCGCCGAATGTACGACGTTTCAGTACTTTGGTTCATTTTCAATGGACTATTTTCCCTCGAGTGCCAAATATTTTAGGATTTCTTCGTTGCAGAAAACATAAGTTTTCGTTTCGGTCGTGCAAAAATTATACGGCGTTTGTATGTTGGCGGTTTGTCGAAGCTGGTACCTGGAATGTTTTTGGCTGATCGAGAAGAGTCCACATATATACGACTTTATTTTTTGTTGAAAATACGAAAAATCGATTCCGAACCGCCCACCCTTCTCATGCGTGTGAGCAGCGTGTAAGGTGCGCTATCTGTTAGCCGTAAAAAATCGAATGATCAAAGCGGAAAGGTATAGATGTGTTGTTGATATAATCCGCCGTTGGTCACACATCATGTACGTACATAGTCTGGTGTATTAGCATTTTGAGTACAAAAAAAAAACTGGCAACATTACATATTATATTTAAGAGAGAGAAAATAATTGTTTTGAGGTGCATTTAATACTGAAATTCAGCGATTTTCCGTCCTGAATTTCAATGTTAATGTTTGCTTACCTCGAATATGCAGTACATTACTTTGAAATAGAATATTGGCTGATTTTCAAAATTAAATGATGCAATTTGAGTGTTTTCGTCTTGAACTTCCAAGGTGAATTTGGCTCGACCGCGGATGTCGAGAAAATTTCCCGAGATAAATTTTTTCGTTGTTTTTGGGAGCTTTTAGAAATGCAATTTATTTGCTATTTTTCATGTTCATTTTAGTATTGACGTTTTCTCGAAAGCGGATTTGGAGTATACTACTTGGTGAGGAGATGTCGTTTGTTTTTGGGAGCATTTGATACTGAAATTAGCGTATTTCGGCTTGATTTCAGCATTACTTTTGCATCGATCAAGAGTTTGGAGAGTGTTCCTTAGGGATAATTTTGATTGTTTTGGGTACTTTTGTTGAAAATTAATAATGTGATTTTTCATGATTTCCATATTGAGTTTTCTAACATCTGGAGAAATCTGGGACTTTAAGGCGGCGGCGGCTTGGTGCACTACCCGGGGTAAGCACTGCGTAATCCGTCTTAGACGTTATTAAAATAGTCCATTGCTGGGAACCGGCTGGACCAAATCGTTTATATTATTTACTGCAAGCTAGGTCTACGGTTTTTATAACATCTGGGGAAATCTGGGATTTGGGGGCGCAATCGTTTTGGTAAACTACCCAGAGTCAGCTCTGCGTGCTTAGTCCATTAGTGGGAACCAGCTGAGCCAAATCGTTTACTTCATATCCTGCGAACCGTGTGTGTGGCTTTTCTCAAATATGTATGATTCTGGAATTTGATGGCGGCCACGTTTTGGTATGCTACCCAGCGTAACTACCCAGCGTCAGCCATGCGTAACTACCCAGGGTCAGCCCCGCGTAACTGCCCATGGTCAGCCCTGCGTAATGAGTCCATTGTTTTTTTTTTTAAACTCTCAATTAGTGAAAACGAGCTAACCTAAATCGTTTATAATCGTGTTCTACAACCTAGGTATATGCTTTTCCGTCATGTAGAGAATACTGGGATTTTGTACGGCGACGTCTTGGTTGACTACCTAGGGTGTGTCTGGCGTAGTCAGTCAGTGATTTCCTCAATACAGTCCATTAGTGGGAACCCGCTGAGTTAAATCGTTTGCATTATATCTTACAAGCTAGGTTTATGGTCTTTCTAACATCTGGGGATTCCTGGGAATCGGGGGTGAAAGCGTTTTGGTAAATCACCTTGGGTCAGCTCTGCGTAATGAGGCTATGGCTTCCTCAAATCAACCCATTCGTGGGAACCAGCTAAACCACATCGTCCGCTTTGTATCCTGGAAACAACGTCCACGGCTTATCAAACATCTGTAAAATTCTTGCATTTGAAGGCGGCCACGTTTCGGGCAACTACCCAGGGTGAGCCCCCCAGCGTAATCAGTCCATGACCTTCTCAAAACCGCCTATGAAGGATATTCCACTGAGCCAAATCATTTCGCTTATTTGTACAATTTAGGTCTGTGGCGTTCTCAAAACCATGCATGGTGCTAACCACTGTAACATTACCTCATGAGTCTCCAATATGGTTCGGTTTGGATGAACGTGAGACGATAACCGTGCAAACAAGTAGGGTGGGTGTTGGGTTCATGTTCGGGTTTGAGCCTGGTCCACTATCTCTTTGTTCGGTGTGTGTAACGGTGACATCTACGGAGACGCGGGAGAAATATTGGTCTCCCGAACGGGAACATATTGGGGCCGGAGAACGTGATTCCTAGGTCTCGTATACTACATTTTTGACAACAGTGCAATGGTCCACATGTCAGTCGACTCTGAGTCTTCTTGCGTGTACGATAACTGCTATATTTTTCTGTATGTCTCCTTTTCTCCACCTAATGGCACCTCGTCCGGTGTCGAGAGCCATCTTCCGTTGATCCACTCTACACCAGGCACCTGGATAGTAGATGCTTCCCCACTTTGCCCATTCGTCTTCTTTTGTCCTATGTAACACCTATCGCTGCCTTTGTCACCTGTAATATTTGGTGATTGACTGTATCCATCCTATTCCAGCCCTTGGCATGCGAAACACTTACCAGGCAGCATACACAGGGGTCCTATAAAATTGATCCTGTGTAAATATACATCAAGGTTAGGGCTAGGGATGGGCCATTCATAAGCAAGATCGAGGGGAGCATCTGTTCTCTAGGGCTGAATTTCTATTCGGTGTAAATTCTGGGATGGTGCTTGTCGGGGAGGCCGCTGCTGGACCTTCTGGTATACTGGTGATCGGAGATCGACTTCTCTCTATGTAGTGGAATTTTGTGGTGCATTTGATGAGTCAGGCACGGTCTGTGATTCTTACAGCGGGGAACCAGCCGCCAGATGACTACCCGTGGATCAAGGAAATAGTCCCACATCCATTATTGCTGCCTCTGTTCGCAGCTGTTGAAAGAAGCCCGTTGAACACTGTTGGGAACATTCCAAGTGGATTTCTGAACCGATATCAACAAGTGGTCGACCCATACTTTCCCCAAGGTTTGGAGGTTTTGATTCGCACACAACACCAGTGGTCCTCGGTAAGTGTTTTGTATACGAGTATGTATTTTGTCAAGCGGAAGATCCGCCCTATCTCCTATATATACCCCACAGTACGACATTATCTTCTCCAGTAGGCCGAACACAACCATGCATTGATAAGCGTGTGTGGTCTGGTGTCCGATTGGAATATTGATCGTACGCTGAGCCTTTATCAGATCTCACGTCAACTCGCACAATCGTGTCTGTGGTCACAGGACAAGCTCCAGACAGTCTTCAGTGAAGAATACCCCAGGGAAAATATTAAAGAAACCAACAACGATAAGGAAACGAAAACCGAGACAGAAATATAAAATAAACCAAGGAAAAAAAGTACACACGTACATCAAGGTAGGTGGTAGTGTCGCTGGCAGGGGTATGTGGCGAAGTAAGGCGGGGAGTTACACAGCGTTGTTCCTGAAGATCAAACAGCATAATAAATGTAAACTTTGCGCCTCCGATCTAGGCCAACGAAAAAATGAAGAAGACAGCCACGCGTATATAATAATATATATATTATAAATAATGAAAATACACTCCAATATATATAAATGTGGCCGAGGCTACGGCAAGGGGAGATCCCCCCCTTTTTTCTCTACTGGATTCCAGCCACTTCCACGAGGTACTCTGTACCTCACTGATCATGGGACTCCCCACTCTTCTTCTTAGCACAGCGTAGCTAACCATTGCGTTGCGGATTCATATCGCAAAAGGTCAAAACATCACGAAAGAAACCGTAAGACCTCGAATATAGAAGCGAGTCACTCGCGCGAGTGACCCAGACCCACTGTGCAAGCCCATCGACCTAGAGTACATGATGTTAAAGTCATCCCACAGCCTCCGCCACCAGCTAAGGCCGATTCAGACCACAACATTGTGTACATCAAGGTCCGACTTAGTGGTCACTTTTCGTCCAACAGAAAAATGCTGAAACCCCCAAAACGCCGAGAATTCGACAGGCAGCTGTTTTTATCCGACGGAAAGCGTCGCCAACGAGTAATCGCGAGGGTTGTTTCCACTCTCAACCAACCTATCCAGCCCCGTAACACGTCTGGCATGGTTGAGTTTTTCACCACGACTATCATCGATGCTGTAGAGAAAGAGGTGCCACCTCCACCACGTCGCCACCGCCGGCATGGTTGGTGCGAGCCTGCCGAAACTTCGGCCGCTTTCAGAGTAGCATGGACAGCGAGGGAGGATGCGAGACAGTTCTTGCGTGCCAACCCCCGAGATAGTGTAGCGTGGAAGAAATTGAGATCTGCGTGTGCGAATCTGCAGGAAGTGGTTGCCGCAGGAGTACAAGCGTACTTTGAAGAGTACCTCGCCGAAACCGAGAGACTCCTAGCGAGTAACGATCAACGAGGGTTCTACAAGCACCCGAAGAGTACGGTGGGATTGCAAGGTACAAAAGCGAGGAGCGAGCAGTTTGTTATGGACGAGGATGGCACGTTGTTGCGGGATCAAGCGCGAATTCGTGAACGATGGGCGGGGCACTACCACAAACTCTTGAACACGAAATCGCTGAAACTCGATCCCACGATCATCGACCTCTTGCCACCGCGACCGCTTAAACTATCGCTTGGAGATGAACCATCCATGGACGAGATGATGGATGCGATTAAGGGCATGTCAAATTGGAAAGCCGTTGGACCAGACGGTCTCCCGGTCGAACTACTAAAACTTGACCACCCCGCTTTCGTCCAGTGTTTTCACAATATCCTTGTCAACGTGTGGGTAACGGGCGAAGTCCCCCAGCAATGGAAAGATGCTATCATCAAGACCCTTCACAAAAAAAAAAGGATCGAACTGATTGCAACAATTGCAGAGGGATCTCGCTTGTTGCCCACGCAGGCAAAATATTGTTGAAAATCGTTGCGTCCCGCCTTAGCAACTACTGCGAGGCCGAGGAAATACTTCCTGAAGAACAGTGCGGCTTCCGTCCCGCACGGTCGACGGTCGACATGCTGTTTGTCGTGCGCCGGTTGCAAGAGCTCGGACGACAGAGGAAAATCCCCCTGTACATGTGCTTCATCGATCTGCAGAAAGCGTACGACTCTGTCGACCGGGAACTGTTGTGGGAGGTACTCACACGCCTTGGCGTACCAACCAAGATGCTCACAGTTATCCGCAACTTCCACGAAGGCATGCGGCTCGCGTGCGTGCGGATGACGGCGAGCACTCGGATTGGTTTAATGTCACCCAGGGGCTGCGGCAAGGCTGCGTGCTATCACCGTTACTGTTCAACGTGTTCTTCGCTGCTGCGATACACGTCGTGCTGGTACGCTTCAGCAAAGACGAAAGCATCGTAAGGGATTTGGTTCACCTCGAGGAGGGCAGTGTAGTCGGAAAAGAGGAACCGTTGGCATGCGTGCAAAGGGCTGTGTGGGGCATGTTGTACGCAGATGACGCAGGAATTGTTTCGAAATCGGCGGAAGGCCTTGCTAAAATGATGACAGTCATCGTGACTGTCTTCGAAGCAGCAGGCCTCACGGTATCGGAAAATAAGACAGAGACGATGCTGCTACGAACACCGGACCAGACATCCCTCGCCCCACCGCTCGCGATCGAAGCATCAGGCCAGAGGTATAAACAGACGACCCAGTTTTTATACCTAGGCGGCATTATCCACGAAAGCGCTGACCTCTCGCTCGAAATCGAACGACGGATCCGTCTCATGCGCGCATGCCTCAAACGGTTTGGCCCGGAATTGTATGATAGGACGACCGCCCCGCTTAGTCTGAAAGTCCGCATGCTGGAGGCCGAGGTCATTGAGACCCTGCTGTACGGGTGTGTGACGTGGACCCTCAATGCGGACCACTTCGCCAAGCTCCGATCAGCCCACCACGAAGTCCTTTTGCGAGTCATTGGCTTCCAGCGCCGATTACGCACCGACCACACCACCCTCTCGTACGCGAAGGCCCTCAGGATGCCACGATGCGAGAGCATCGAAACGACCATCCGTAAACGGCGGCTCTTCTTTGCCGGGGCCCTGGTGCGACAACACAAGGGGCGACTGCCCCGTCGGTTGATGTTCGGGACGATCGCTGGTGGGGAGAACCCGGAACCAGGCGGACAACTCAAGACTTGGCCTAGAGCCATAGCTGAGGACCTTAGGGTGTTCAAAGCCAACGAGGAATCAACGGAACACTCCCCCTTAGTTTTTGGAGTTGGGACCGCGCTGTGGCCCACTGCAGCAAAAAAGGTGGGCAAGTGGTACCGGGGGGTCCTCGAAGCAGCTGAACGGTTCATGGGCAGGTGGCACGAGGATGAGGCAAAGCTGAGTTGACAGCGCCGCGCATCCGCCGTGGGTGGTGTCGAAGGGAACGGGGGGAGGGGGGGCAGCAGGAGGGGTAGAAGGAACACCGCACAAGGGTATGGGGGCAGGGGGGGGGACAGGAGGAGTAGAAGGGAAACCGCGGTAGATGAAAGTAGGAAGGAGACCGCAGACAGGGTAGCAAGGTACCAGGCCGACTAGTAGGTGGAACCTTTCTATCTATGCCATTCGTACCGCCAACTGCTGCGGCTGCTCGGAATGTGGTGTCTTGGTACTTTGATTTTTCCGTGAATTTATTTTTTTCTTTCTTTTTTTCTTTCCCCTTCTTATCCTTATGAAGGGAGTCTTGCATGGTGGGTAGGTGACGAGCCTGTTTTGTTTGGCCCTCCCAGTCTTCCTTCTTTTACTTGTTTCTTTTTTCCGGGGTATTTTTTCCCTTTCTTTCCCCCTTGCATGTCCATTTTGGCTCATGCTCGGGGTATGTTTCTATCTCCCGAGCTTTGGCTCCCCTTTTTATTTATTTATTTATTTATTTATTTTGTCTTGGTTTCTTTCGTTGTTTCTCTCTTTTACAAGGTATTTTGGTTTAATGAGAAGAACACAAAGGGGGGAGGGGGGGAAACAGGAGGAGTAGAAGGAAAGCCGTCCAAGGGAATGGGGGCAGAGGGGGGCAACAGGAGGAATAGAAGGGAGACCGCGGTGGACGAAGGCAGGAAGGAGATGGCAGACAGGGTAGCAAGGTACCAGGCCGACTAAAAGGTACATAGCACTTTTCGTCTTTTTCTGTGGTATTAATTTCCCCTTTGTTCCGTCCTTGCGTGTCCAGATTTTTGGCTCGTGTTCGGATTATCTTATTTTGGTTTTACTTTACTTTATTTTATTTCATTTTATTGTGTTTCTTTTCCGAGCTTTGGCTCTCCTTTCCGGTTGGGTTGTTTCTTCGATTTCCCCTTCATTTTGTTTGTTTCATTTTTTGTTTTATTTTTATCTTTGTTTTTATTTGTTTTCTTATTATTATTTTGTTTTTGTTTTTGTTTTTGTTTTTGTTTATTTCGTATTTCTCTCTTCCAATGTATTTATGTTGCTGACGTATGTATGTTGTGCCTGTCGTACCCAGTACTAGGGCATGACGTTGCGTTGTCGAATGCATTACGATGCATTATCTCTGTGTCATAGCTTGTGACCACAGAGCTGATCTTTCTAGGGTGAAGAATCAGTACGGACACTGGGTGTGCTGGATGTCGACGAGTAGAAGAACGGTTTAATGTGAAGAACACACATACACACTGTAATAAACTAGACGAAAAAATATTGTTCCCCTTACTGTATCCTAAGTCATTACAGGTGGGTGTAGTAAGTGAACGCATAGGTGAGCTCGGCTTCAGGCCCGGGGGCGGTGGGGGCAAAGTGAATCAGCCAACCAACCAACCAAATTTTTTGACTACGCATGGGGTACGGAAGACACAAGTCATTTGGAATAATATGGAAAAATAAATGGAAAGAAATAAAGAGTAAGTATGTGGAGGTGATGCGCACCTTGTATGTCGTTTTGTCACACGAAAGATGGTATCGACCTCTCAACCGATCCGAGTCACCTCTGACGGGTTGAAGTGTACCTGGCACCGTACACTGAGTTTGCTCTCCATTTTAAAATATGACTTTAAAGCACAATCAGTGTCCGTGGTTAGAGACGGGCTCTCTCTCGCTGTTTTCAAAACCTACGGAACAACAGAGAAATACATTTCATGCATGGCAACGTCGCAATGCCAACCTCAATGAAGATCAAGGCAAAAACATATTTGGAAGCCAAGCAAACAGCACACACCAGGCAATTTGCAGGATATAACGAAAGAAAAACAACCATAAACAACAGAAGAAGAAGCAAAAAATAAATAAAGGGAAATAGAGAGATAACCAGACGACCGCACGATATAACTGAAAGTAAAGTACAACAGAGAGCCGGCAACTTCTCGTATATTATCCCCGTGGAATATGCCGCCAAAAAGACGTTTTTCCGAGACCGACCATATTTTCGTGGCAAGCATGGAAGGCGGTTCCCAACAACAGTTCTAATACTATGTATGTTTTTCTGTGTCCGTGATTTCGACGCTGCTGTGAAACACTTTCCTCACCGAGCCGCTGCCTTAACACCTGGTCTCCGCTGCTGTTTGTGGTGTTGCTGCTGCCGATGCTGATGCTTCTTGTAATGATGGTAAAGCTTTTTTCGTGTTGTTGCTGCTGTTGTTGTTACCACGATTTGCGTCAAGCTCGCTGTTTTTTTTTTTTGGCATATTTGGGCCGGGTGAATAAAAATTCTGCGTTGTGCAAACCCGTCCTCTGTCCTCGGGTTAGCCGACGTACCGATATCGAATGCTCTAGACTGACTAGCATCTATCTACTCTGAAAATTTCCGCACCCATCTACCAACACACGCGACCTGACGGCAGTTAGAATAATATCCTGATTCAACACGAGTTCCTGGAAGCAGGGATAATAAATTCAATGATCATGTCCGACAGCCAGCTCAGTGAAAAGCCACACAAAAAAAAAACGTAAAAAAGAAACACACCAGGTAAAAAATGCTGGGCATACAACGGGGAGCACATTATCTTGCCGGGAACTAATCTATAACCCCAGGATTTTCGGGTGCCATCGCCTCTGATATTTTAAGAAACAAACGTATGAATCTTCTTACACTTACTTCTACATGTATGTGTCCTCATTTTTTTATGTACGTATAGTCTAGACCAATATGGACTATATATCGTGGCCGTGTGATTGTGACGCTTGCTGCGATTGAGGTGCACCACTTTTTTTGCTAATAATACTACCCACTCCATGTGAGAGCTTAAGACCCCTCCCACAAACAGATTGGGATACAAGTATATCTGTTTTACCGGGCGAAAACTCCCATGGCCTAGGTATACAACGAGAATCATGAAAAAAAACGACCTACTTTCGAACTCTATTGATATTGAACTTTTGGGCTAAGGAGCACCTACTTGTCAAATTCACCAAAACAGTTTCAGACGCAAAGCGGTACACCTCTATCGTAGCACCGCTACTTCTATCGTAGCACACGCTGCGATAGTGGTAGTGGTAGCCCTTCCTTCTGCAGTGATGGGACTCGTTAACCAGAGATGATTTTTGTATGATGAGCACGCCACGTCATCTTTTTTTTGGCGTGATTCTCGTTGTGTATCAAGGCCATGAAATATTTTTTTCACTGCGGTAAAAAAAAAGGTTTGGATTTTTTTTACATCATATTTTTGGGAGAGGCCTTATGCTCCTAAGCTGAGGAACCTCTTAAAAAAATGGGGTGCGCATCTATCGCAGCAAGCGTCTGTGTCGGCTTTGCTTGTCACGGTACTTGTTTGGATGAGGCGAGGGGCCTTTTGCAAAGTAGGAGCACCGTTAGCCGCTATAGCTTAGATTCGAAGGGCGATGCGTGTTCATTGCTCTGTTGTGTTGTTGTGGAAGGGTATGTGCCGCCGTTTGACGCGTTCCTCTTTCGCCCCCCCACAAAAACAATTATTGCGCCGTGGCCAGAAAACTGTTTGGTGGAGCAACGCGGAGATCACTGCCAGCATGTCGCCGAAAGACACGACCTTGATTCCCCAAGGTCGGCAATGGCTAGTACTACTTGAGGAAATGTGACCTTGCGTGAAGCAGCCTGGAATCCGGACATCCAACTAATCATTCGCTAAATAAATGTTGCGACGGCACCACAATGGTCCCGACGGTGCCGACAGCAAAATCTACACCCCACTCGTTGCGGGTAATACTGATTGTCAACTTTCTGTGACGGGCGAGAGTACCGCTTGGATGTTGGGATGTGCGCGCAACTTCTGCGGGTATGCTGGAGCGTCCAAGAGTTTGCGTCCTCGAGTTTACTGCTGATGCGGAGCAATGCTTGAACCTTGAACCGTAGCATGTGGGGCCGTAGACTGTTTGGGACCGCGCCGACTACGGTCCACGTAATGCCTCTGTGCTTCCCAATATTTTGTTGATAGGAGTCAATCTGCCATGTCGAGCGTGCAGCCATGTGTTCGTTACACAGCACGCCCTACCAGACCCCGGAGCGATGTTACTAATACGTGATCTCGAAAAATAATTGTGCTGTAGAGCTCTACAAGCCTCGCCGACCGGAAGATTGATCTCCCCGGCCTTTTTCTCGCCACGAGCAAACTTCAGGAAGAACTCCGTCGGAAACACCAATTTCTCTCTAACGCGCCCGCCCGTAAACTCTACGCAATGCAATCGCGGTATGGGAGGTTCGAGCTAACGACGCATACTTCAGTTGTTTTAACCGACAACTACTGTTCGTGAAATGTGTGTGATACTCAAACGCAGTGATCAAAATGGTGACCTTTCAAAGGGTAAGCGGGCATGCTGTCAGCGTTGTAGGTACCCACTTCACACTGAAACAAATTATGTTGTGTACACTCATGCTTCGGACTGAGGCACCGGCCAGGGCTCCCGCGTCGTTCGGTTCTTACAGGATTGGTAACGAGGTGTGCGCGCTTTCATACGGTTAGATCCCTGGCCACTGGGTTTAGTCACCAACCTCGGTCGAGCCGTCTGCAACGGGTACGTACGTCGCAATGCGTGAACAATTGGGACAGACGCTTCGGCACAGGTACGGGACGTGGCCCGGGGATGCTGGTTGCAATTTTTTGTGCGAGGCCGAATGAGCGTTCTGGCACACCAGGGGTACGTGCGTGGCCAAGAGAAATATGCAGTTGAATCTCACTTACGTGTGTACAGACGCCGGAACCAAGGGGTGTGCGGCGGTTTCCCGTACCCCGCACCCATTCGACCGAGGCAATTCCATAAGTTAAATGACACCATTAGAAAGAAAAATAAGTGCAGTGCTCTCTTCTTGTATTTACGGTCACAACTTAGGTATGGGCATCGGAAAAATTATCGCCGAAATTAAATAAATACCGGCATGCTTTAAAATCACGGGCGGTACGCGAGGGATAGTGTCATGTTTTTCTACATCAGCACCTCCATACCTCACCAACACCCCTTGGGAAAATCATGAACGTAGTGTGATTAATTATCCCTTTACCTACACCAAAAAGCTTAGAAAATTTATAGTTAGGCTTCGACCATTCAACTACCTAGAAGATCCCAAAGGGAATGCTTCCTGGTAAGGATAAAAACGGCTAATATATATATATATGCATGCTGCCGTTGTTTCCGTATCAAATATCAAACGCCATTATTGAAAACAGGAGTGAACCGCGTGTGTTGGTGTCGTTGTGTAGTTTACCGGGTATGCATATAACGACACACGCGTTCTATAAGAGTTGTGGACGCACATGCCACTACTGATGAAGAGCGCCAGTTTATTTCTGGGGCCCATGACTCAATTGTGATCAGCCTTTTACGGTCCCCAAAACCTGTTTTTTGTTCATTTTTTTATGCGATCCGATGAGTAATTCCATGGCATACGTATGTGTACAAACCGTTACAAAATGCCAGGTGTAGTGCAAGCAAAAAACGACATTTATTTCGATGGGTTTGGGCTAAGAAGTCCTCCTGTCCTTCAGAGATATTTTAGCCACCAAAATGTCACCCCCATCGTGTTACTGGTTGGTGGTAAACTGAGGCCGTAACGCGTGCCACGGCGGACGTACAACCAACGTTTTAACAGGCTCCTCGCAGGAGGAAAATGCCCCTCCTCCGCCCAAACCAGATTTCGGTAAGCATTGCCAACGCGCACTCCAAAGATCTTGCTCTATCTATGTCAAATTATATTTTACTAATAGAATAATGTTGAATTGCAACCCTGTCGAAAAACTGGTTCCTTTCGCGCGCGGGCTTATTTTGCCCAAGTATCCTGCGAGTACCGCGGATTGGAGCAGGCCCTTCATTCCATTGCTGACTGTCGGGCCGTCTTTTTTCTTACCTATAACGCACAATAACGTTCGAACCCCAATAGTTCTTGCATCACAGGGTATTCATTTATGATGATGTCGCTGTTGGGGTCGTTGTCGTCGAAGCACGGGCCAGCGGGTTGTAGATCCGGTGGCTCGGTCGGGTTGGACGCTCTTGTGCTGAGGTTTTGGGGTGCCAACTTCTCAATTTTCTTTCTGAATTTCTGCGCTCACTCCCCAAACCTAACAATGTCGAGCGGTCATTCATTATCGTTATATGGATGAAACGTTTCGTTTTGCATAACTATTATGCGACATCGCACTTACTTATCGGGTTGTTCTTCAGATTGCACTTAAATTAAGTCTTTCTATCCTGCCCGATTTTCGTTTTTTTTTCTCGCGTGCTAAGATGGGGGTAGTGATTTTCGTCTGGAATGGTTTGAGAATGACGGGGATTCCTTTCACCCTCAAAATCGTCGGATCAAGTTGATCAACAGTTTGATTTTTCCGTGACCCTCTCGTTGAATTGGTACGCCATGGGGATCTCTTAATTCCGGTAACCGTTTCATGCTTCCCCCCCAAATCAAAGTCTTCTTTTGAGAGAAGTCTTAAGCTCCCAAAAAGAGGATACCTCGGGAAAAAAAAGTGGTTCACCTCTGTTATCGTAGCACGCGTATTTTGGATAAGGTACATGGAGGTCCTCTAGTGTCACCAGGAGGTTCAGAAACGTTACGTGTGCCCCTGTTGTAAATAGACGGTAGTTTTCGTCCTTTGCACGTTGAAGAATCATCAGAACAATGTTTGTGGATGACCTGCGTACGTGTAGAGCTCCGTTACTATATCACATTCCAAGGAATGAATGCTTCCGATGTTGTGCCCTTGTAGCTCGAAATGTGGTTGGCTGGTTTCTGGCGGATGATGAGCGCAGTCATTTAGCTCCACTGTGGTAGCACTCTGCAGCAAGCATGGGAACACTGAAAGCAGTCGGCGCCCTTCCAATGGTCAAGTGTGAGACGTGCAATATGTAAGGTGCTTGCCACATAGACAGCCACAGGCATGATAATTCGGTATATATAGCTTGACTACAGATTTTCGTGAACGCACATTTTTTTCTTTTTTCTTCTTCTCACACTTCTACTTTCCAGCTTCTGGACAAAGCCGTGGTCACAGGTGTCGTCCCTTCTCCCCCCCGTTTCTTGCCTTCAATTTTTGTCGCGCATAGGGTTCAGCGATCCCACTGCTGCTCGTCAATTTTTCATTGAGTGTTGTTATCTCACGCTCTCGCTCTCTCCGCAAGCCAACTTGTGCGCAAGAAAAAGTCCCAAACGAATTTGTACGAGTATGCACTCGGCGGGGCTCGAACTCACGAAACTGACCTATACCAGGCTCGAGGATAACCTGATACGCCACCGGGGCGACCGGCACATAACCAGGCGTGGTTGTTCGACTACACGGCAGGCGTGCCCAGATGACTTTGGGTCTTCAATGGTTGTCTATAGCTCCGGTGACAGCATCGTATGTTGTCTACATGATGTTTAATGTATTCATATCGATGGGTAATACAGAAGTCACCAGCATGCATACGATAAGTACCAATTATGGTACATTCATGTTGTACCCAATTAATATACCACTTACATCAGCGTAACAACATGTACATACAGCTCTATCTCATCCACCTCAGAGTTAATGTTGAAAGTAATAGGCACCTGCGATTAAGGTGCGCAGATATTTTGTTTTCCCTCCCGTCCACTTCCGTTTTCAACGATCCCCTCCGTCCCCCGCCGCCTTCCAGAGTTCAAGGTACGCCCAAGTTTTATTTACACTGTCCGACAGGGGATATCATCTTCAAAAAATGGTATCTCGAGCCATCAAGGCAGCATCTCCGATTCCTTTATGTGGCCTTCATCTTGTGCCCACCCCCCGTTCCCAGCTACCCCCACCATCGTCCATACCTAGCACAACGCGTGCAGTAAGCTCCTATTCATTTATGTGACCTAACATATAACCCTCCACCCCTTTACCCTGCCTCACCCCCACCCCCCGGCCTCCGCTTAGACCGGTACTTCGACTGCAGTACCCCCCGCCCTCCACTTAGACCGGTGGTTCGACTGCAGTAAACACAAAATGAAATGGTGCATCCCACAGTCGTCAGGTTTTGTCAGCCTAAACACCGATGTCTATTGTTTCCGTGCACGGATAGTAGACTAATGCCAATTACTTTATTGGCCTTGGTACTAGGTAGTTCTAAGGGCAGTCGGCGAATGTATCTTAATGGAGGACACGTAACCATTAGCCCTCGGGAGCGATCGGAGTTTCACACACTGCTTGCAGATATGAGTTTCGAGAGGAAGTCCTCGGTCTCACACCCTTAGTCTAATGTGTTCGACTTTGATTGTCATGTTCAAAGACCTTTGCATTAACAGCTACCAACCGCTGTCTTTCCGTTGACAAGGAATCTGATGGCGAACAGCCACGTCACCTGGCCATGAGTGAGAAAAACAGTTGAAGTTTGGCGTTCAATCGACATACTCGTGCGCCGGGTAGTTGTTCCATGTTGGCGAGCTCATAGGGTTGGGTTACAGTAGTACATTAAGAGTCCGAAATATTTTGTGACCGTCGGGAGTCCTCAACTAACTGACGAAATCTATTGTTACCCGACATCGCTGTTGGACAGTATGGTATCGTTCGAAGTCAATTTCTATTATTTTCCGTGGTACACCATTTGATTTATCCACTTTTTAATCAAACACATAGTACGGTCCTTAAATTTGCACGTCTTTTGGTCGAGTTCACGACGACAAGCATATCAAAGCTGCTGGGATGTGAAATAATATTCTTTACTCTTTACGATAATGTTTTGGTCGGCGAGGCAGAAATTCATCGATGCGCAGAACATTGACAAACACGTTGAAGCAAACGGGCGAATTATCCTTCGACGTAAGCACGACCAATCACACCTTGACTGCTGTGTGCAAACCAGCGTTCTAAGCTATCGACCTGAATCACGCAAAGCACGTGTGTTTAGCTAGTCTCGGAATACCACAGATGAAAAACCATTGAATAGACTTCGCTTTGATGCGCTGGTGGTATGAACATCGACGGCGGCACCCAGTGTGGCGCTAAAATGCGTCGGATGTACATGTCGCTGTTACGGCATGGGCAACAATGTGTTCTTCATGCGCAACATACATATTCCGCCTTATGCGCAATGAATGTTTGCCCCGCTGTTATTGCCGCTGTTTACCAAGGCAAACTGTGTAGATGGCCTTTACCGTTCAATGCCCCCAGGCGACACCGCCCAGATACCAGCACAGATGCCCCTTCCTCCCTCCCCGAGATTGGCCTCCACCTGCTTGTTGAGAGTTTGGACTATCTGGTATACGTGGTACGATACTACTGTTACAGTAGTACTAGACTTTCGATACTGGGCGCCTTCATACCCCAGCGAGAACAGAACTTGCACTGCCAGCCGTACTCTCACTGTATCACACGTATACATAGAGCTGTTGACAGCTCCCTTTTTTCTCATACTACCGATTGATCCAGACAGCGCGAGCGACAACGGGATAGACTGCGGTGATACCAACCTTCTACTCTACGAAGAGCTCGAAAATGTAACAATAATCACCACGGCTACGCACGGCAGGGGGATCACGTTTGGGTCAGTAGCACGAGAGCCCCCCCCTGCTATTTCAGCGCGGCTGCTCCAGGTCCTTGCCATTTGTAGTTGCAATCCAAGTCCGCTGAAGGGATTGTAGCCAAGACCGCGCAAAAACGATCTATCGCAAGGTTTTTCTTTGGGTCCATGCAGTGCAGAACAGCTCACGCATGCTACGATAGAGGCAGCAGTTTTAATTAGCTTTTTTTTCTGAATGACGGAGCTCGTTAAACCAAAATCGTCGGAAATAATCCATTTTTTTTTTTGTTTTGAACGACTCTCGTTGTGTACCTAGGCCATCTGGGATGTTTCATCCGGGGTAGCAGGTTTGTGTTTCTCGAAACAATTTTTTTGGGAGAGGTCTTAAGCTCCCAAGTCGGAGAACCCATGAAAAAATGCGGCGCACTTCTATCGTAGCAGCCGTCAGTGGTTACAACTCAGTAGTGACGATGGTCGTGGGATACTACTCAATGCCGTAGCCGTGGCAAGTATGACCAGAAGTGACACCTAAGCCTGTAACGTTTGGGGCTATAACGTTAGTGCAATGCGACGAATTGGACGATAGTGCTATCACACCGTCGTGATTACCAGTGCCAAGCAAGACAATGTTTTATTCTGTCTTATGCCTGGTATTTTTCAGCCTGTATTAAGATAAAGTAAGTTGCATGTTCTTTGGGTAGGGGGGGCTAAATCAAGAGCTTTTCACAAAGCCATTAATATATCAAACCTTGAGTTTTATTTTACTTTGGTGAGTAAAATCCTGTTACACCTCTAGAAGTTCGAGAGGACCCGTCTTCCGCCCATCTGTTTCTTTTTTGTAGTTCCCGTGAGTTTCGCATCTGAATGCAGTGCGCTTGATTTTCCGAAGACGCTTTTTTGCCCCTCTCCTTGGTCGGGATTTATTCTCGAACAGACTTTTTTTTTCGCATGATGAGGCGAACTTGAAACCGTCAAGAATACGACCGTAAAAAAAAATGTAGCTTCGTCAAAAAACACGCGTGGCGCTGGTTTCGGACTCCGGGCATTCATTTTTGGTTGTGGCCAACATACCTCAAAAGACGCGTGCTACGATTGAGGTACTAAAACTGTACCTCTTTTGGGCTAAAATATTTTCACAATGACGGGGCGTTCCTTCTCTTAACCAGAAATTATCGGAATGTCGATGTTTTTTTGCAGTCACTATAATTATTTAAACGTAGAGGCTATGGGCCTTGCTGCTCATTGTTTTGCACTTGCTTTCAGTCGAGACGCATTCTACGACAGTGGACTCGCTTTTTTTGGTGTGAAATGATTTCTGACTGGCGGGGCTTACTTAACGCCAAAACAAATCGGAAATAGCCCATTTTTTTTCGGCTTGATTCTCGATGTATGCACCCAGGCCATACATAGGGTTTTCTTATCCAGTAGTGGCGTTTTTTGTTTCTCCAAATATTTCAGTGTTTGGGAGAATGTCTTAGGCCCCCAATTTGAGGAACCTCGGGGTAAAAAGTGGTGCTCTAGTAGTACTCCGAGTGGGGGGTGCGTGCTTGGTCGGTGTTGAGAAGCGTGCCCCCCATTCATGGGTTTCGGTGCCCTTCTCTGGTCTCTCCTTATTTATGGCTTGCTGGATAGACTCAATAGCTTATTTGCATTATTTCATTATTGCCCTAATAAAGAGGGTACTAGATGACGGACATAACAGGCCTAGGCACGGTAGTGCGGGGGAACGCAGGGAAACGCAGGATATAACAGGTAGAGCAGGGAGTAAGATGTGGGGCGTCCTGCTTGTTCCATCATCGTCACCTACAGTATGGCGCCATCTGTGATGTCCTTGACGTGAATGTGATATCAACTGTCACGGTGCTTCACCTCAACCGTGACGTGGTTTCTCGTCGAATCTATGAATTATCCTTCCACGGAGGGCACTCAATTACATTGCACATATTCTTAACGCGCGTCTCTTCATGAAACCAGATATCTATCGGGTGAGGTACGTCAGTCATCTCGCGGAGGAATTTGCAGCTTTAGGGCCAAAGCAAGGTATACACCTGTCCGATTGAGCTCTTCAAAGTGCAGAGGTTCGCGGGAAAAATAGGCGCACCGCCGTCATCGATCGTAGCATGCATTATAACTTCACTGCATAGATAGCTCCACCATCAATCACTTTTCGCGAGGAGAGAGAGAGTGGCGAAATACGAGTGATCTTTCGGTGTCAGGACACAACAGCTCTCACCTGTACAAATGCGTGCTGAGGTGCTTGTGGGGGGTGTTTTGGACTCTTTTACATCTCCATCGACTACTACACGTCTTTGATCTACGCTCAATCCTTAACGTGGCACCTTCACAGTTTTCTATTTTCAGCATTATCACACATTGTTAGACGCATTATACTACCTCGAAGTGTAAGGGGGGCACATTTTTGTCCGCCTTTCTGCTGATGCTCAGGGGGACGCGCGTGCGGCTAACAGTTGCGTTTGTTCTTCCCCTACGGCGTATGCATCGTGGATGAAGTGTCTGTTGCGCTCCGCGTCGACAAGGCGAACAAAATAAACGTAGCAGCAGTCAAATTTTAAATTCCACCTTGTGGTACGGAAAAAAGTCATTCGCACGAGTTCTTGATGCTCTGTCTTCAAAATTGCGCCCCCCCCCCCCCCCTTTTTTGGCACGTATTTATTGTGGTGCTGTCGTTAAAATCTTTCTGTGCGTAAGAAAGTTTCTTCCTGGGGGCACAGTCTAGTCGATACCTTATGACGTTACGGACATCACTGCAAGTACATGGTACATCGTGTAGTTTTGATGGGCCCGGGTGAATGCGCAACCAACCGCCGGCTCTCTGGCGTATCCGAACAAAGCGTAGAGGTAGGTGCGCCCGCTCACTCCAGATGTCAGGGGTAAGGTCTAGTCTAATGGACAGGTGGGACGACACAAAACGACCCAGGAAGCGCAACTGAAAGCCACGAGTAAGTGCACGCACGGTTCCACACAGGGGCCGGTGCTACGTACGTGTAGGTGGGGTCAAGCCTGGGATTTTTATTTTTTTTCGGTCACTCGAGAGGCCGCGCGTCGTGCGAGTAGGGCCCCCCTGTTCGTTGGCGAGTTTGATGAAACCTTTCGTGCTGGTTTCAATGACAGATTAGATGAGAATTGAGATGCACCCACCCGGGCATTGGAATGGTAAGCTACGCTGCCCAAAAAAATTATCCTAAACTCAACTATACGGCGTAGTCTATATAGTCGGCGAAGGACAGAGTCAATCGTGTGCGAGCGGTGAAAACCTCCTTCAGTGCAACAATGGGGCTACCCCCCGCTACCGTAGCCTCTTGGACGGGGTAAAGACCAAAGCTACGGTAGAGGGGTACCCCCCGTTTTCACTGGTGTGTTTGAGCCAGTCGCCCGAGTGACTCTGTACCTCACGGATGAAAATGGTTTAGGCACTTGTTTTGGAGCAGCTTAGAATATCTTTCCATTGCGGATTGATTTCGTCAACATAAAACATGAAGAAAACGTAAGATCGCAAAAGAACGAAGGGGTTACTCGCACGAGTGACCCCTAGCCACTGAAATTTAAGGCCGAAAAAGGCACCCCCCTACCGTGGCCTGGGTCTAAACTTCCCGCCGTCTTGAAAGAACGCGCCGCACAAGAGACAAGACTCTCACCCTGAAATTCGCGGATATTTCCGGGAGTACAATATTTTCGGATACCCAATGTGTAGACTATGGCGTCCTTGGAACTCACAAACGAGAAATCAAGCGTTGGGCTAGATACCGATTTATTTGTAGCTTCGTCGCGTCGGGGAAGGTTTTGAAAAACTTGTAAGACAAGAGTGTGCATTCCCATGCTGCTAGAATATCGGCGCATTTCAGGCAGTCCGGCAGGAATGTGGTTCAGGCAATCCGGCAGGAATGTGGATTCTGACATACAGGGAAGTTGATCATGTCAGACGGGGAATTTTGCGGAAAAAAATGAATAATTGATGACTCAAGGACTACTACTACTTCTATTACTTCCAATACTACTGCCACTACTACTACTAATACTACTACTACTACTACTACTACTACTACTACTACTACTACTACTACTACTACTGCTACTACTACTTCTACTACTACTACTACTACTACTACTACTACTACTACTACTACTACTACTACTTGTACTACTACTACTACTACTACGACTTCTACTACCACCACTAAACTACCACTACTAACTACTACGTACAGTTGTTAACTTGCTGGAAATCGACCGAATGCCGGCAGACCAATGACGGGAAAGATTATTATTGGATGTTGAGAGAGGTATATTGATACATTCGAGCGAACCAAAGGTTCTCCGAAATATGACTTGGGGGTCCCGGCGACATAGAAAACAGATAGACTATAATATGTACATGCACGCGTGGTACATGAACCCAAACACATTTATCCGAGCGAAGGAAGGTTCTCCGAAATATGAAATCGGAGTCGCAGGGACATGAACATCGTGTAGCATGTGCGTTCATGCGTGGTACAAGAACTTCGGCGACCACCGCGTCACAACATTATTCTTTTCAGAAGCAATCTCGGTTACTCCCAGAACCGGTTGTGCAAAAGATACAGGGCTACCAAGAGACGAGACGCCAAACACACGTGTGCTTCTTTATTTTACCCCGCTAGGGCAAGAAATGCGAGCGCCCGGCAACACAAGGGACCGTCCGGTCTATTATGTGTATTTTTTCCCCCCCGATATATTTCCGTACCCAAAATGATTAATTTCACGCTGATGATTGGCCCTGGTTCAAGCTACATGTATGGGGAGGCGCCGACCTGTATCCTTGAGGCGGACACGCATCCAGTAACACGCGCTATCGGAATATCACACACAGCTTGCGAATATGAGCTTCCACCAAATCTTGGATCTCATCACCGCTTGATATATCGTAGATGACGTGAACCAGAACAACACAGAAACGCACCACAACACACAGCCAACACCGCTTTGAGCTACACACGTACTGCCGTTGCAGTCGTAATGGTAGGGTCTCACAACACCTCACCGCTTTCTCTTAGTTTCCTGGTACCCTGGCACCTCTCTTCACAGGAGAGTGTTGCCGGGACGACGCCGTCTAGAGTGCACTCTCTCCCTAGAGCCATCCCACAATAGGGTTGCAGCAAAAAGTCCCTGAGCTCCTCACATGAGGAACTCAATATCTCACCCGAAAAATGACTTCGAAGGCATTCGGTCGCACAACCTGACCAAGCTTCTATGCCTTAGTCCAATAATAAAATGGACACGTGAAATTACTTCATTGACCGGCAGTTCCTCGCATGAGGAACTCAATCACCCAGGGACGTTTTGGCGCCAAACTTGCAACCCCTACCGTGGGACGACTCCCTATAGACTAGACACACAGCGCATCGAAGGATATTATTTGGATACCTTGCAGCTGCATCTACACGTTCACGAGTCTCCTTCTACCGGCACTACGGCTGTACTCTCTCAAACGACACGCGGTAAACGTTTTTTTTTCCAAAGTGACGTGATCACCTGATAATACGCGAACAGATTGAGTTGCCCCCGTCCCCCCACCGGCCAAGTGCTCGATTATTTTTTAAACCCCGGGGAATTTATCTCCGTGAATGATTTATAGGTTCCACGCACAAATTGAGCTGCCGCGCCCGTCCCGCCCCGCCCCCTCCCCCCCCCCCGGTCCCCCCCGCCCCCACCCCCGCTCTATTCTGATCAAAACTAGGCCGCCACGTCCTTCAAAACTCCGCCCTCCCCTTGTCTCTTGACCCTGACAGCTACACTGCAGTTGCAAGAGGAGTCGCCGACCTCTATCCCTAATAATGAGGACACACAACCCGTAAAACGGGCGATCGGAATATCACACACAGCTTGCAAAGACCACAGTTTCGACAAAATATTCGATCTCACAGCTTGGGTGTATTTCAATTTTCATGAAAAAATAGTCTGTAGACTATACTGCTGCACCAGCTATGTATGTATATCCTTATTACCTACTCCGGTATATTTTAAATATTGAAAATACACTCCAGCTGTGAGATCGAAAAAATTGTCGAAACTCATCTTTGCAAACTTTGTGTGATACTCCGATCGCGCGTATGTATATCCTTAATACTCATATTATTGAAAATAAATGAAAATACACTCCAGCTGTGAGGTCGAACATGTTGTCGAAACTCATCTTTGTAAACTGTGTGTGATACTCCGATCGCGCGTATTACGGGTTGTGTGTCCACATTCATGGTATAGGTCGGCGACTATGTATATCCTTAATCTAGACTAATACCTACTCCGTATATTATAAAAATTGAAAATACCCTCCAGCTTTGAGATCGAATATTTTGTCGGAACTTATCTATGCCAAATGTGCGTGATACTCCGATCGCGCGTATTACGGGTTGTGAGTCCTCATGAAGGATATAGGTCGGCGACTCCCCTTCCTTGCAACTTTATATATAGTCTAGACCTATAGACTATGTTTTCAGGTTTTTTTTTCACGCTTTTACTTTCCAGGTTCTGGACACGCCGTGTCGTCCCTTCTTCCCCACGGTTCTTTCTTTCAACTTTTATGGCGTAGAGGGTTCAGCAATCCCACTGCTCGCGATTTTTCATCCAGTCTTTTTGCTAACTCACGCTCTCGCGCTTTTCGCAAGTCAATTTGTGCACTAGAAAAGGTGCCAACGATTTTATACGAGTATGCACTCGGTGGGGCTCGAACTCACGAAACTGACCTGTACCAAGCTCGAGGATAACCTGATACGTCACCGGTGCGCGACCGGTCAACGGTATAAAATAGGCATTTATTTCGTGCCTCCATCCGTTTACATGATTGCTCGACAACCTTTACCATATCAAATAAATGCAGGAGCGCATGCCTAACCAAGTGAAGTCACCCTCGCGTTCAATAGTGGTGACATCGCATATATATGACATCGCATGCCCACCTCGCCTGCTGTATTTGTTAGATGCATCTCTGTCTTAGAATTGGCGACCTCAGAGCCCCACATCGGTACGTAAATCATGGGCGTGGAATCGTACATTTGAGACACGACTTACAGTATTCACTTGATAACTGATGCATTTCCTCCCACAGCTGTGAGATTTTGTCCCCCTCTGAGTCAGAAACGGGTTTTATAGTTTCCGCGCACAGACTGCCTAACATCATGCTGTTGATTCTGATAGCTACACTGTAGTTGCAAGGGGAGTCGCGGACCTACATCCTTAATGAGGACACACAACCCGTAATACGCGCGATTGCAGTATCACACACAGCTTGCAAAGATGAGTTTCGACAAAATATTCGATTTCACAGCTGGAGGAGTGTATTGTGATTTTTTTATTAATAATTTGAAAAGGAAGCACAAGCAGATATGTTAAAATTGCGGTAAACCACACTACCAATCCATTGCATGCACACGTGAGACAACCTCTACGAAACACAGTATCATATGCCTGTCGAAGAAAAGTCACCCTCGCGTTCAATAGTGGTGACACCGCATATATATGACATCGCATGCCCACCTCGCCTGCTGTATTTGTAAGATTTATCTCTGTCTTAGAATTGGCGACCTCAGAGCCCCGCATCGGCAAAGGTAGAAATCATGGGCGTGAAATCGTACATTTGAGACAATAATAATTTGGAAAGGAAGCACAGGCAGATATTTTAAAATTGCAGTAAACCACCTTACCAACCCATTGCGTAGGGTACTTTGCACTTTGCTCTCGAAGTTGTATTATATTAATGCGCAACCCCCCGCCCGGAGAGGGGGGTTGGGAATGGGAATATCCCGGGGCTGCCCCGCCGGCAACCCCCCGCTAACATCCGTATACACGAGTCAACTCCCAAACCAACTGGCGACATCGAACTCTCGACGCCAGCACTACCAACGACGAACAATCGTTGGCAACTCGAAGAAGACATACGAGGCAACCACCTATAATGTGCAGCATATATATATAGAAAAAACCTACACACGCGTGTAATATATATGCACGCCTGCACACACCATGTACATAAAATAAATGCACTTCCTTGCCCATATACGGATAATTCCCCTCTCCCACACTTTTAGATTGCGCTCCAAATCCGAGCCGATGCACCGCCACGACGTTCGCTGTTAACTGTCAACATAATGTCTGCGTAAAACAGTCATACTTAACCTCACCGCACGGGGGGATACTCAGATGTTACACATGCTGAATAAAAGACGCAACAACGAACACCCCTTGCCCCACGCCATAACACTGGTGCGGCTAGCCCCCACCGCAACCTGCGCAATCTACCAAACCCCGTCGCATTTTCAGCGCAAACGAGTACGTTTACCGAAACAGTAACAAACACGCGCAACGTTACTGCGACCGATTAACTCCCCCTCCACTGACTCCCTCAAAAGCACGGGCGGGTGGGTGGGAACTTAAACTAGTCTGTATCACACCTTGGACCTGTAGCTCTGACTCTGCTTCCCTATGCGCTCCGCGTGCAGGTCGTCGCCTACACACCTGGGCCAGGTGTACCCAAGGCTATCACTCGTACGACTATGAATTACCGCATTGATCTGATTGGTCAAGCTTCTTACGTACGTACAAAACCCATATTTTCTCATACTTCGATAATATTCTGCTTCGTACATACCGTCTGTATGATCGCCTCCCGACCTATGCCAAGCGAAGTATGACTAACGAGGTAACGTAATTGAGCGCGTGTACACCAAGCGTAAAAAAAAAAAAAACTCACCATTCGCATTTCTCCCTCTAGTAGTGCTCAATGGCGGTGACATTGCATGACCACATCACATTGCATGTTTTTTTTGGCAATACGTATCCTTTTCTTATAATTAGCGATGTTAGAAATTAATGGTAACTACATGATGGCGGTGACAGTGCATGACCACATCGCCTCGCCTGTTGCATTTGGCAATACGTATCTCTTTCTTAAAATTAGCGATGTCAGAAAATAATGATAACTTCAAATATTCTAGCTTTCGATCCATGTACAATGACAAAGTGTCAAGATTTAACACGTTGTTTACTACACCTAAACACTGGGTTGCATACTGCATCTAACATCAAACCTTCTAGAACAGTAAACATTACCAGGCATATCACAAAAGGGATGTCTTCTTCCTACAATCGTCAGATTTGTCCCCTTTCAGGATTCATAGTTTCCGCGCACATATTAAACCCCCCCCCTCCCCCCCCCCCCTCCCCTCCCCCTCCCCCGATCCCTCTTGTTCAAAACCCCCCGCCTCTTCCCCCCCACCCCTCCCGCCCCCCCCCCTCCCCCGATCCCTGCCCCCCCCCTTTTTTTTTTTTTTTCCGCCTAGTTTGTTTAAGCGCCCCACTTACAATCGAAATCGGTTAGAGTAATATACACCTCTACGCCGTTGATATCACGTAATTGTCTTCCTAAACATCCATGACGTAGTTTTCATTCTTTCCTCCAACCCCCTCAACCCCCCACTTCAACGCCCCCTCTTTACTAACCACCCGCACGATCGCCTAGACCTAGCACCACGCGTATAACAAGCCCCTACATATCCTTTATCTCACAGTCGGAGTGTATTTGAATATTGTATGTGACCTAAACCTCCAAAAACAAACTCCCCCCCCCCTCCCCGCCCCCCCCCCCCCCCCCTTCTCGCTCTCCCTTGCTCAAACGCTCCACCAAATATCAAAATCCGCCAGATTAATAAACACGTCACGCACTGGATATCACCTCATTATCTTTCTAGAGCCATCCATGCCGACGCTTCTACACCCCCCCGCCCCCCACCCCCTCCCGCCCCGAATGCCCCCTCCTTCCCCACCACCCACACCATCGCCTAGACCTAGCACCACACGTGTAGCGAACCCCTAAATCCTAGCCACCTAAAACCCATTCCTACCCCCCCAGCCCCCCCCCCCCCCCGCCCTCCCCCACCCCCCCCGCCCTCCCCCACCTCTCCCGCCCCCCCCCCCTCCCCCACCCTCCACCCCCCACCCCCCCACCTCATACCACCCCTACCCCCTCGAGCACTCCGCCCTCTACTCACTGATCGTACGACGTACAGGATATATATGATAAACTGGTGCATTCTTTCCAAAACCGTCACGATTGTCCCCTTCAAAGAATGTATAGTTTCCACCCACAGATTGAGCTGCCCCACCCGCCCCGCCCCCCGCCCCCCTGATAAACTGGTGCATTTTTTTTTTTTTTTTTTCCAAAGCCGTCAAATTTATCCCCTTGAAGAATTTGTAGTTTCCGCGCACAAATTCCCCCCCGCTCCCTCCCTCCCGCTCCCTCCCCCCCCCCCCTCCCCCCCCTTGCCCCCCCCCCCCCCCTCCCCTTCCCCTCGCCTTCAAACCCACTCTCTTTTGATCAAACCTAGGCCCCCACATCCTTCAAAATTCCGGCCTCCCCTCACCGGTCATTCGATGTACAGGATTCACTTGATAAACTGATGCCTTGCCTTCCACTGTCAGATTTGTCCCACCCACAAACGGGTTTTATAGTTTCCGCGCACAGACTGTCTAACATCACCCTGTTGACCCTGATAGCTACACTGTAGTTGCAAGGGGAGTCGCCGACCTACGATGTATCCTTAATGAGGACACACAACCCGTAACACGCGCGATCGGAGTACCACACACAGCTTGCAAGGAAGAGTTTCGACAAAATCTCCGATCTCACAGATGGAGTGTATTTTCATTTTTTGTAAAATAATTCGCTAACGTCGTGCTAGTGACGTCTTTTGCGGTCTTTGAAAAAATCTTGGTTAAAACACCCCCCTAATGAAGCTGCGACTCCCGAGCTCCACTCGGCCTCCGGCGGCCTCGCGGTGCCCCCACGCGCCACGTTCCATCCGCACAGCAGCACTACGACGTGCCGGCGAAAGAACGGACATCGGTGCCCCACCTCGGCGAGGGAGAAGCGTGGAAATCGCCCTCCCGGGGACGGCTCGCTTGGCCCCAGAGCATTGTAACCAACGAATCGGCTGCTGGTCGCTTGTCAGGTGTATCTCTCTACGTACTGCTGCATTGCTGTACTGCGGCACTGGGTAGGTCCGTGGGTGGATGGTGGGGGGTGGGTGGGTGGTGGATAGCGGCTCGCTCGCTCCCCGAGACTGCCGAGAATCGTCAAAATATGAAACCCCCCCGTTTGTTTCCTGTTTTATACTAAGGTTCTCAAGAACCAACCGACTAACGCACTTCCGTCCATACCCATCGGTCTAACCCCTCCCCGCGCACCAGCTGTGCATGCCGCTGTACGTACTGGTTCACTGCTGCTGTACTGATGTATGAAGTGGTAAAGGTTTGGTCGTATGTACTGCTGCCATGCCGTACTTCTGCCCGGTTATTTTTTTTGTTTTTTTGTAATTCCATACAGTACATGTGATGATTCAGCACCAATTTGTTTTTTTCCGCTATATAGCGGCCGCCGGCAAGTGGCAAACTTCGGGAGTACCACTAGACTAATGCGTTATATCAAAAAAATAAAAGTAGACTCCAGACGTGAGGTCGAAGATTTTGTCGAAGCTCATGTTTGTAAGGTGTGTGTGATACTCCGACCGCGCGTATTACTGGACGTGTGTCCTCATTAAGAATATAGGTCGGCGACTCCCCTTGCAGCTACAGTGTGGCTTGTACCACGGTCAACAGGGTGATGTTAGTCAGTCTGTGCGCGGAAACTATAAAACCCGTTTGGGAGGGGGACAAATCTGACTGCTGTGGAAGGAAATGTATCAGTGTATTGGGTGTATCGTTGAACACAAAGTATATAGACTATTGAAAAATTTGAATACACTCCAGCTGTGAGATCGAATCATCTTTGCAAGCTGTGTGTGATGCTCCGATCGCGCGCATTTCGGGTTGTTGTGTGTCCTCGTCAAGGATATAGATCGAAGACTCCGCTGGCAACTACAGTGTGGCTATCAGGGTAAACAGGGTGATGTTATGCAGTCTGTGCGCGAAAACTATAAAACCTGTTTCTGAGAGGGACAAAATGTGACAGCTGTGGAAGGAAATGCATCAGTTTATCAATTGAATCCTGTAAGTCGAATAACCGGTGAGGGGAGGACGGAGTTTTAAAGGACGTGGGGGGTTGATTTTTATCAAAAGGGGGGGGGAGGGGGGAAGGGGGGAAGGGGACGGGTGGGGCAGCTCAGTGTGTGCGTGGAAACGATATTTCTTTCCTGTGGGGGAGGGGCGAGGAACGTGGCGGGGGGAGGCGGGGGGGGAGGGGGGGGGGCTTTAGGTCGCATAGATGTAGGGTTTTGCTATACGCGTGGTGCTAGCCCTGAGCAATGGCGCGGGTAGTGGGGAAGGAGGGGGCGTTGGTGTCGAGGGGCGGGGGTGATTGCAGCAGCGGCATAGACGTTTCTTAAACGATAACGAGGCGATATCTAAGGCGTCGAAGTATTTATAACTCTGGCGGATTTCGATATTAGGTGTGTATAGCAAACCCCTACATCTATGCGACCTAAAGCCCCCCCCCCCCCCGCCCCCCCCGTTACATTTCCCCCCTTCTCCCCCACAAGAAGGACAAACAATTTTTAACCCTCAAATTGACCTGTCCCACCCGTCCCCTTCCCCCCCCCTCCCCCCCTCCCGCCCCCATTTTTGATCAACATCAGACCCCCACGTCCTAAAAACTTCCGCGCCCCCTCACCGGATATTCGACCTACAAGATTCACTTGATAAACTGATGCATTCCCTTTCACAGCTGTCAGAATTTGACCCCCTCAGAAACGGGTTTTATATTTTCCGCGCACAGACTGCCTAACATCACCCTGTTGACCCTGATAGCTACACTGTCTGTAGTTGCAAGGGGAGTCGCCGACCTATATCCTTGATGAGGAAACACAACCCGTAATACGCGCGATCGGAGCATCACACACAGCTTGCAAAGATGAGTTTCGACAAAATATTCGATCTCACAGCTGGAGTGTATTTTAGTCTTTATAATATAAACTACACTCCAGCTATGAGATCAAGGATTTGGTCGACACCGATATTCGCAACATTGTGTGTGATTATCCGATCGCGCGTATTAGTCATTGCTATACGCGCGGTGCTGGGTGTAGGCGATCGTGCGGGGTGCGGGGAAGAAGGGAGCGTTGGAGGGAGGGAGGGGGGATGAATGAAAGCTACGTCATGGATGGCTAGAACGATAATGACGTGATATCAATAGCTTAGAAGTGTTAATTACTCTGGCCGATTTCGTTTGCAAGTGGGGCGTTTGGACGAACTGGGCGGGGAAAAAATGGGGGGGGGAGATGAGTTGGAGCTACGGCATGGATGGCTAGATGGATAATGAGATGATATCAGCTGACTGGTAGTGTTTACTACTCGGCAGATTTTGATTTCAGGTGGGGCGTTTGAACAAGAGGGATCGGGCGGGAGGGGGCGGGGGGTCGAGCATTTCAATATCTGTGCGGAAACTATAAACCCTTGAAGGGGACGAATCTGACGGTTGCAGCAAGAATACACCTCTTTATATCACCCGCCTGGTAATGTTTATTATTCTAGAAGGTTTGATGATACATACATGTAGTATGCAACCCAGTTCTTAGGTGTAGTAAACAACGTGTCAAAATCTTCATAATTTGTTATTGTACATGGATGGATCGAAAAGATAGAATATTTCAATCGATAGGTACAATCATGGAGATACCATTATTTTCTGACATCGCTAATTATAAGAAAGAGATACATATTGCCGAATACAACAGGCAAGGTGATGTGGTCATGCAATGCCACCGCCATTTAGAACGAATGGGAGAAATGCCAATCGTTATTGTATTGAAAGGAACGCCTAGTGTACACGCGCTCAATGACGTTACTTCGTTAGCCATACTTCGCTTGGCATAGGTTGGGAGGCGATCATGCAGACGGTATGTACGGAATACCCTACGTAATAAGTTGGTAGTGCAGTTTACCGCAATAAAAACGAAGTATATGATAACAGCACAATCATTTCCCTCTTTTCGGGCCCAGGATCACTGTGTTCCGAACCCTGCGATGTCGATGCGCGGCGCGCTGTGCAGCTGCCACTTCTTCCTTCCCCCTTCCGCTGCTAAGATTATTGAATTGCTGATGCTGCTGCCATGATGTACTACCGTATACTGTAGTTAACTACTGAGTTGCTTCGATGTTTATTCGAGTAGATACAGCCTGTTGTTTGTGAGTTTTTTGCGACCATTTTTGTCATATCAGTGGAATGTATCGTACGTACCAGGTACTCATTACCATGTCATGTTATGTATGATGAGGAGACCAGACGATTATTACTTTAAATTACCTTCGGTTACGAAAGTTGTTTGAGTCGTGCGACCACCATCCGAATATTTGATATGCCCACCGTCTTCATGATCGCCTTCCAATCTCTATCTGCCGAACGAAGTATGCGTAACAAAGAAACGTCTCTTTTTTTTCACTTTTTTTATCCATCCTTCGGCGGTTGGGGAAAAAAAAAGCTTTATTTGTCTCACCACACTTCCACGTATTTTCATACGCGTCGCGTGTCGATTTAACTCAGTTGCTTTCGCAGCCCAACGCTAGCTGGCGCACCTTTCGGGTCCCATTGTAGGTCGCACGTGAACGCGGGTTCGTCAAGCGTTCCTTATATTCTGCCCCCCGTGCTCAGGGCCATCACACGGTAAGAGTGCAGCATCAGAAAGTCCCTGAGCTCCTCACATGAGGAACTCATTATCTCACCCGAAAAAATGACTTGGAAGGCGATCGGTCGCACAACCCGACCAAGCTTCTATGCCTTAGTTCTAAAATCTAACTAGATGTACTCGTGAAATTACTTCATCGACCGCCAGTTCCTCGCATGAGGAACTCAATCGCCCAGGGACGTTTTGGCGCTGAAAGTGCAACCGCGACCGTAGGATGACTCCTCAAAAATGGTGGTGTCATTGCATGACCAGATCACCTCGCTTGTCGTATTTTGCTATATGTATCCCTGCCATAAAATTACCGACGTCAGAGCCCCACAAAGGGGCGGTAAAATCATGTCTATCGATAATAATAGGCGTAGAACCGTGTAAACACTGACGATTTGCAGTTCTCCCCCTCGTGCTCAATGGTGGTGTCATTGCATGATGACTACATCACCTCGCCTGTTGTATCATTTCCTTTCCTTTGCTTCCTCTTCTTGTCTTGCCTTTCTTGCCTTTCTTGTCTTTTCTTTCCTTTTCCTTCCTTTCCTTTCCTTTCCTTCCCTTTCCTTTCCTTTCCTTTCCTTTCCTTTCCTTTCCTTTCCTTTCCATTTTCGTTTTCTTTTTTCGCTTTCTTCTCCTTTCTTCCCTTTCCTTTTTCTTCTTTTTTGTTCTTTGTTTTTTTTACAATTGACTTGCGTCTGTCGTCTGTATGCGTAGTGATAGATGATTTAACGTGTAGTATTTACGCGGTAGTATCTCTTGGGTGGCACGCGGTATAGTCGGTTTTTCCAGGCGCGAGTAATGAAACGTATGCGCCGGTATGGACCTGGCACATCGTATACTGACTCCCGATTTCACTTTTAGATGTTTCTAGTGGAGGCATGAATTGCGTCAGCTGTGATATATATATGCGTGTACCACCTTGGGTTGTTTGTGTTTTTTCCTAGGGTATTCCTCAGCTAGCTCCAGAGTGACTGGAGCCTGTCCTGTCACCACGGACTTGATTATGCGAGTTAATGTGAGAACAACAACAACAGTGCTGCAACATGTACTTCTGTCTTAAAGTTATATATCTCAAAGCCCCACATCGCCACGCAAAAATCATGGTAACTTCATGGTTACACCTATCGATTGAAATGCTCTATTTTGCGATCCGTGTACAATAACGCGCCAGCTATAACACATTGGAAACCACACCAGAAAATTTTTTTGTATACCACACCCAAGATCAAATCTCCCAGAATGATGAACAACACCAGGCAGGTGGTATAAACTGATGCATTCCATCTACAACCGTCAGGTTTGCCCCCTTGAAGGATTCATAGTTTCCGCGTACAGATTGAGTAGTCCCGCCCCCGCCCCCCGCCCCCCCCCTCGATCCCTCTTGTTCAAACTCACCACCTAAAAAAAAATATGCCGGAAGAAGAAACACTACCACGCACCTGATATCACCCAATTATCTTTTTGCCCATCCATGCAGTAAGTCCAATTCATCCCCCCCCCCCCCCCTCCGCTTTTTTCCTTCCAACTCCGTCTTGTTCAAACGCCCCACCTAAACTCACAATCTGCCAGAGTAATAAACACTAGCAGGCAGTTGATACCACCTCAGACTGAATCTACGATACCCCCCCCCCGAAACCAGCGATTTCCTTCAACGAACGTGTCATATGGCTGCTCGACACAAGAAAGGATGCTATGAACAAAATATCTTCACATATTTCTTCGCGTGCAAAGGGCTTTCAAACGATTACGTCGGGGCGGCAAGGGGCACCGTATTCCGTATTTCAGAAGATACGGGCGAGAGCTTGTTTTAAAACCGGCGATTTCGCTAAAGAAAAGCTAGGGGGGGCTATCGTAGAACGAGTCCTCATTACAGTAACTAGTTGTAGCAATCCACATGCCGTATCTAAAATCCTCCCCCCTTCCCCTCCCCCCAGATGCCGACTTTTTCCTAACCACCCACACCATCGCCTAGACGTAGCACCACATCTACGCCACATGAAGCTGTTGGAAATCGCCTTCCCCCCAAACAC
The DNA here is from genome assembly GCA_012845835.1 of Undaria pinnatifida. Lineage (NCBI taxonomy): Eukaryota > Phaeophyceae > Laminariales > Alariaceae > Undaria > Undaria pinnatifida. The sequence continues at coordinate 4,636,449 of JABAKD010000007.1, forward strand.
CCCCCCCTCCCACCCTTTGGAACTCTCCGCCCTCTTCGCACTGGGTGTACGAATTACAGCATACACTTGATGAGCTGATGCATTTCCTTCTACATACAGCTGTCCGATTACGTTCTCTTCAAAAACTGGTTGTATAGTTTCCGCGCACAGAATGAGTAACACCACCCTGTTGATTCTGGTACAAACTCTGCTGCAGCTCCGAGGGGATTCGCCGACCTACATCCTTAATGAGGACCCACACCCAGTAATACGCGCGATCGCAGTATCACACAAAGACAGCTTGCAAGGTGAGTTTCGAGAAAATCTTCGATCTCTCACAGCTAGAGTGAATTTTTATTCTCACGATATATTTCCAACTGAACGTAGTCACAGCACTGCTTCATGAATGATTCAAAGAACTTATCGGTGCGCCACGTCGACCAACCGCTTGCATTCACTTTTCACAATAACAAGCGAGGCTGGTTGTGGGTGTACCGGTGTGTAATTAATGTATGACAACAACAATAGAACTCCCACTGAAGGTAAAAACCTTCAACAAACCAACCCCGCCCTCGCAGCGTTGATGAGATTTTGCTACCCCCCAAGGGCGCACAATGCAAGTACGCCCACATACCACCCCCGCGGGCCGAAGAAAAACCAAAAGAATATTCTGATTTCCCAAGGGCTCTTCCTCCCTCGATTTTTAGTCTCGATACCGAATGCTTGGGTGCCTGGGTGTACTGCACAAGAAGACGTTCTACCAGTACACACACTAAAAGATAGGTTGGAATGGCTATTTAGGATGGGCTGGCGACGCCTGTGTGGAAGTATGATGTGCCTGGAGGTAAGTCCCTCCCTCCAAATTGCCCAAAAAATCAAATACAAAGATCTTCGGTTCTCTTGCACTTGCTTCTTTCTTGTTTCTCAGTGCTTGTTTAAGCAAGTCTACGACAACGTTGGGCGATCGTCTGAGCGTTACCCGTTTGAGTAACTCATCTGGCCCCCGCTTCCGCTGTGTGACCTTACGGCATGCTACGGAGGGGTTCTTGGCACCCTTACGCTTCTGTTGTGAGACCTTTCGGCGTGATGTGGGGGCTCCGACATAGCCTTACCCTTGGCCTTTCGCAGCAGTTTCGCCACCGCCGCCTTTTCTGTCTCACAATTTTCAAGATAATTGTCTTTGAATTTCACAGTCGTGGGATTTGTTTCGCTCACACACAGCCAACGAAGCGACATGCCTCCCTTCTACGTGGTGGGACATGCAGTGCTTCCACACCTCACTCTACAGGGTTGCCGAAAAATTGCACTTTAGGGGTGCGTTGGTGCAGCATGCTTTAGATGACGTGCACTTCGACGCCGCTTGCAGGGCTAAAGCAACGACAGTTTCTTGCGAGTCCCACTTCAGCGCGAGAAGACAGATGTAATGCTTCTGAGGTGTAGCTTTTTTTTTGGTGTATTTTAGCCTAATCCTCCGGTGGATGAGGTAAAACTAATGTTAAACTCACCACAATCCCACGTATTCTCATGCACGTCCGTGTGTGTGTCGATTAAAATCGATTGCGTGCGCAATACAGCCCTAGCTGGCGTGTCGTTCGGTTCCCACTGTAGCGACAGTGTGGGCTGTCCCTTATCGGGGGGCCTCGTTGCTACCCCGGCAGTTCAAGCTGCAGTTGTGTACGGATGAGGTGTAGCTTCTTGCGTACCTGCGTCATTTTTTTTTCCTGTAAGTTACTTTTTTTTCTCTCCCAATCGTTTCCTGGGAGATAACTCTTGAGCTCCCCAATTAAAGAACGCCTCAGAAAAAAAAAAAAGCGGTGCATTTTTATCATAGCACGAGACATTCACGGCCTTCGTCACATACCGGGGCCTCCTCCCCCCTCCCCAAAGCTACGGTACGTACCCTCAGCTTTCTCGGCAATAATTCGGGCTTTTCTTCCCTAATCGTGTCGCGTCGACTCACGTCGAATATTTCCCACCGAAACGCTGCTAGGCGTTCTCAATAGTTAATCCTATAGTCTAGACTAGTCTATATTTTGTTCTTGCTTTTGTTGCGAATAAATTCAAAATCTCACCAAGGTAGGAATCGAAGTCAAGGACCAACGCTAGTAGTATTATTCGAGGGCAACCACTATTACGGAGGACGACAGTAAATAGGACCAAATATTGTTGGTAAAAGTAGATGAATATATATAGGTTTTTGTTTCCACCGTAGGTCCTATTTACTACGGTCCCCCGTAATAGACCACCGGGAGGGGCTACCGGCTGGCAAGCCAGATTAATCAAAATACCAACGCTGTAGTTTACTTGATTATGATACAATATGCTCCTCCAAGGACAACAACAACAGTAGTAGTACTGTGTTGGAAACGTCATCATCGGCGTGCCAGTATATATTATAAAAAATGAAAATACACTCCAGCTGTGAGATCGAAGATTTCGTCGAAACTCATCTTTGCAAGCTGTGTGTGATACTCCGATCGCGCGCATAACGAGTTGTGTGTCCTCATTAAGGATATAGGTCGGCGACTCCCCTTACAACTACAGTGTAGCTATCAGGGTCAACAGGATGATTTTAGTCAGTCTGTGCGCGGAAACCATAAAACCCGTTTCTGAGGGGGACAAAATCTGACAGCTAGCTGTGAAGGGAAATTTATCCTCTTATCAAGTGAATCTTGTAATATAACCGGTGAGGGGGGTGGGGCGGAGTTATGAAGGACGTGGAGGCCTGGTTTTGATCAAAAGCGAGCGGGTTTGGAGGGGGGGGGGGGGGGGGGGGGGGGGGGAGGGGGCCATTTGTGCATGTAAGCTATAAATCCTTTCGAGGGGATGAATCTGACGGTTTTGGCACCAGTATATTATTGTATATCAGTTTCTCAGTCATTGGTGTTAAGGCAACGACCCTGCCAGTTCTAGTCATCATTCTGAAGGAGACCTCCGGTGCCTAGGGATCACCCAAAGCTGAGAATGACTCAGTGACTGCGAGTACCTGGAATACCTTGAGCTGCAGTGACAGAGTGCTTGCCGCTATATCTGGAGTACCTACTACACAATAATGATTTATATCCTTAGACTAATGAGGACGCAGAACCCGTAATACGCGCGATCGGAGTATCACACACAGCTTGCAAAGATGAGTTTCGACAAGAAATATTCGATCTCACAGCTAGCTGGAGAGTGTACTTTCATTGTATATAGATAGTCTGGACTACTAGTATCAAATATTGACCGAGTACCCGTCCGTACCAGGGGTACCTACAATATGCAACAACGACAGAGCACCCGTCAGTACCTGGCCGTGGGGTACTTACAATATCGAACAACACCCGAGCACCGGTCAGTACCTGCCGGAGTACCAAAAAAATCTGAAAATGAATGTAGGTGTGTGTATGTCATGTATGTGTGTACTCACGAGCACCCGGAAGCATTGAAAGCTGGAAACAACTCAGTACGCACATCGCACATACATGCCGATATATCGTGATCTCGATGAAGTCACAAGAACTCTGAGCACCTGCCGGTATACCCGGGAGATTATTCGTAGATTGGCATTCGGAGTGGGCGTGATTACCTGGAGTCTGGATTGAATTACGAAAATCAAAGAAAGACTGTGTGAGTTCTTGCCGGCACAGGCTCTAGTGATTGAGTAGTTGGAGCACCTTTTTCTTTTGCATCGTTTTTGGGTCCCCAAATTGTTTTCGCTTGGTTTGTCGATCGCCTTCTTCTGTTTCCGTGTAAAAGTACGTGTCAATCAACCTTTCTTATTTGTCCTTCTATTATGTCTTGTTTGCACGTAGTGTCCGGTGTGCTAGCTTGCGTACGTTCCACCTTGGCGTGGATTGCGTTCGATGTTTTTTGATCAAATCACCTGTATGTGGCATAGACTACTCAATGTGAACCGCTATCCCGTATAGTTTGTAATCACAGCGCAGTTAGTTTGTAACCAAACAAAGCAGTGCTCACCTCTCACTGGTTGTGCTCGATGCACAATGGATGGGTGTTAACGTGTGTTCAGTGAGAAAGCACACCGCATCAGCAATAGATAGGCAAAGAAAAACGCAGGCGTGCCAATCAATGCCGTCCGGGTACCAGCACACGTTCGCACGTTCGATAACTCAGTCTGTGATTTACATCGTCAGGCCAACAACAGCTCTGAGCACCTGCCATTACATCAGTGTGTACGACTTATAGCTGACAATGATCGAGTGCCTGCCTGTACGTTGTGCATTTCAAGCTGAAAATGGCTATTTGCCTGCAACTACAAGGATTAGCTAAAAATGACTGAGTAACCTGAGAGTACCTAGCAAACAATACGTGCAACTGGAATTAATTTGGTACCTGGAAGTGGAGCGCTTTAAGCTGAAAATGTCTGAGTACCCACGTACCCACCTACCACCAGGGCTCCTGCTAGTGCCCGCGTTAGTACCGTGATCACAGCTGTAATTCCTGAGTACCTCCCTGCACCTGGAGAACAAAGAGCCGAGACGACTGGTACTGATACCTTAGCTTACCACAGTTGCAGAAGTGTATGTATGCACAACTCGGCGAGCAGATAAAAGCTTGGTATTTTGCGTGGAAACGGCCGAAGAGAATCGCTAAATACACAGATTTTGTTCATCATTTTTCACGAAAATAAATGCTGCTTGTCGTCCGATTCGGATTTATTTGGGTCAAAAGGGATAGGCTTAAGATTACGTAGGGCGTCTGATCCGAGCCCCCTTTTCGCAACTCTGGCACCGCAGGCAATACACACAATGTGTCACGCGTTCCATACAGTATCCTATCAGGGGGGATTCGTCTGTTTCTTTGCATGGCCAGCACATAAGCGGCACCGACAACCTTCAACAGTGACTCAGGGACAACAGAAAAATGTCGGACTTTGATGCTGGGTTGAAAAGGACTAATTTTAATGTAGTTTTTTATTCCCAAGTTCTTGTGTTGTTTCTGATTCGGAATATAAACCCGAACGCTTAGTGGGAGAAACGACCGCCCGGTTCATGTGTGATGCCTACTACCCCACGGACGATTGTTTTTTTGAAGGACAACGCAAACTTCGCTCTGTTATGCCCGTGACGAGTTCGGAGACTCCAACAACTGCTGGGATATTTCTGTCCGGTAACTGATGATGCATGACGGAAAGTTATCATTATTTCCTCAGGTTTGTTGTGACAATTTACGCTACGCACGAATACGCCCGTACCCACGTACGACACACAAACCCATCCCTTCACACCCGTCCGTGGCATTGTACCTGCGCCAGACACATCTCCATCGGCATAGGTTTATCGTGCACGTGTGAAAAAACACACGAAATTCAATCGAGTTAGCTACACAGCCGTCACTACAATGGGAGCTTGCAATAGCAAGGGGACAGTAAGCATCCACAGCAACTTGAACGAACCGGACAAGGCCTTCACAACGACAGGCTTTCCCAAGCCGTACGGCTCAGAAATGGACGCTTCCGTTGAAACCCCGAGCTCGTTTTGGAGCCACGAACCCCGGCTGTTCCTGGGGAATCAAAGCGATTTCTCCGTGTCCTATTGGGTGGTGCAAGAAGACAAACGACGGACAACGGCGCACCTTGAAAGCATCATCAGCTCGATCGGGCTGCACCTGAACGTGGGCAACACCGGTGGAAACGTTACGGGGGACCTTGAAAGAAAAACGGAGGAAACTACAAACACGGAAGAAGGGGTGTACTTCTTGATGAGGGATCACCGGATGGGACCGGGGGGGCACACTCAGCACACCCACGTAGCGTTTCCGGCGGACTGTCAAGAGCTGCGGGTGTACGGCTTTTTCCAAGAAAACGGACAGTGGCGGCGGTTCAAGGATAAGGTCTACTCTATCGCTAGGGAGCCGAAGAACTTCCATATTACCGCGATTACGTCCAACATCGTTCCGTACGCGAAGGTGCTGCCCTTCCCAACAGGTTATGGTGAGTGGGTGTGGCCTTGCTTGTCGTTGTTGTTGTTGTTGTGTTTGTTGTTGTTGTTGTTGTTGTTGTTGTTTATGTTGTTGTTGTTGTTGTTCGTGGTGTGTGTGGCTTGCATATTTGTCTGGGGTCGTCCCGGCAGTCTACGCATTGTATTATAATGGTATTTCAGATTGATGACGAAAGCCCAGCTCAGCAAATACGTTAGGCTCACGATCGAGCAGTAAAAGCCCATCAATTTACTTGAGTGGGAGTTCGACTCAATCAACGGAGAAAACAATGCAGGTGTCATCAACATTGGAAAAACGTGTACCGAGCGGCCAGGAGGAGTAAAACTATCATCCATGTCGTCAAGGCAACTGCCAATATGGTCCCCTGCGTTACAATGCATTTCCCGACTCTAATCTCGGGTGTAAGCATGGCCGTCCTTGTTGGGTAAACAGTTAAAACGGAACAGAGCCAGGAAAATGGTCACAAGGACGGAAGGAAGGGCGATAATTTTCCGCATTACAAGATACCCTGGGGTCGTGATACTGATGATGTACAAGATGTGTGTGTACAACACGCGTTCGTCAAAGTAAGAACTCCAGCCTGGGTCAATCTGGTTTCCAGTTACTAGATGTCCTGTACACCGTCTAGACAACCTATGCTCCGGTAAAGACTTTTGTGCACCGTACTTTGCCCTGAGCCTACTCGCTTAAGAAGGAGGTCTGCATCTTCTTCTTCGCCTATAAACAAACTTTGAGAAAACAAATCGTAGTGGAACCCGATGAACAAACCCATGGCCTAGGTATGCAAAAAGAAAACATACCGGGTATTATCTTTATAAGAACGACCTATTTGTTCTGTCGAATTCGGGTGGAGGGCGCCCCATCATCCAGAAAAACAAAACTATCGAAAAAAAGATAGACTTGTCCTGCGATATGGAACCCCATGAACAAACCCATGGCCCTCTAGGTAAAAAACAAAAAAGATAGAAAGAATATATTTTCTTTCAAAACAACGACCTTCCGAGGAGTTCGAGGGTTAACCCATTTACAACCGGATACCTGTTTTTGGGGACAAAATTACACGAATTTAGTATAGGGAGGGGTTCGGGAGCTCAAAAAAAGGGGTTAAAGGAGCCCTATCATTCAGAAAACAAAAAAAAACTGAAAAAAAAAACTAGACTCGTCCTACGATAGAAGTATTCCCTATATTTTTACTGGCTTTTTTTCGTTTCTGACTGACGGGGCTGCTTAAAGCCAAATCGTCGAGAAACAAAAAATATTCTTGTTTTGTAATGCCCGTCGTGTACCTAGGCCACGGGACGTTTTTCAGCTATTATAATTGGCGTATCAGTTTAACTTTTCTCCAAATCAGTTTCTGCCTTAGAGAGGTCTTAAGCTCCCCAAATTGAGGAAACCTTTGAAGAAACAATGGTTGGTGCACCTCCATCGTAGCACACCCCAATGCCTCTGTCATAGCACACGCCTATATCTTCACACGTGCTAGACCTGGGGTGGCAACACTTTTGTGGGTAAACCACACATTTGTGGGTAAACCATTGATGATGCACGCTACCATAGATAGAGCTGCGCTGTTTTTTTTTACGGACCCCCTCACGGAGAGACGAACTGTGTCTGCTACGATTGAGGTGCACTACTTTTGTTTTTGACGTTCTTCAATTTGGGAGTATAAGATATCTCCCGAAAACTGATTTGGAGAGAAATAAAACTGCTACAGGATGAACAATCCCATGACCTAGGTATAATATTAAACGAGAATTTTATGAACGAAAGAAAAATGGCCTATTTTCGACGAAGTTGAGATGAGAAGCTCTGTCATTCAGAAAACATTTCACGCGGAAAGTGAGACCTCTATCGTAGCACGCGTCGCTGTAAATACCATACTTACTTGTTATCCTGGGCGCGCGGCGTGTTGCTGGTGGTGCCACATATTTATTTTTGATACGTTTTCATCGCCTACGATTCAGTTGCTCCTTAAAGGTTAATAACCTGTCTTTGGTCGGAGGTAGAACTCTTCCTTCTGTGCGCGACGAGGAGCGCCCTGAAACGATGGTCGCGGGCCGATTACAGGATGCAACAAGTATTATGTTAACTTGTATCTCTGTTGTCCCTTGAAGCGTGTTTCCTGTCTCTCGTCATGGTGACCTCGTAGATACTTTCCAGTACGTAATTTGAATAGATTTGGGGCAGTCCGACGCGTTGCACGATAGTAATGGGATGACAATGTTTGGCTGTACTTTTCTGGCTCACGGAGCTACTCGCTCTAGGTGGGGGGGGGGGGGGGGGTGGCGCTCCCCTCGTCGTGTGTATAAAGCACCAGAAAGGAATATGGCTCGCGCCCCTGCATTACGTCACCACAGACCTTTTGCGGTAGTCTATATCCTGAAAGTTTGTCTTCTGTCTCTCATTGTGTCCAGTAGATATATCCCAGATTTAACCATAGCAGTGTAGTGCAATAAATTGTGATACGACGCGTTGTACGATGTACGATTGTGGTACTAGGATACAGCTCTGTTTGGACACACGTTTGCGGCTGCCGCGGGCGTACTCAACGGAACGACTACAATACTCCTCTAACCCCCGTTCGTAAAAATACTTTTTTTTTCTTTTTTTGTTTATTGACGGGCCGGTCGGTTAGATTCAAGACACATATAAGCCGTAGGATAATTTTCCTGCGATATGTTCACTTTTATCTCAGAATTCAGGTTGTGAGGTGCGGTACAAGTAAAAAGCTCCTACTTAAAGGAGTCGAAGAAAATTTGGGGTATCCGGAGTCACGGTGGCATGCGCCCTTGGAGCATGTCGCACGACAACATAAACTTCGATTTTGTTGTTGGCCTCTTCTCACTTAGACAACAACCAACTCGAACTGAATCGCGTTACAAATGCTTGTATTGTTCTTATGGTTGTGGATCTTAGGCTCTCTCTCGGTGGAGCTTTTCCCTGCATAGTATACATGCGATATTTGTTGTGATCACTCTGTGTTGTACCCCACGATATTTTAATTGGACAGCGTACGTAGGGTGATAAAATGTATCAATGATTTGTTTCGTATTTTCGTTCGTCGTGGAGTTTTCGTCTTCTTTTTTTTCTCACTCTTTCCTCACCAATTCGAATTCACATCATCCGTTGATGGCTGATGCACATGATGTTTTTTTCTATCCCGTAGGCTTGTGCGTTTGGTTGGAACTGGTTGCCGATACATTGGCTGCAATTTAGTGCCACTGTCTCGATGCTGCTCACAATGAACCCAGATAGATACTGAGGTCGATATCGTGTTCCCGGGAATCTGAATCGCAATGTCCCAGATCTACCGAGTGTCGCGATATAATATTTTTCATCTTCATTCTCGAATACCAGGTATTTATAGAGATCGAGGAATCGAAGATCTCGATGTTGTGTCGAACTTCCTCTGCCGACCTCGGTACTGCAAGGCGTTACACATGGACACCTGTTTTGCGCACACCAACGTACTCACGGTGTGGTTCACCCAATAGAGAGACAACAACAGCACTCCAAACAACATTCAACAGAAAACCATTGCTCTTTATACGTACGTCATATTTTGCCAGATTGCATCTCAATAGTGTGTTGTGGGTCCACAGCAGTGCCCTCTCTCATTACCGACACATCCCCGTCTGCAAAGGTCCTGAACTTCGAGCTTAGCCCAGAATCGAGATAGTGATGATCGAAATCGCCCCTTTTTCAGAACTTCGCTTGAAGTACCGACGTCAACGTCTTGGTCCCGATGGTTTTGAAACCTTCATCGCCGTCGGTGCCAAATATTGCCTCGAACAGTACATGTAACCCATGCCCCCCTCAAAAAAGGTTTTTGTTGTTTCCGCGCACAGACTGAAAGACGTCACCCTGTTGACCCTGACAGCTGGACTTGGCGTCGCCGACCAATATCCCTAATAGTAATGAGGAAACACGCCCAGAATTACGCGCGATCGGAGTATGACACGCAGCTTGCAAAGATGAGTTTTGATCAGACCATCGACCTCACAGCTGGAGTGTATATATTGTTACAATGTTTTACTAGACGATCTCTAACAAAGCTGCAAGTTATCCATGTTTGCCTGGACTACATTATTATCGCAGACGGGGTGGCCTGTGACGATGCCTGGACTGCACGGCGTGGTTCTCTTCATTTGTTTGGCGTCTCACCATATAAAACGTCCAGTCACGTAACCATATAGCCTAGTGAATTAGGTACGGACACCGGACGTCGACGCCAGGAAGACGTGATACGATTACCAGAATTCCCGCACAACAGGCAACTGTAGCAGTACCCGGTATGATTGTGAAGCTAGAACACGGGACCGAAGCGAACGAACATGTCGTTTGCCCTACAATGAACCGAGAATGCCATATGCACTCGGAGGGAAGATTCGATCCGATACTGTTGCTGGCGGCAGACTCAGGCTAGCATGCAACGTCGATGACTGTGCTATACAGAACATTCGACCCCGAGATGGGTGCTTCCACAATGTAAACGCTAGGGCTACGTAATAGGGCTAGCTAGGAGGTGCAGAGGTTTGGACAACAGGTTTTTGGAGATGATGCATTTTATCGGTGTGCAAGCAAGCATAACCACGGACTTATGCAAGCATCTGAGCGATGACGCGATAGGGACAGTACTTGTTGGCCGAACAATATTGTGATTGATGGGAGGTGGTCTAAACCAAGTCCTAATCAACATCGTTGTGCTTTTCACTACTAGCATTCGGTTATCAGACAGCAAGCAACCATGAACTCGGATGTTTGCAAGCATAAAGGTGGTCGATGATACGATAGGGAGTAGAGGCCAAACGAAACACTGGTGGACGGGTCGCTTGAAGTCAAGGCCTCAGCAACATCGTTCTTCTCCTCGCTAGCAGCATCTGGTTTTGCCCATAGGTGCAGTGGGATTTTTCATGAACTTTGGGCTACTTTTGTTTTCGAAATCAGATGTCGGGCAAGGTACATATGCGGTAGAGCTCCTCACGTCAAGAGCCCCGGGGAAAAGGCCTTTGAGGCGCCTCGGGAAAGAACGTGCGATCGACCCGTGACTTTGGGCTACTTTTTGTTCCGAAGTCAGATCTTGGGCAAGGTACATATGCGGTAGAGCTCCTCACGTCAAGAGCCCCGGGAAAAGGCCTTTGAGGCGCCTTGGGAAAGAACGTGCGATCTACCCGTGGCGTAGAATGCATGCTCTTTTTTAGCCTTGGCCAAGACGATGGCTACCCCTGTTTTGTGTTGCCTCGATAGTCCGTCGATCACCAACCACCGTAAATAACCGGGGACGCTCAATCGACCGTGCTCTTCGAGTTCCGAGCGATTTTAAGTGAAACGTACACTACGAGAGTAGCTTCATTTCAAGCTGAGTTGCAAAACAGCATTCGAAATGCCGGCTCCGCATTGACGTTACGGTGGGGTCTGACGGCCTCTTTCCCAGGCAACACATCAAGACTGGACCGCCACCTTTGACCCTTTCCATCACCCCCACCCATGCTCTGTCCCTTCCCAGTACGTAAACTCCACTCGTCACTGGCGGTTTGACTAAAGGTATCTTGCATTCTGGGCCGCACACGCGCAGCAATAGGCGTAGAAGCAAATTTTACGAGTAGGTTATCTCACGCGTGCTACGGTAGAGGTATACCGTTTTTTGGCGAAAATGGTTTCTGAATGACGGGGCTCCTTAACCAAAAATCGTCCAAAATACGCCCTTAAATTTTGTGTGAATCTCATCGTGTACCTAGGCCATGGGACTATTGATCCGGCAGCAGGTTGTTTTGTCCCCAAATCAGTTTTTGGGAGAGGTCGTGAGCTCTAAAATTGAGGAAACCTCAGAAAAAAAGGTATTGTAGAAGTAGTAGCACGCGTCATCTAGTCTATACGCAAACCGCCTGGCGGTTGAGTTCTCGGTTCATGTGTCCAAAACTGTCCTATCGAAGGGTATGTATGTGTTTACTATTAGTCCACTTGTACGATACCCTTTGTTGCAAATTGCGATGTCTAAACATTTTCCCTGTTTCCCGCACAACCCGATGCCGCGTAAAGCCCCGACAGCGCAGTGCAGCCCAAGAAGAATCCTGTCGCAAGTCACCACCACCAGCCCATTTGCTTCTCCCTAGGGCTCGGCTACATCTCGCGCTCGATGCTGTTCGAGAGATTCTGGAGGAGTGAGCATGCAATCGACTCGACACGACCTAGGGGGGAGACACCGTATGGACGGTATATTATATGCCCTATAGAGTGCCGTTGGAATGGTGCCGGCCGGCCGCTATTATTGTCCGTGTCCAACAGATAGGGGGGCGTACTGGATCGACTAGAAGGGCTGTAGGCGGAGGTAGTGCCTGTCGCCGCTATAGTGTCTTGGGTTTTACTGGCTTGGTCACATACCGACAATACAGAGGGATCACTGTAATATACCAGTGTGGGGGTGGGAAGAGAACGTCTGTTCCACCGTCGAGGGGTTGATGGTTTAAGGAGAAGATGGTATCGTAGCAAGCAACAGAGAGAGGCAGTCGGTAGAAATGCCGTACTGAGGGGGTATAAATGTTCAATTTTTCTTTTGCGAAAACCATTCCCGAAAAATTTATTCCTCATTCGTTCGTGGAGGATGGCCATGGACGTCTACACAGCCTCTCTGCTGCTTTGCCGTCCTTGGTTCATCGGGACTTTTGATACCATAGTCAAGTGGACGTCTACACAGCCTCTCTGTTGCTTTGCCGTCATTGGGTTCATTGGGAGTGTTTTTGATACGATGGTCGAGTGAGGCGCTGTCGCGTAGACCTACTACTACAGAGTGTAGCACTGTTGGGTGGCCGAAAAGCAAGGAATGTGAATAGCGGGGTCCCTTACCCCCAAACCGGTTGGAATGCTGTTTTGGAGACTACTAATAGTCGCGCACATACATTGGGTGATTCACCTGGTGGCTTTTTTCGGCCCAGCCTTGACAAAGTTGGACTGGGGGGTTGGTGAGTTACGGATCTCCCCTTGAGGGAGGAGCGTTTGAAAAACAAATGTTCCCTATGTCCGTATCATCTACGCGTATGTCGGCTGTCGTCTGTGAACCTCGGCATCGCCATAGCCTATATCATGGAGGGCGAGAAATGATGTACCGTGGAGCAATTAGAGCGTGGGGTTTATCCAAGTCATAACCGGGCTGTTAGCACACCGTATATGCCGTCATTGTCTCAGACATTGGAGGATGTGAGCGCTGCGGTTGTCCTGGCGGACCGGCTTGTGGTGCCCAGCGACGTTGCGACGGTGACGGTCGGTGGAATTGAACAATTTGGCAGCGTGTGCGTTATTGTGAAAAAATATATAGGGATGTCCCATCAGGGGGTAGGTTTTCAAGCTAGCCCACGGACACGAGCAACATGGCGTACGATGAATAAGTAGTTCGTTGCTCAATGGCCCTAGCCGGCAGCGGGATTTTTTGTGAGCACCCGTCATTGCCGTGGTTGGGTAGAAAAATATTTCAGTGTTGGGAAGCTTGCCATTGGAGGTGACGGTGTTGTGTAGCTTGCCATTCGAGGTGAAGGGACAGTTTTGGGTCTTTTCCTGACTCCGGTAGGTCTCCATTTGTGTGATATCAGCCCGCGTGTACATAGAGCATCTTGTTTGCGACGGTGCGTTTGCGTGCTCAGGTGTCGTTCGTTACGTCCAGAGGGCAAACACGAGTGAGAGTTTATAGCGATATTCATGCTACGCCTTGAGCGCTGCACGTTGTCAGCGTGCAAAAGTTGATTTGGGGAGCAGGGAGCTCACCTAGCTGTATAGTATATACCTTACCGTGGCTCAGCAGCTGTGCTGGAAAAGTTTATAATAGCCTACTGTACTGTGGTGATGGAAAATCCAGCAACTGTAACGCTGGAAATATGTGATGCGCCCCATTGTGAAGGGTACGGGTATCATCAGTAGGTGGAGTTCTTGTAACGGAATGTAATAACATCGTGACACAACGACCTCAGTATATAGCGGAGACGTCGGGGGGGACGAAACAACTTGTGCATTGACAACGCGTCTCCTTCGCCAATTTCTATGCTCCTGTTTCCAGTTCGTAAGTTTTTTTTTCCGTTTTCGGTGCAGCCACTGTGCGACTGGCAGCTGCACGTAGAAGACCTGGCCATATAGCTGTGCTCGCTCTGCTGTTCCTGCCGTCAGCATCTTCATGACGTGCAATACAGTGCAGATGGACGCACCGGCATCATGTCCCGTCAACTGGGAAATGGCGTCACTATCTTCTCTTCTTAGACGTACCAGCAGGGTAAATAAATAAAGCCCACGCCTGGCACAGCTGCGACTTTTTTGCGGCGCCAGCCTTGGTCGTAGATGTAACCATCGTAGTACATACATTGTGTTCGCGGTGCGCTTGTTGATGGGCATGGCTTTATACCGTAAAAATCGTTCGGTCCCCAAAATTGTTAGACTCGTTTTCGTACTGCAGTGGCCCCTCTATGATGCGGATTGGGTAGTGCCGTATTCCCGCTGTAAATGCAGTGCCTTTGGGGTCGTCTGACGCAGATGATAGATGGGGACATTCAGCAGTAGTAGTAGTATTATACGGAGTAAGGTCCGTGCCGCTTTTTTTGTTGTTTTTCGGACTGGCGCATACCGACGCGCAATAGAGGGACCAATACCTTGTGTGTTAGGTATATTATCGTCACTCTATTACGGGGAAATGTCTGCTGCGCCTCTCGGTCCGAAAGTTCCTTTTGACGCGGTTGAGTGATTGATTGGGCGATTGGCTGACTGGTTGATTGATGAAGTGATTAGTCGCTTTACGCTTGCTATTATTGTGAGAACGATCGAGCTGGGCCGTCAGTGTTGGAGTGTACTTAGCGTTGACTTTCAGAGTAGTGCAGCCCTACAGATGTCTTCCTCGGAAAGGCAACCGTATCTACAGCCACTCACTGGGCACTGATGTGCAATCTGCAACCTGTCTCTGTTTTTTGCTGGGTTGTGGTTGTGTTTTTGTCACCATCGCATTGTGTCGCCCGCTGGGGAGGTTTTGGACACATTGTTCTCTGTCTGTCTGGTTGATATAGTCTAGGCAATTGTTAATGTGCATATATATGTGTGTGCAATGCGTAGCCCACTACTGAGAGGTGCCTCCTGGGCTGTGTATTGACCGGTTTCGTTATTTTTGAATTACGTGTTTTGTAAGCCATCCCCACCCTTTATTGGCGGTCAAACGTTATCTCCTGCGGCTCACGTTTTCAGCTCCATGGAGGTGACAACAAGTTTTTTAAATTGTCGAATTTAGCGCGGGTTTAGTGGCGTACATGTTGCGGTGGAATTGAGGGTGTTCTACGTGGTTTGTGGACAGTGTACGCTCGCTGGTCGAATTCGAACTGCTGTGGAACAATAGGTGCGTTTGCCCGTAACCACTCCACTACATTACGGTTGGGAGGTGGCTCAGTTTTACCTTGTTCTTTCATAACTGGACATGAACACGTTTTGCGCTGGGTACACGTCATCAACAACTCCATGGTGGAGCATGTATATATGAAACCAAAATTGCCATGTATGTGTATATCCTATACACGTATTATTGTGAGCCACTCGTGAGAGTAGGTTATCTCCGAGAGACGACGAAGACAGGGACACAAAACAGTAGCCCGTCTGTACTTCGGTGTTCATTGTTCGAGCTGTGTCGTACGATGCTGTTCCCGTACGTTCGTCGTCGTATCGAAGTGGGATTGTTTTGCCCGTCCACACCATGATGAGTGGGGGAACAAACGGTTCCTAGGTCGGACGCACGCACGTCCGGACGTTGTCCATAGTGTGGAAATAGCCTACGTAAATGCGTTTGTATTTGAGTATGACATTTTTGTTCCCACTCACGGTGTTTGTCTTGGTGGAAAGTTGTTAGGTTAGAGGTGGAAGCTGAAGGTCTTTCGTTGGACTATGGACTCTGCAGTCCGTTGGTATCTGTTTGATTCTTAGTCACTATCTTGAGTTAACTGAGCATCATAGATCTAGATGCGGATTGATACAGCAGGTGGCGAAATACGTAGGAATTTGTTCTTGCTAGCCGGCATTCTGCATATGAATCAACCAATCTGTAGAGACTAGTTATTAGGGAAGCTGATCATAGTTCTGGGTGACGAGCTTGTCATCGCAAGTGTCAGAGGAGCGTTACAGAGAACGTCAGTTATAACATTGCAAGAACGTTACCTAGAACCTCGCGGGGAGCAAGATGGGCTGCCGTAGACTACACCTGCCTGTAGCTTGGGCATAGTCCCGTGATCAAGTGAAGCCATCCCGCACCTTGATCACGCCTTCCTACTCAATTTCACTTGTAATATTTTCCTCGATTTATCCACATCAGCGCCACTTTCCAAGCGATGTCAATATTTTTCCATCTCCAACACAAGTGATCTTAACGGACACTTCGATGCTACCTCTGCATCTCTTATCACAGAGTCAGAGCCTCGGCACACACCCTCCATCATCTTTATGGTGCAGATTTTGGCGATTTCGAACACGCTACCAGGTAGGTGCAAGTCAACCTAAAGGGTTGCTGCAAATGTTTGGTTGGCGCGCGGTGCGGTAGATGGACTGTTGCGGGTCTGCACATTTTCGTCATGTTTTTCTCTTAGCCAGAGACACCGTAGGCGGGGTGAGCATTTTTCTCCTCTGAACTTAGACCGCTCGCGCTCATTGCCCAGTACCTCAACGGGCCGCTCGCGCGCGCGATGTCCAGTATCCCAACTCTAGAGCAGACCCAAAAATAGAGTTTGTTGATATTCAGTATAGCAAGCGATTCGATGGCGGTGGAGCTCGTCCAACCGTTGCATCGTGAACGCGGGCAACCTCTGGAGCGAAAGGTGCCGGGTCTCAGAGAAGTCGAGGCTCCACGCGTGACTCCTCCACACCGTAGCCTCTCAGCTGTTCATATCTCTTTGTGGTTGTGGACACATTCTACAAGGTAAAGATGCCTCGTTTTTTTTAGACCCTCGCTTAAAAAGCTGTACACGTCATCCAAACCCCAATCCTCGTTTTAGCTAAACCGAAACTGTAACCCTATGACCAAGCCGGTGGCCTCGGGGTATAACGCTCAATAATAGACAAACAAGAACGGCGCACGCCGACGATTTTGCCCTACAAGGGGGACTCCCCGTCGTCCGGAATTGTTTTCTGTGCACTAGAATGTGCTACCTCGCTTTTGCAGCTCGCGTCTTCCAGGGTGTTCGAAGGCCATGCTACCGTTACACCTGATCACGCATGGAGCACGTTTAGTGTGATGTCGTTTGAGTTTGTGCTCCGCGTGAAGGATGATTCGAGGCTTTGATAGCATTTGCTCCCCATCCCGATATTCATTTGCATGTCATCCGGAAAGCCATTGGCGGGTTTTTTGGGTGGATCCAGGCTTCGCATTCGTGTCCGCTTCACACCGTGGAATTTGATGAAATTTGCAACGTAGGTGTTTTCTCGGGCATTTTCTTTGATCTTGTGCCGCGGTTGATGTGGCGTTTCATGGGGGATTTTTTTTCTTGGTGCACTGGGGTGTCCAGGCCTTGCTTTGTGCTGTCCGTCTGCTTTCTCGCAACGCGGAGTGGTGGTCAACGGCGATCCCTATGTGCAACGTTTGACAGTGGCAAACACAGTGTCAATGATAAGGAAACAATATTGCCTTTCCAACGGCCAGGCTTAAAGTCTCGATGACGGTTATATGCTTTGATGGATGACCGGCGTTCGGCGGGAAACACCGCGAAGTGCGATGTGCATGTCATGTCTAAGGTCAATTTTGCCCAGGTTGGCACCTCAGCAACGTTTCAAGCCTTGCCTACAAACACAAAACGTTTGTTTTTTTTTCCTATTTTTTCGGGGGACGTGCTCTACCCTCTCGCCGTTCTCCGCGTATTATTCCTTTAGCGCGCCACGCCCCCTATTTTAGTCCCCCACCATTTTACCAAGAAGAGGGTTTCCAGCTGCTAAGGCGTCAAACCGCTCTTCGTCAGCCCTTGTGCGCCACGAACAGTTAAAACCCCATGACTGCCCTCGTCGGTGATGCTCCGTAACGTTGATTCGACCCTGTCGAAGACCCATCCCTCTCTGAGAGTGTTGCGGAAATGGGCTTGGAATCGCACCGTGCTCGCCTTCTTTTGATGGAGCTATTTGGTATTAAATTTCTGATGCGCAGGTGCCCTAGCGTTTGATGGGTTTTGGCATGCGACGCTGTGCCCAACTACATGCGCTAAGCGCAACGACCCAGTTTCGTACGGTGACAATCCAAGATCGATATACTGGCACACCTGGGACCCGCACGTCCTCGTTCAGATGCCGTGCGGCCGACCTCAAGGGTGTCAAACACTGCGCTGCCGAGGGCTCGAGGAGCGGTAGACGCCACAAGAACTGGAAAATATGACTGCTGGCTCAGATAGGATTTCTGATGTTGGGGGTGGGTGCGTCCTATACTGCGTTCAGTATATCCCGTTCAGTGTGTCGCCTCCGGGATTTATGAGTGCCCGCCAAACCTCTGCTTGTCTGTCTACTTTCCTGGCTTCATAGTTGGGGCCCTGTGTACTGCATTTCGTGTATGTGGTGCCATGCTTGGCTTCCGTGCTTTCAGGTTGTTGGCTGATGTGGACCGCCGTGAGTTTGTTTGTAATATCTTCTTTGACATTGGTTGTGCGGGATTGAAACTGAGGATCATGATGCAATACACCTGAATTGTCGTATTGCGAAAGTACCGTGTAATCGAATCCCGCTTTATTCAATAGCAACCTAGACTAATAACCCAAGTCTCTAGAGTGTTCGCCTTTGGGTGGACGAGAGGGACGGTTCAAAGACGGCTGGGGTAACCAAATCGCGCTACTGCAGTTTTCGTCACAGGGGTACAGTGGTGTGATCACACACGGGAAAGAGCACATAACTCACGGCCATCTCTGTTGACTGTCTAAAAAAGCCACCGTCCACCCTGCAGATGACAAGGTAGGTGGGAGTGCTAATCCAAGCTGGTGTGATGTCCTGCGCAAACGTATTAGCCCCTCTTATGCACGGTGCGCTGCAGCAGCGGTGGTAGCCGTACAATAAGCTGAATGATCCAACGTACGCGGCATCCGCCTATTTTGGGTGATCTAGGAAAAGCCACAACACCGCTTGGCACCCAATCCAGGCACTCCCTTTAGCTTTTCGTTCAAAACGGAGAGTGGTCAAATGCGAGAATTCTAACAGCCCACGTCCACGTAGGCTGATCGGCCCATATGACGAGCTTTCAGCAAGGTAGCACTTTGTTAGGTGTAGTTGTTAATCGAGGGGGTGTTCATTCGAGAATGATTCGTTGTTTCTTCGGAACGCTGATCTTTCACGACGCCTTTGGTTTGTAGTGACATATGTAGTCTATATATATAAGTTTTAAGGGCGGGGAGAAACAGCCGTAGCCGCCGAAAGTTTCCGTATCGCTCGCGCATTCGATCAGCGAAATTCAACTTCGTGACAGATTGAACGAAACAGATTCGTCGGGAAAAAATCCAACTCCAACGAGAGCGCGTCACAAACGTTGAATACAGCCAAGGTATAGCTCTCCTTTCTTTCTAATGTGTTAGGGCCTCCTTGTGCATGTTTGTGTTTCGCCGTTGACGGTGGCCGCAGTGAAGCAGCTGGAGGTATTGATCTTCTCTTTTCGAAAATATTCACTGGTGCGTTGGTTGTCACAGAAACGTAAGCCGTGCATGAGTTGTTCAGTAACAATAGCGATGTCCTTAAGGGAACAGCCCCTCCCACTGTCTTGACAACGTAAACGTTTGAGGTATTGGAAGGCAAATTTGTCTGTCTGTCTCGTGCGATGTGCTGCATCCATGCGTCCTTTACGTCATGCGCAGCTAAGTATCCGAGGCTCTGAAATAAACCACGCCATGGAGTGGCGTACAGATACATCAGGCATCGTCGGGCAAGTACACCTCGTACCCGCGAGGCTTGCTGGAGATACATGTGGCACATATGTAGTCGAAGCTGGGAAGGACAGTCCACACCTGAGCCATGTTTGCATGGTGATCTTACGACGCAAAAACATAAACATAGCGCATGGTATATGTGTTCCTGGTATGAAGATGATGTGTTGGCTGGTCAGACTCTACTCTTCGAAATATTAACAACGGCACGGACCACGTCTCTTCAATCTACGGCGCAAAGGCAGCAGCTTTGAGTAGGATGCCAGCAAACGATGGATCAAGCAAACGTGGAGATACGCGACTTGCACCCCATGTGTCAGGTATATTGGGCCGCGGGGGGGGGGCAGCTACGTGAGGCTGGGGATAAGGGGCTGTCGTTCTACGATAGCCCCCCCAATTTTTCTTTAACGAAGTCGCCGGTTTTGAAACCAGCTCCCGGCCGTAACGTCTGAATTACGGTGCCCCTTGCTACCCCGACGCCATCGTTCGATCGTCCTTTGCAAACAATAAAGTGCATGGAGATATTTTTTTCCTAGCATATTTGCTCGTGTCGAGTAGCCATGAAACGTTCGTTAAAGAAATCGCCGGTTTTGGGGGGGGGGCTATCGTAGAATCAGTCGGGGGCCGTCGATGGATTATGGAAAACCTTTTGGCATTTTTCGCAATTTTGCGTCGGAGAGGGAGGGGTACTTAATGGACGGGACATGGAGGATGGCGGCATGGCTGGTAGGATAAACGGCGCGTGCGGTGTGACCGAAAGGACTATGTCCGAATTTCACCGGTGATTGCGCTGTGTATGAAGGTGAGCATGTGTCGCAACAATGCGCTCATGGCGGAAATTCCACGACGCATCAGGGGTGACCGAGCCAGTACCACAGGTAGGGATCATTGTATAGCCTAGCAGGAAACGTGACTGCCCATGTCGAGAAGCTTGAAGAGTGCTGCTCGAGACGTAGGGTCAGTAAGTTGACGGCAGAGAAAAAACTTGACAAAGGTGGAGATCGTCACACGATGACTTCTTTGCTTGTTTCGGTGAGTATGTATGTTGGACGGGAGCAAGTCGTGCAATGATCGCCAGAATTGAAGAGATGACGAAAACGAAGGCCTGGGCTGTTGTTACCAGCCTCCAATAAATAGCACATATGTGTAGCTTGTACAGCCACTGAATTATTTACCTACGCTTGCCTTTAGTTCCAGCTGCGCCTTTCAGCGCACAACAGCCCCCAAGAACCAACTCCACTCTTTTTATTTTGCTTCTCCGCCAACATTCCCGCACTCGTCAATACCCCCCCCCCCCATGGGAGGAATTTCTACTGTTAATGCAACATAAACTAATTTGTTACACTAGTGAGTACACTTGCACAACACATACTTCTCGCAATATCATACTGACGTATGTGTACGACAGTGCTTTTAAAATAATGCTCTCAGGCAGAACCCAGTTTGCCTCGACAATGGACTAAAGCGGGGACAAAGAGAATATTGAAGACGAAACAACTACACATTGCCAAGCTACATCAACAGCAACCCGCACTTAAAACATCAAAAAAGATCTAAAGGGCAACATCCAGTAACACAGGGTCCACCACCTGGGCAGCACGCACATATAACCAGGCGCGTTACTCTGACAACCGCTATTATTGCCGCAGCCAAGGCATCGCACACAAACACACCCAACTGCGGGAGGTGCCATATTCCACGAAAAAAATGAGTATCACCCAGAAGCAATATCCCACACAGTCGTTTCGAATGAAGACCTTGTGCACACACGTTCCGATAATGGTCTACTTGGATATGTTAACAGTCGATGAAGGTGAAACCGAGACCGCGGGCAATCTCCAACCCCATAAACACGCGTAACAAAGTCGTACTGGTACCGTGCTCAGCTCCGGTGTACACCAGCACGCGCACACTTCACACACATACTGCACAATAATTTACTCTGATTGGTAACGTACCCAAACTTGGCACAGCACGCAAACACGTCTTATACGCATAGAGTCTATATTAAAAGAAAATCATGACATGCGAATGCTTCATGCATGCGGGGATGCAAACCCAACGTCATACCCACAAGGATCGAACGCCATGCCGTAAACGCTAAATTCACTTGGAGGTGCAGCACGTGCTGCAAGCCGCAGCCCCACACCTTACCGGCATGCGGGCGAAGCTAAACGAAAGTCGATACAGAGAACTAATGTTACTGCTGGATGGAGTGCTTACTACGTAAAGACTAATGCATTTGCTCCTTTGGCCTAGCCAGTGTTACTTGCCATGTGAATTGAACGGTAGCTTTTTTGTTTTAGTCTTCACAAGCGTACTACCCCCTTTGCAACTTGCGACACCTCCCTGATTGGATTCCAACAACATCCCGAAAGGGAAGGTTGTACAAAAGTAGGTGTAGACTACACTCTAGGTACACAGTGCTGCAACAAACAGAACTACAAAAACGGAAGTGTCCAACAAACAGTTCAGAGTATACGTTGCAGCAGCCCAGGCCAAAATAGATGCTATCCCACTGTTGCCGAGGTTCTCCAACTGGAGCACACGACAAAGCACATGCACAACTAACCAAAACGCTTCACTACACACATAAATAGTATATTATCAAAAATGAGAACATCTAACAGACAACATATTTCCTCGTGTTTGGAGACACGTGCAACACCTGGGCGATCCCGCCGTTGACCAACATTATCCGGCACCAACACGCTACAAATTCCCACGGCCGTAATAATACACAAAAATGCATCCTCCCCACACACGTTACCAACTGTGCTTCCGAACCCTACCTGTACACGCAGCTGATTCCAACAGTGTGGAACGAGCCTCAGGAAGACGACATCGAGCCCCACCTTCGCTACCGAAACCCCTGGATGTGAGATACGGTCGGGGGGGGGCAAGCGGACCGTCGCTCAAGGGCTTTCGAGGCTCGAGCGACCGGCCTTGTATCTAGCTCCAACACGCAAGCCAACCTCTTGACTCAAATGCAATGCGTTTCGCGAAACAACAACAACTAAAATTAAACGTTTAGCAATTACTTCCACAAATATAACAGCTGTCCACCTCTCGCGTGAGTGACCGTGGGCCGCTGGGGTAAGGTTCTCAAAAATCCGACCCCCCCCCAGTTCAACCTGTGCCCGACGTGAATTTCCATGGGGTGAAACAAAATCTGTGCCCTCCACTTGTCCTTCTGCAAGCCGATGGCGGTGACGACGAGATCGAGCACGAGACGCCATTCATACCGCCGCGTGCTAGGTGCTCGACGCTCCCGTTGTTGGTGCGTCTTCCGGCGCTGTCAGAGAGAAAAACGGGACAATGAATGGGGACAAAAATGGAAGCCATTATGAGGTTGGGAGCGGGTGTCGGGTAATAATGTTCGTAGCTGCGGTTGTAAGGGTGTCAACGCCTCTCACGGTACGGATCTAACTTTTTCGCTAACGTGTTTCGGCCGGAGACGAGGCTACTGGTCTAAAAACGGTACTGGTTTACCACGCTTTTTCCAAGACTCTCCGACTTTGAGGGGTTAGATATATGTACGTGTAATATTCATGTTCTTGCCATCCGACGAACAGCCTGTAGAATGAACTTTCACCTCTCGACAGACCCATGCCACGGCAGATATACACCAACAAATTTTTGAGGTCCTTCACAAACAGCAAAAATGAAGCCGGATGGACTATCCCACGACCAGCTACGGTGGTGGTAGCTACAAATCGACAAACACAACAAAACGACACACCAGCAAAACTGTGTAGATCATTATGGTGGCCTTCATTCAGGAGTTCCGTCGGTGTCAAGAAATGAGTAGGCCAGAGCCTGTGCTACCCCTAGACTATACATCGTAGAACGTGTTGATCATGGCAACGCATTACCCCACTAATTAAACCTTAACACATGCGTACCCGGAACGAATCAAAGATACGGTAGGACATCACGGCACTGCTGATGCATTTATTTCCAATATTTCTACGATTCGATAATGCGCGGCGTAAAAGAGTTAACCTCGTCCACTCTCCTTACCGTTCCCCGGACACATATGAAGAAGAAAATGAAATGGTGTGTTAAATCGTGGCAGCTGCATGTTGGTGCGCTTTCTTCTGCCATCAGGAACCGAAATTTGGGCAGGTAAGCGTCCGCGTCGACTACACATAAACACTCTCCTCCTTCACCCATAGAACAAGAAGAAAATCACGGGATGCGATCATGGCGGTTGCGCGAAGATGAAGTGCAAATAATGTGTCTGGACACAGCCGACGACAATGTTTAGCATCAAGCGTTTCAGCATCGATAAATGATTGTCATCATCATTCCCGGGACAAACCAAAATAAGCAGAGGGTGACCATGAAATACGTCAACGAATAAGAGTCGATTGTGCGAGCTTCGAAGGTTGAGCCCGGGTCCTGTGCGTGTCCTGTGCACCAACAGCGAAAAGTACATGTACTGTATTTGAATAGACTAATGTGTTTTGTCAAGGGAGTCAATATACATCTGGTAGTGATACCACACGGGGGTGGCAAAACATCATCATCAATGCAAACAGCCATACATACCTTACTCTCACCCTTGCTCGTCCATGCTGAGCACTACCAAAATAGAACTGAGGGATGCCGAACGACGGAAGACCTCGAACAATGCCTGCCATCTGCAACGTACGAGCCACAAAATTTCTGCCCACAAATCTATCCCTCTTGCTTCTTACACCGGTATTCCTGCCATCTTACATAGTTAGTGGAGAACGCCGCCCAAAAAATCTCACTATTTATGGTACTGTAGCCTCAACCAATACTAATACAGCAAAGTAGCACACGACGCTCAAAAGGTGCGCGCTGTTCCATCCATATCATGTGATACCAGGTACTAGTGCTGTAGTAGGGTCTCGTAACGCACCCTCCATTGCGGGCCGAAAAGCACCATCGATTGCGTACCTTGCGATTGCGGTGTTGCTCATGCGTGTCTTCTTTCAGTTAAACCACTGGGGTATTCGCACACCCCGCGATGATTGCGACACCAGACGCTTGATACGATAGAGGTATACCTTTTTTTGGCGAAATTGTTTTCTGAATGACGGGCCTCCTCAACCCAAACATCGTCGGAAATGCGCAATTTTTGTCATTTTGCATGAATCTTGGTTGTGTACAAATATGGACATACATAGGAGTTTGCGTGTCTGTTTGCATTGTTATTTTTTTCTTGATTAAATACGTGTTTGGGAGAGGTCTCTTGAGCTCCCAAGTGGAGGATCATCGGAAAAACGTGGTGCGGCTCTGTCGTAGCACGCGTCATCAGGTATATACGAACGACGTACTACGCCGTAAATTTGATTAAAACAAGAGAAGGCATATAGACTGTAAGGGGAGTCGCCGACCTATGCCATTGATGAAGACACACAACACGTAATACGCGCGATCGGAGTATAACACACGGCTTGCAAAGATGAGTTTCGACCAAACCTTCGATATTGCAGCTGCTGGAGAGTATTTCAGTTTGGGCGATGGCCGAAATCGGGTACACCCGATTGACCTATGGCCGTTATCGGGTACCCCTTAAACACACAGTCCCACAACGACTCAGGACGACATCGCATTGGTCGAAACCACACCGCATCCGAACGCAGCCGCATGTCCATCGGGTGTACCCGATTATGGCTGACCAAGTCCTCGACATGTACCCGACTCGCATACAAGCCACCCGATTATGGCCGGACTACTCGACCACCAGCCCACACGCTCACACGCACGCGCAGCGGGCGCGAACTCGCGCCACGTCACGAGGCGGGGCATTGTTTGTTCCTTCGTCTCGGAGCTCATTTTTTACCGGAGATCTTTTTCCGGAGCTCTTTTTTGTGGACCTTGAAGTCGCAGTTAGGCCATTTCTTACGCAGTCGGATACCGCCAGACCGCCAGTCGAAAACAGCCCCTTTCGACTGGACTTTTTTTCGACTAGATTCTCCTGGTCCTTCTTCTTATCGTCAGCAGAGCCGATTTTTTATTCTTATCGTCAGTCGAGCCGATTTCAAAGTTTTGGTGCTCTTCCTAGAGCGGTTGGTGTTAAGATACGGCCTCGAAAGGCCTGTAAGTATCCGAACTTGAGACCATTTGGATGGGTTTCGTATGATAAGATTGGCGGTTTATATTCGAAGAAGTTAGGTATTAGATCGGAGGCACGTGCCTCCGATCTCAGAAGCTATCCCGGGCTCTGGTGGAAACGAATACAGCTACTTCTCTACGAAGGAACGAAAGTGAGTACTCTCCGAAGACCTGCTCAATTGGCAGACCTGCAGGGGGCACTCTGTATCCCCCACCTTTCATTTAAAATGGATAATTGACAGAGGTCCGCCGTATATCCGGCCGACCTGCTATCCCGCCGTTTCAGGGGGGGAGAGTGTTATAAGGCTTAGTTTGGGTAAGCTCTATTGGTTAACCTTTTGCAAGTGGTCAAACGGACTAATACCCCACTAATACCTTAACAAATGGCGTCGTCGACAGACCATAGGTTTTTTGGGTCGTGGGTTCGATCCCCACCATCCACAATAATAAACTTTTCAGATTTTCCCCATGTCGAACTTGAAAAATACTCTCCCTGGTACCCCAGGCAATGAAACGGCTTGGATAAATTACAGGTCCGCCCGTATATCCGGCCGACCTGCTATCCCGCCGTTTCAGGAGGGGAGAGTGTTTTAAGGCTTAGTTTGGGTAAGCTATTGGTTAACCTTTTGCAAGTGGTCAAACGGACTAATACCCCACTAATTCCTTAACATTGGTGTGAGGGAGTACTACTGCTGTACAGCAGTCGAGAGCTCTTTTTCCGGAGATATATTTTGTGGCTTGTGAGACCCCGCTCCGCTCACGCCGGCGCGCCCAACCACAGCCACAGCAGTAGTGATGTGCGACAACGGCCAGCCGCCTGGCCAGGCGCAGGCCCTCGAAGAAGGAGCGTGGTTTCAAGACACGAAGAGCTTACGAGCAGCCGCGGGCGAGATGTTCACCGAGGCAGGGCGCTCTTTCGTCGCCGCACCCCAAATATTTTTCCCGTGTGGGACGGCGACCAGGGACGGCGCTACGAGGAACACCAGCGAACAGCCGAGTACACACAAAATTGGCAACACAACGCAACAACATGTGCATAAATATACAGGAGACTCCACACATAACATGAAGCACTGCTGCTGCTGTGTACAGGACTGCTGGATTTTGGCCATTCATTGCAAAACTAATTCCTATGTAAGAGAGGTACAAGCACGACCCACAGAGCGTTTCCTGAAAACGGCGTCCCTGCAGGTCACCTGTTAGCGACACCTACGAAATCATGTGACTCAAATCATTTGATCAAATCATTTCTCGGGGTGTGATGTGACAGGTGGCGGCAGTGAATTTCTCGGGCCCGACACGCCACGAACATATCCCCCTGTGCCATTTGGAAAGGAGCATCTGAATCGTTAGCCCTTTTCTTGCCGTGTCCGAGCCCAAGTAGTCTGTGACCTGTCTAAACCGTCTGCATAGGTGTGCTTCTGTGCCTTATGTGTAAGGGGTGCTAAGGCCATTTATTATGCAGTCGGATCCGGATGTGTTTTCGACTAAAGGCCAAATCGAGCTTTCTTACGCTCCAGTCGGAATTCTCAGTCGAAAAAAGTTTTTTACGTGTTTTTTGAACCGATCGCATCGCCCATCCCACCACCAAACACACACCCACACGGCCACACGGCCACACACCCATACCAGATACCACACTGCAGTACCATACAAGGCGTTGACGCTGGCTTCGCTATCCCAGCTGTTGCTTCTCGCAGCAAGTCAGCGTGGCAGTTTTGCTCGCCAGCAGCGTGTATCACACGACGGCAGCAGCGCGCGGTCTTGTTTGAATAGTTTGAATACGCTTGCTGAATAACGTGTTCTGTGTAACCACGCGGCGTGCCGCTACGGCGTAGATCGAGGAGAGAAGATAAAATACTCGTACACCGGATACCAAATACACACCAGGTGGGTCAATACCGTTCTGTCAGAGACCGTACCATATAAACCACACACAGGAGGTAAGCCGCACCTGATTGTCACCGGCTGCACCACTCACATATATACGGGCAGTATCGTTATCATCAAAGCCCGGGTCGTATCATTAACATCATCGACTGCCCCGCGGGGGGACAGCTCCACACTCCGAGGCATATACCGAATAATGCCTCGACACATAATACGAAACCCCAGAAGATACGAAACCGCCAAATATCCGCGGACCCGTATCGAACAACCGCATACCACAAACAGCCCCCCTATTCGGTGCTCGATACGATAGGTCCCGAACAACTTATCACCAATTGCCAGGTAAAACGGCAAATCCCAAATTCCATAATAAATCATTGCCAAGGTAAAACGGCAAGCCCAAATTCCGTCATGAAGAATTGCCAAGGTAAAACGGCAATCCCTATACCAAATCTCTCAATCTCCATTCCAGCATTGATCTCCCAATCTAAAGCGAGACAGTAACTATACGGGAAGGGAAAAATCCAACAAACAAGAGTATGCTGGTAAAATCCTCAACCAAAACCGATAACACCGTCTTCACTAAAAATAGCATTCCGCCCGATAACAACGGCCCCCCTGTTGTACAAAAATATCACACCGCCCGATAACATCCGGCCCCCCTGTTGCGTACTCTGGGCGAGTAGGACAACAGAACGTGTCTGATATAGGGCATCTCAAATCGAACTATAACAGCCCCCCTGCTATTAATAGGTGCTCACCACGGGAGTATGCTCGAGAAAATCGGCAACCTGCGTACCACCGCAACTCCCCCAGGTTGTTGATAGGAACGAACTGGTTCAGGTCCTCACAAAACTTGTCACACCTACTCTTAAGCCCCATCGCAAATATGTCATCCACATGCACTACTACTACGATAGAAACGGCCCCCGCTTCAACCAAACGCATAACACACGCATCAGCCTCACACTGCTCAAAACCAAGACCCCTCATGCCGCGTACCAAGTGATGGTGCCATTGCCGCGACGCCTGCTTCAAACCATACAGGCTGCGGCACAACTTAACCACCTTACCGGACATCGACCCGGCCTCACGCGATACTCAGTGTCCATGGCATCGAACCACACATCTCCGTGTTCATCCTCGCACGCTTCGCGATACGAGTCGGGCGTTACCAACTCACTCGCAGGGCATGAAGGCAGTTCAGGAGCGGGCATGTGCGGAGGAGACTGGTCGGCAATGATCATAGCGATATTCTCCCGCGCGGCTAGCATCGAAACGAAGCCATGCTGCGGGCCCAGGCCCCCCCGTTGTCGCGCCGCCGACCGCGTCACCGCCGGCGATACCCGCGGTTGCTGCTGCTGCTGCACCGGCACCTCCACAGAGGGTGGAGGCGCGGGCGAGGATTCCGGCGGTGCAACGGTCGCGGGCGGCGCAGGGGGAATGAACACGGGCAAGGACTCCGGTGATGCAACGGTCGCTGACGTCGGCTTCTGCTGCTGTGGTACGGATGACGCAGCAGGCAGGGGCGTGGGCGAAGACTCCGGCGTTACACCAGTCGATGGCGTCGACGGCTGGTACCACACCTCGAAGCCCCGCGGCGCTTGCGATTGCTGGGCTGGGTCACTGACAGCCCCCCCCTTAGCCGGCGACGGGGACCCGGCAATCGCGGTCCCTCCACCGACCTGCTGTTCACTGCTGGCCGGCGCCTGGCTGTCGATAGTCGAGGAAAGCGGCCCGCCCTCGTAGGCTCCCCCGGCTTCTCCACTTCTCGGCTTTGGCTGACCATCGTCGCCCACACCGCCCCCGTCCCAGTGTGGTTCGCCTCCGCCCGCACCGCCCCCGTCCCATTGTTGTGCGCCTCCGCCCACACCGCCCCCGTCCCATTGTTGTGCGCCTCCGCCCACATCGCCCCCGTCCCATTGTTGTGCGCCTCCGCCCACACCGCCCCCGTCCCATTGTTGTGCGCCTCCGCCCACACCGCCCCCGTCCCATTGATGTGCGCCTCCGCCCATACCGCCCCCGTCCAATGCGTCGCCGTGAATAACGAAGCCAGTTTGGTGCTGAGGCCAAGCTCCCGGTGGTGGTGGTGGTGGTGTGCTGCTGTAGTGCTCCTGGGGGGGCGGAGGGCCGTGCGGAGGGGCCGCGACAATGTTTGCATGCATGCGGGTGGGCGGAGCAGTGCGGCATTGCCTGGCCATGTGACCGTAAGCTCCACAAGGGCTGCAGACCTCCGAAAAAGCGTTCGGCGCTCGACAAATGTCGGACTTGTGCCCGAGGGCACCACACCGACCGCACTTGTACACTTCCCCCATGGACGCTCTTGGAGGCGGAGGAGACTCCGGCTGGTACCACCCACTTCCGGTGTTACCTGCCCCACCATTGCCCCCCGGCCTCAGCTGGTGCTGGGGCTGCTGCTGCGGCTGGGGTGGGTGCTGCTGCTGCTGGGGTGGGTGCTGCTGCTGCTGCTGCTGGTGCTGGTAACTATGGTCTGCACCCCCACGCTGCTGCTGTTGCCCTCCCCCCAACTGCTGCTGCTGCTGCTGCCCATACGGCCGCTGCTGCAGCTGCTGTTGCTGCGCAAACGGCCGCTGCTGCCGCTGCTGTTGCTGCCCATACGGCCGCTGCTGCTGCTGCTGTTGCTGCCCAAACGGCCGCTGCTGCTGCTGCTGTTGCTGCCCAAACGGCCGCTGCTGCTGCTGCTGTTGCTGCCCGTACGGCCGCTGCTGCTGCTGCTGTTGCTGCCCATACGGCCGCTGCTGCTGCTGCTGCTGTTGCTGCCCATACGGCCCCTGTTGCTGCTGCTGTTGCTGCCCATACGGCCGCTGCTGCTGCTGCTGTTGCTGTCCATACGACCTCAAGATGAGCGCCGGGGGGGTCTGGTGGTGACGGTAATCTGGCTCCGGCACAGGCTGCCCAGCACTTGCCTGCTGCATGGGCCGCCCGCTCCCCCCAGCGGTACCCGACTGAACCGCTGCCTCGGCGGACATCCTCAACGCTCTCTCCGCTGACAACGCCGCGTCTCGCTCAGCCACCGTCGCGTCTCTCTCAGCCAACGTCGCGTCTCGCTGAGCCAAATTAATCGACACTCCTCCAGCTGCTGCCGAAGCAGCTCGGCCTCCTCGGCCATAACAGCAACCCTTCACCAAGCTCCGGGCCCGGAAACCCACGATTATCGTGTTTGAATAGTTTGAATACGCTTGCTGAATAACGTGTTCTGTGTAACCACGCGGCGTGCCGCTACGGCGTAGATCGAGGAGAGAAGATAAAATACTCGTACACCGGATACCAAATTCACACCAGGTGGGTCAATACCGTTCTGTCAGAGACCGTACCATATAAACCACACACAGGAGGTAAGCCGCACCTGATTGTCACCGGCTGCACCACTAACATATATACGGGCAGTATCGTTATCATCAAAGCCCGGGTCGTATCATTAACATCATCGACTGCCCCGCGGGGGGGCAGCTCCACACTCCGAGGCATATACCGAATAATGCCTCGACACATAATACGAAACCCCAGAATATACGAAACCGCCAAATATCCGCGGACCCGTATCGAACAACTGCATACCACAAACAGGTCTCGATCCCATGCTGCCGACAACGGCTGCGGCTGCTGTAGCCTTGGCGGCTCTCGGCTGAGTGCAACTCCACGAACGTAGCTTTGGCAGCTTTCGGCTAAGCCCAAAGCCACCAACTCGCTGGGACGAGGGTTCGTCGAGCCGTTGCTCGCGAAGAAAGCGCGAAGACACACAGAGCTGCCAACCGATTTCGAATTTCGACTGCTGTACAGCAGCACTCCCCCACACCAACCGCCTCTAGGAAGAGCACCAAAACTATAGAATCGGCTCGACTGACGATGAGAATGAGAAATCGGCTCGACTGAAAAAGGACCAGAAGAATCCAGTCAAAAAGGGCCGTTTTCGACTGGAGGTATCCGACTGCGTAAGAAATGGCTTAACTGCGACTTCAAGGTCCACAAAAAAGAGCTCCGGAAAAAGAGCTCCGGAAAAAAAGAGCTCCGAGACGAAAGAACAAACAATGCCCCACCTTGTGACGTGGCGCGAGTTCCCGCCCGCTGCGCGTGCATGTGAGCGTGTGGGCTGTGGTGGTCGAGTAGTCCGGCCATAATCGGGTAGCTTGTATGCGAGTCGGGTACATGTCGAGGACTTGTTCAGCCACAATCGGGTACACCCGATTGACATGCGGCTGCGTTCGGATGCGGTGTGGTTTCGACCAATGAGATGTCGTCCTGAGTCGTTGTGGGACTGTGTGTTCAAGGGGTACCCGATAACGGCCATAAGTCAGTCGGGTGTACCCGATTTCAGCCATCGCTCTTTTAGTTTTATAATATACTCCGAGTATAATATATGTGTGTGTACGATCCACGTGGTACTCGGTAAAATCGACATCAGAGACCGGAGAGGGTATTTGTATAGAAAAAACAATTATACCTGGTATACGTGTAGTGTGCGTGTGATACGCTGGCACTGTTTTGTCACACAACATCAACATCACAACAACCCATCGCCAATCGCGTTGTGACAGAATTTGTCCATGGTCTCGCCCTAACAAAAACAAAGTAGTACTGTAGTACAAAGTAGAAAAACTCAACGATGGTGGCTGGAAAAATCTGAAACTACCATACGTACGATATACGTATTTTCTACGAGTACTCAAAACCAAAAGAGAAAGACGAACAACGAAGCATATGAGGTGGAACTTATTAAAGGCGTATTATGTAATACGTACGTACGGCCTATTATACGGTCATACATTTTCTCCTCTGGGCTAAACTTCGATTAATAGACCAATCATTTGTTGACACCTACCAGGTGTACCACACGACCAAGGCTACGGTAGGGAGGGTACTGCCATTTTTACTGGTGGTGTGTTTGAGCCACTCCTACGAGTGGCTCTGTACCCCACGGATGAAGATGGTCTAGGCACTTGTATCGGCGCAGCTTCGATCACCTTTGCATTGCGGATTAATTTCGTCAATGTAAAACATGGAGAATACGTGACATCACATCGTAGGAACAAAGGGGTTACTCGCGAGAGTGACCCCTGGCCACTGAAATTAAAGGCCAAAAAGGGGACCCCCCCACCGTAGCCTGGGTCACGCACAGTAAATCGGCATGCGATGTACGATATAACGGGCAGCAGTAAGCAAAGTAGTACCTGGTACCTGGGATCCCCATTGCACTGCGATAGCACCGCCATGGGCAGCCATTCCAATGCCTTGGAAACCGCTGTGTCTTCACGTGACCACGCAATTAACCATGCGGCCCTTCCACTTATGAAAAACACTCTTCGTCAATTTTCGTTGCATTGACGCTGATGAGGCGCCGTCAAGACACTGTCCAGCGACCTAGACCATTTTTCATGGCTGCCTCCCGAACCAACACAGAGATGGGTTGGGAACACAGGCTTTCATTCTTCCAACTGCCCCAATCCTCTTTTCGAGGAAGGGGGGTAGACCAAAAACCAATTTCAATAGAAGAAGTTGAAAAAAGTGCATGTTTCTCCATTTCTACAGGGATCCCACATTTCTCCCATGTTTCAATTCATTTTTCGCTTCCACCCTGAGTTTGGCAAATCTGGAATTCCGATCAGTGTCGCCCCTTGGTTATCCGGTGGCGATGTCACTATGAGTTAGGGGTTTGAAGCACCGCTGTGGCACACTATCACGTCCCACCTGACACTGGTGTGGACACCGTTGCGAAATCGGGATGCGATACCCATTCCCCAATCAAATTGGCGCGTTGATTTCTTGGGTGGGCGCTACAGTCTAGTTTAGGCTAGTCTGGGTTTTCTCAGACAGAACGTCAAGTGATGCTACGGCCACTACGTTTTGTGTAGTATTAGTAACTAGATCGTCCCCAAGTCGAATACTTCGAACCTGCCCTGATTAAAATAAGTAGTGTTTGCCGACTTCTAGGTGAACACGCTGACGTCGGCCGGGTGTGCCTAGGGACGTCGATGTAATCTCCAAATGTACGGCGCAACCCACCTTTGATAGAGCGGCACGTAATAGGTGTTTCCTGCACCGGGCGAGGCGCACTAGAAACAAGCGAAAAGAGGCAAGCTCTCTACCGGTACCATTTTCTTTAGTTCGGAATATCAAAACTCTTCCTCTTCTGGTGTTCGCGGCATATACCAGGGCATCACACCCACTGTTTGACGCGTCAATAGTCCTTCCTGGGCATTTAATTATCGGTATTTGCCGACTTCTAGGTTAACACGCTGACGTCGACCGGGTGTGCCCAGGGACGACGATGTATACCAATGTACGGCGCAACCCACCGTTGACAGGGCGGCGCGCAATAGGTGCTTCCGACACCGGGCGAGGCGCACTAGGAACAAGCGAAAAGAGGCAAGCTCTCTACCGGTATCATTTATTTTTTGATCGGAATATAACTCTTCTTCTGGTGTTGACGGCTAATACCATGGCATCAAACCCACTGTCTTACGCGTCAATAGTCCTCTGTGGGCAACAGCAACAGCAACGGAAACAGCTTCAAGCATATTTTTTTCGCAAGGAGTTGGTACACCGCTCACCTACTAACGCACGCTTATAGTATCTACCAGCAATCAGCAACTAACTGGCACGGCAGAATTGATAATTATGCTGCTTAACTTGAACGACGAACAGACGGGAATACAGAGCATTGCACAGAGTATACCAGGTCATGCACGAGGGGTTGCTTCTCTACCTTCTCACCGCTGGCTATTTGTTTCCTCTGCTTCCCGTTCTTAGCGTAAGGGGCGATGTTGGAGTCCAACGCATTGAGGGTGAAGCTTTTCTTCCCTCGTCCGATCGAGTACACCTTGTCCTTGTATGGCCGCCAATCCCCGTCCTCTTCGAAGAAGCCGTACACGCGCACCTGCCGACAGTCGGCCGGAAACGGCACCTGGGTTGGCTGAGTTTCCCCCCTCGGCCCCATCCGATGGTCCCTCATCAAGAAGTAGACCCCCCCCTCCTCCGTCTCGATCAGCTTTTCCTTCTCCCTCTTGACCCCCCCTCGTAAGCCTCCACCGGTGACGATGCTGCCGAGGTTAAGGTGCAGGCCCATAGAGGTTGCGATGCGCTCTTCGTGGGCCTTGTTTCGCTTCTTATCCTCTTGGGTCACCCAGTACGATATCCGGTAGCCGCTGTTATTGCCTAAGAAAAGGCGCGGTTGCTGTTCTTTCCCCCAGTAAGCGGTAGGTGCCTGGGTAGAAGCAAGAAATTCGGGGCTAAGTATGCTCATGTGCGGGGCGGGTTCGTCGCTGTGATGAAGCAAGCCGCGCATGCGCCTGAGCCGGTACTTGCTGAGACAAGACCCCATGGCGATTAAACCTTATCAATCTTTGCTGTTCAGCGGGAACGTGTGTGTCAACTTCGTATACGAGCTGTGCTGCCGTAAGATGTGTCGGAGGTGTGGGCATATAGGCTGCTACGACACGTGCCTCGAGGAAAACATCTCACCTGGTGGTAGTTTAGCGAATTTGGTCCAAGGGAAACGATGGAACGGTCCGCGATCCATCCTTGATTCCAGGCTTGGAATCGTTCAATCGCTTCACCCGGGGTGTGCAAAAAGGATTTATTGTGTAAATGACCCCTCCGACTCTCTCTTTCTCCATGGTTG
The DNA here is from genome assembly GCA_012845835.1 of Undaria pinnatifida. NCBI lineage: Eukaryota > Phaeophyceae > Laminariales > Alariaceae > Undaria > Undaria pinnatifida. The sequence goes on from JABAKD010000007.1 coordinate 4,671,876, forward strand.
ATCATTCCCACGGTGGGCGCCGCTTTCTCGCATGTGGTAAGTGGTTAGCATGCGTCTCTCCTGTGCTTGCCGCTCGATGAAACCGTTCGTCGCCATGTAGAGATAAGTTGCTTTAAGTTCGCCCTCCCTTCTTGGTGATGGCGCGTGGAGGTTGGGCGCATACCTGGCAGGTACGCGCGATGATACCATATGGACAGGCCTCATGAAGAATCCATAGTAGAAGTGACATCAAACCCAGGAAAAATTGTAGCGATGCCCTCGACATATACGAGTACCTTGTAAAGTCTATATGCTTTTCCTTACGGGTTATTATTATCGAATGTCTTCCGTATTTTTCGAAATGAAACAATACGTAACAACTATTTGCGTATGCTGTATTAACAAACGCTCACGGGTCCTGTGGGTGTTCGTCACATATGTGTGTATGTTCTTCACATAATGTGGCATTTTTTCACCTGTCTACATCCAGTGCAAGAGTGCTTTTTGTTTTTGTTCTCTTGTCCCATTTTTTTCCTCGCACTACTCTCGCTCTCCTTCCCTCCAGGTAGTAAAACTGAGATCCGGGGTCGCGTACGAGTGGGCCCTCCTACCCCATCCCCACCACGGTACGCGCCTTCATTTTCTATTGCGAGAGAAGAACTCAGGTGTTTCTTCCCTAGTTGACTCGCGTCAAAATAGTATGTACCGGTCGCCCCGGTGGCGTATCAGGTTATCCTCGAGCCTGGTATAGGTCGGTTTCGTGAGTTCGAGCCCCGCCGAGTGCATATTCGTATAAATTCGTTGGGACTTTTTCTTGTGCACAAATTGACTTGCGGAAAGCGCGAGAGCGTGAGTTAGCAACACTCGATGAAAAATCGACGAGCAGTGGGATTGCTGAACCCTATGCGCGATGAAAATTCAAGGCAAGAACCGGGGGGCAGAAGGGACGACACCTGTGACCACGGCTTGTCCAGAAGCTGGAAAGTAAAAGTGTGAGAAAAAAAAAAAAAAAAAAAGTATGTATTACGCTCCTAGGCGCTCTCGGCAGTTTGTTGATCCGTTTTTTTTTGCATTTTTGCAAATATAGTGAAATCTCACCACGGAAACCGAATTATTCCTTCTCTCAAGACGGGGACATGGGGAGTACATTTTTCATCCTTGGCAGAGCTGTTAACGGCACAGTGCGCATGATGATTGGGACTTGCACAATCAATCAACAGCAGCAGCTCTATTTTGTGGTCCGATGTGGCTTCAGTTTGCTCGTGGCCTCCGCGCCGCGTGTAAACGTTTTCGCTCACCCGCGTTTATGAGGACGAGCACACCGCTCAATAAAATGTTCAACTTAATAATAGTATGGGTTGCGAAAGCAACTGAGTTAAATCGACACACGACGCGTATGGAAATACGTGGAAGTGTTGTAAGCTTAAGCTTCATTTTCATTTTTTTTCCCATCGGCCGGAGGGTGAATAAAAAAAAATAACTTTAGTATGGGATACTTCAACCATTTCTGAAAGAAACAGGCGCGGGTTTCCTCGAACTTTTTTTACGGACGTCGTTTGGACATACTTGGGCATAGCAGATAGCAGCAGTGGTGGGCTGAGTGCTGCAGTGTACAACTAGCTGGAAACAATAATTAGTCTCAGCATGTGGGTTGTTGTTTTCTCACATTAACTCTTGTCAAAAATCTAGAGTCCGTGGTCACACAAAGGTGCTGGAGCCCTAGGATGATCCGAAAAACCATTTGAAATCAAAAGTCGTCAGGGAAATACTACTCTTTCCCGCCTAAAAACGCACGATACGGAAAAAGGCGCACAAGTGAAAAGGTCAAATGTGCAAACTTGACTCACATGGCCGCGGGTATCCACATTTTTTGTTTTATTTTTATCTTTGTTTTGTACTTGTTTTCTTATTTTGTTTTTTGTTTTTTGTTTTTGTTTTTGTTTTTGTTTTTGTTTATTTCGTATTTCTCTCTTCCAATGTATTTCTGTTGCTGACGTATGTATGTTGTGCCTGTCGTACCCAGTACTAGGGCATGACATTGCGTTGTCGAATGCATTACGATGCACTATCTCTGTGTCGTGGCTTGTGACCACAGAGCTGATCTTTCTAGGGTGAAGAATCAGTACGGACACTGGGTGTGCTGGATGTCGACGAGTAGAAGAACGGTTTAATGTGAAGAACACACACACACACTCAACTACAGCATAGAGTTCCCCCGTCCCCACAACTAACCAACTCGCGGCTACAAACTACAGCGGTTGGGCTGCCTGCACCGTACGAACCGCGCGGTAATCGTGAGTATAGACGAACGCGCCTGCTGCCTGGAGTGCTGTCAGAGTGACGACCCGCGGGCATGCAGTGAAACAAGAGCAATCGAACCAAACACCACAGGTCAGATATCAATCATCGCCCCTCCTTCCCGGGTTATTTTACAGGTTGCAGCGCAGCTACGACGCCCGTGCCTGAAAATTGAAAATTGCGGCGGGTCGTTCCCCGTGAAGGGTATACAACTCTTCTACAAACTCTACAAAAATCAGTGACGTAAGTAACATGTTGTACTACTGCCTCGAAAAAAAAAACCTTGAAAAAACGACGATCTCTGCTCTCATGATGATGATGTGCGTGCCGGTCGTGGGTCTCCGTGTGCCATCCTTCTGCTGTGGTTCTCCGTGGCCGCCTCATTGCCTTAGCTCACTCGGCCAGCTCCTTTGCACTTGCTCTCGTTCACACTCAATTCCAGCCGGTTCCCCTTCTCCCCCGTCCAAAAAAACAAAATGCTCCACGCAGTATGCGGTGCCGATCTGAAAATACAAAAATTCTCGTTCAGGGAGAGTTCAGGGAGAGTTCAATCCGTCTCTTCCTCGCCCGTCGACGGCCAGTCGCCCTCCTCCTTCGTCGTCGAATCCAGCCTCCTGCCGGCGCAGTCCCCTCCACGCAAACCGATACTGCGCCGTAGCGTGGCTCGTGGTGGCGCCTGCCTCCGCGCATCAGCATCCCGATTGAGCATTGCTGCTCCGCCGCTGCTGCCTAAAAAGACGCGCGAATGGTAGGTGACCATGCCTAACGCACCACGTACGACCCAACTCTACCGCCACGCCTAAGCCTCGCGGCCACACGCAGCAGCAAGAAGGTATCACTCCTTGAGGGTGAGTCCGGCCTTACACCCGCCAGAAAGACCCCCCCACTCTCGCTACAAGCCTGCTAGAGGGCATTCTTCGCAGCATGCCTGACCGAGGCGGCAAGGGGGAACGAAGTATATGTGGGTAAGCATGGTTGACGTTTTCATTGTGGCAGTGCTGGTGGTGCTTCTAGTAGTCACAAGCAGGCATTTTAGAGGGACCACTACCACTCACTGCACAAATGTGAAACATACGCCATCGTATGCACATGGACGTGGATGTGATGTGTGCTGTTTGTAATGTATGCCAGATGTGTACCAGATTTTATTTTTTTTCTTTCCCCTTCTTATCCTTATGAAGGGAGTCTTGCATGGTGGGTAGGTGACGAGCCTGTTTTATTTGGCCCTCCCAGTCTTCCTTCTTCTACTTGTTTCTTTTTTCCGGGGTATTTTTTCTCTTTCCCTTTCTTTCCCCCTTGCATGTCCATTTTGGCTCATGCTCGGGGTATGTTTCTATCTCCCGTGCTTTGGCTCCCCTTTTTATTTATTTATTTATTTATTTTGTCTTGGTTTCTTTCGTTGTTTCTCTCTTTTACAAGGTATTTTGGTTTAATGAGAAGAACACAAAGGGGGGAGGGGGGGAAACAGGAGGAGTAGAAGGAAAGCCGTCCAAGGGAATGGGGGCAGGGGGGGCAACAGGAGGAATAGAAGGGAGACCGCGGTGGACGAAGGCAGGAAGGAGATGGCAGACAGGGTAGCAAGGTACCAGGCCGACTAGTAGGTACATAGCACTTTTCGTCTTTCTCTGGGGTATTGTTTTTCCCCTTTGTTCCCTCCTTGCGTGTCCAGGTTTTTGGCTCGTGTTCGGATTATCTTATTTTGGTTTTACTTTACTTTATTTTATTTCATTTTATTATGTTTCTTTTCCGAGCTTTGGCTCTCCTTTGCGGATGGGTTGTTTCTTCGATTTCCCCTTCATTTTGTTTGTTTCATTTTGTTTGTTTTATTTTTATCTTTGTTTTTATTTGTTTTCTTATTTTCTTTTTTCTTTTTTGTTTTTGTTTTTGTTTTTGTTTATTTCGTATTTCTCTCTTCCAATGTATTTCTGTTGCTGACGTATGTATGTTGTGCCTGTCGTACCCAGTACTAGGGCATGACATTGCGTTGTCGAATGCATTACGATGCATTATCTCTGTGTCGTGGCTTGTGACCACAGAGCTGATCTTTCTAGGGTGAAGAATCAGTACGGACACTGGGTGTGCTGGATGTCGACGAGTAGAAGAACGGTTTAATGTGAAGAACACACACACACACACACCAGGTACCAGAGATTTTTTTTTTTCGAATCAATGAGATGGTTTCTCGTCGAATGTTATTCTCAAAGTTATAGACCTGGTCATGGAAATTCGAATCTCGCTTGTGGTCAGGCGGTTGAGTATATTTGCAAGTACTGTATACCGTTTGTAGATCAAACAAATCGGCGGCTTAGGGCACCCTTGCAGCGTGTGTGGGACGCGCGCTACGGCAGAGAAATCACTTTTCGTCCGAATTCGTTCTGAATGACTTCGTTCCTTAACCCCTTTACAACTGAAAACCCGTTTTTGGGGACAAAATTACTTGGATTTAGTATAGGGAGGGGTTCGGGGGCTCTAAAGGGGTTAACCCAAAATCGTGGGAAATTGACCATTTTGTTTTGCGTGATACTCGTTGTGTGCCCTAGGCCATGGGAATTTTCATCCGGTGTATCAGTTCTATTTTTCTCACATATTTGAGGAACACCTCAGAACATGAAGTGGTGTGACACTTCTATATCGTAGAACGCGTCAATAACGAAGTTCGATGCAAGCTGTCGAGGGCAGAAAGGGCCGGAAAACCTCACGTCACTAACACGAAGGCAAGTGCGCACCGACGCGCGCTTTGTTAGAGGTAGCACGTTTCGCCCGCAATGATTTCTGAACGACGGGGCTCCATATCCCAAACTCGTTGGAAAATGGGTTAGTTTTTCGCGTGGATCCCGTTCTATGCCTCGGCCCCCATAGGATTTTTTTTTAATCCCCGGTAGCAATGCTACTTTTCTATAAATCAGCTTTTGGGAAGAGACGTAAGCTCCCAAATCGAGGAAAGCTAAAAATAAACGCGGTGCACCTCCATCGTAGTGGTGGGGAGGGGGGAGATAGGAGAAAAGACGTGCCTGCTTTGTGACACCTGTCTCTGAGTCGCGTCTATTACTAGGGAGGGAGAAAGAAAAAACTGAAATGCGAAGATGTCAGATTGGGGGTGTGAGCGGAAAAACAAAAGATTACAAGAGTGTGTCGTTCCGTTTGCCGTGCTGTGTGTGTCTTCCCATGAAAAAAGGTTATTTCCCAACGTCATCAGGAGGACACCCAGCCAGTGCACATCCCATTATCATAGAAAGATCCGAATTCCGATGTCACAAACGGTGAAACAGAAAAACCATAAGCAACAGATCGCAAATGAACGGGGAGGCAGATAGACACACACGGAAAAAACGAACGAAAGAAACAGATAAAAAGAAGGGCAAGAAAATCCACAAGCCACGCGTATACTTGTACCACGGAGGGGAAGCATGGGCAGCACAATTCGAAAGAGCTCAGTAACCTAGACAAATCCTTCACGCCAAAACGCCACGGTTTGCCGTTTACTTCCTATAACCGTCAACAACAGCGATTTTCCATTTGAGTGTTGTCACTGTCGCCCCTCCCTGTCAAAATGACATCAAAGAAACGAACACCACAACAGCAAAAGGAAAACAATCTTTCTCGAAAACGAATGTGAATCCGGGGGAACCAAAGCGCATAGCACAGGTTCCATTGTTAAAATTGCTGCGTCTGATGCTGCACGATCTGCCCCAGTTGTTTTCTGCTTTTTTGTCGACATTGATAATATCTGTCACCACGGTTGCCACCCCCCCCCCCCCCCTCGCATCCTCTCGCGCCCCTCCAATGTTTCTTTCGCCATTCTTGGTGGCGTTCTCGTTCGTATGCATTCCGTAACACTGGTCCAGCTTTTTATTACCTCGGCCCTGTGCCACCTCGCCATTAACCTCTTTAGAACCCCAAATCCCTCCCAGTACTAAATCCAAGTAATTTTGTCCGCAAAAAGGGTTTCCCGTTGCAAAGGCGTTAAACCATCCACCGGTTTGACAACCCCTCGGTACTACTTGCCAGCCTGTTTAGCCACCGGGAACCACACCAACCTTTCTACCCCGAACAACAAAGAGGAGCTTGCCGTCAACTCCGCGTTGGCTGTAGGCACCGCGCTGCAGTCTACTGGGCATAGACGTTTATATACAGCTCAGATATGCTTTCGCTTTGCTGATCGCGGTTGGAACCGCCCTGGCCGAACCGGTCCCGGGTCGTCGGCCAGACATCATCCCGAGCATCATCAAGCTGAAAAGTTGCTCAGGATTTCCTTTCGATGTACGCCATATGCAAAAGTGAGACCTATTTTGGATAACCGTCTCAACCATCTCGCTTTGTGCATTCTTGAGGGTCTTGGCACACAGCATGCGGTGGTCGGTGGGTTGTTGGTGATGAAAGCCAATGACCCGCATGAGGGTCTTGCGGTGGGCACTGTAGAGCACGGCGACGTGCTCCACGCCGAGGTTCCACGCCACACCTCCACTCAGCGGCATCTCCATCACCTCGGACGTAAGTATGCGAACATATAGCGTGGAACAACGCGGTCTCCATGTTCTACCGCTGCACTCACGCAAGTGGAACCCCTCGTTAGATTCCCGGCTCATAATGTCGTTGGTCTCGCTGATACGACCGCACAATTGTCAAGCACAAGAATCTGAATTGCATGTTTATACCTTAAGCCCGCTACTTCGACGGCGAGCGGCGAGGTAAGGGGTGCCATGTTATGTGTTCGCAGTAGCATGTTTTCTGTCTTCTTCTCGGACACCGTGAGACCTGCTGCTTCGAAGACGTGCGCAATTGCCGTCATCATCTTCGCAAGGGATTCCGCCGATTTGGAGATAATGTCTACACCGTCGGCGTGGAGCATACGATGTAATGTGCTCATCATCTTCCCTAGCCTTGTCTAGTTGAACCTGATATCTCAGGACGTCTGGGTCCTCTCTGAAGCGTACTCTCACGCCGTGTGTCGCCCCGGTGCAGAAGAGTTTGAAGAGAAGCGGCGAGAGGAATCAAACTTGTCGCAACCGTTGTGTGAGACGTCGAACCAATCTGAATACACACCGCCATCAGTGTGCACGCGAGAAAACCAGTCCTGGGTCGACGAAGTCATGCGAATTCTAGAGGTCGGTACAAAACTTTCCCAGGGGGGGGATTGTCCTAGCGCGTCCGACATTTTGCATTCCGCGCACGGCAAACGATTTTTTGATCGAGTCATTATTGATCGTACCAGGAGAAAGCCGCACCGTTCCTCCGGGTGTGTCTTTGCGTCGTATAGGTAACTGTTGAGACGGGATGCGAAAACTGCCAAGAACCTTATTTTCGCCCGCAAGGGCAACACGTGAAATCCTCCGACGCGTGCTAAAATGGAGGTGTAGCATGTTTTCACGGTATTCCATAATTTGGAACCTTAAGACCTCTCCCAAAAACTATGTTTTGGTGATTAACCAAAACTGCCACCGGATGAAAAAATCCCGTGGACGAAGTAAACAACAAGAACCATGCAAAAATAGTGGTCGATTCCCACCGAATTCGGGTTAAGGGGTCCCGTCATTCAGAAAAAGAGTAGATAAAAATTCCTTCCTCAATCGAGGCATGCATTGTCCAGGAATTGTTGCAATCCCAAGAATCCCTCTTTTCGTTAAGGACCTTGACTGCCACATTTTTCCATTGCTGGCTGACTTGTCCCGTTCTCTCCCCGGTTTTGGCAGTCGTGTATGTGGTGAGGGCATCGCATGTGTTCGGGCCCGTCGACGTTGCGCATTCTCGCCCGAAAGGACTATGGTCCCAATGCTTTCAAGTTCGGTGTGTTCGGCCATGGCTAGTCCATCACCAAGCGATTGGGTGAGTGATAGTCGTGCGAACAATTTGCTGATCTCGTTGGGTCAAATGATTTAGGCGATTGATTGTTCAGGAGGTTCAAGAAAAATGACGCCCGGCACCCTTCACGAACTTGTTGCTTCTCCCACAGCATCGTGTCGTCCTCAGCCACGGTGAGAACTTCTCACCTATCATCGCCTCCTGACATTTCTACCCGACCATGTCTATAAAGCACCTATTGAAGCTCCGCTTATCAGTGTCGGCGTGAAATATCTCCGTTTCAGCAACAGCATGATCTTCAGGGTACGACAAGGGGAGGGGGGGAGGGAAGGAGGCCGTCGTGGAGGCAATATCACGATTCGTTTTATTAAGTCGATTTGTGTATGCGTACCTCTCACCCCCCCAATGCTCTCGATGCATTTTTTTTTTGTCTTTTAAAACGCTTGGAGTATGTATGGGCTGTGATCGACGCTGATGGAAATGACGCTTGCACGATGTTGTTGGACGGACCCAAAACAGCGAGAGCCAGAGCTAGCTTCGTGTTGGTTCCAGCTTTCGACGTCCGTCCCAGCCGTCATGACCCATGCTACGATAGAGGTGCGCTAGTTTTTTTTTTCTCTGATGCTACCCCTCATTTTGGGAGCTCAAGACATGTCCCTCCAAAAACTTGACGTGGAAAAAAAAAACACAACCACTCGTACCGGATAAAAAATCTCATGCGTGACTTAGGTGCACAACGAGAATCAAGAAAAAAAAAAACGGTATCTTTCTGACAGTAATGGGTTAAGCAGTCCCGTTTTATCTGAAACGAGAATGGCAAAAAGTTCTTCCTCTATCATCGTAGAACGCGTCCTAACCGTACCACGGGTCGGCGATTTTGAAGTAGAGACCGATCCTACGATCGGGGGGGATTGTTGTTTTTGGTCCCTTTGTTGCAGTGGCTGGGGGACACTGGCGCGAGTGACCGCCCTCTTCCTCGCGGTCGAAGGTTCTTCATGGTACTGTACAATTTTTCAATATGAATCCCTAAAGGGATGTTATGGTTAGCTATATAGATGCTGCGCCAAAACGAATCGCCTAGGCTAACTTGTTGTTATCATTGAAGTACAGAGTCACTCGCGTGCAAGTGGCTCACACCAGGTATTGAACAATTGGGGGTACCCCGGGCGTATACTAGCCTAGCCTTGGTGTGCTGTTGGAGAGTTTTTCCACGGTACGGGTCCCCCCCCCCCCCCCATTTTTCTGTAACGACATCGCCGGTTTTTGGAAACTACCCTCCTGCCGTGTATCTCTTCAAGTGCGGTGCGCCACGCAATCCCGACGTCATCGTTCGGTAGTCCTTGGCAAAAGCAAAACATGTACCTGGTATGAGGACTTTGTTTTAATGGCATGCTTTCTCGTGTCGAGCAATCATGAGACGTTCGCTCTAGAAAACCGTTAGTTTTCGGGGGGGGGGGGGGGGGGGGGGGGGGGGGGGGGGGGTCGTAGGATCGGTCCAGGGACAACCTGAAACCAGGTATATAAACGAGGGGTATGGATGGCGCATGGCAAGTGCAGCTAGATGAGCAGCCGACACGCGGGGACAAGAATGGATTAAAAAAACGAAGCGTGAATACATTAAAACAATGATCAATACACTCCACCTGCCATATCGAATATTATGTCGAAGATCATACCAGGTACAAGTACTTGCCAGCCGTGTGTGATACTCCGATCGCGCGTGTAAGTTTCTATGTGCGTCCTCATTAAAGATGTAGGTCGGCGATTTCCCTAGAACTAGCGTGTACCAGCGTCAACTGGGTGCTCTTAATCAATCTGTGCACGGACGCGGATACTACAAAAAAACGTTCTTGAGGGGGGCAAAAACTGACGGGTGGGTGTGGAATGCACCATTTAAATATATATATATATTATAAAAAATGAAAATACACTCCAGCTGTGACATCGAAGATTTCGTCGAAACTCATCTTTGCAAGCTGTGTGTGATACTCCGATCGCGCGCATTACGAGTTGTGTGTCCGCATCAACGATATAGGTCGGCGACTCCCCTTACAACTACAGTGTAGCTATCAGGGTCAACAGGATGATTTTAGTCAGTCTGTGCGCGGAAACTATAAAACCCGTTTCTGAGGGGGACAAAATCTGACAGCTGTGAAGGGAAATCTAACCTTTGATCAAGTGAATCTTGTAAGTCGAATAACCGGTGAGGGGGTGGGGTGGAGTTTTGAAGGACGTGGGGGCCTGGTTTTGATCAAAAGCGAGCGGGTTTGGAGGAGGGGGGGGGGGGGGGGGGAAGGGCGCAATTTGTGCATGTAAGCTATAAATCCTTTCGAGGGGATAAATCTGACGGTTTTGGCATCAGTAAATTATTGGGGGCGGGGGGGAAGGCGGGCGGGGGGGGCAGCTCAATATGTGCCTGGAAACTATACATTATTTTGAGGGGATAAATGTGACGGTTTTGGAAATAATACATCAGTTTATCATGTATATCCTGGGGTAAGTCGTACAATCATTGAGTAAAGAGAGGGTGGGGTGTTCGAGGGGGTGGGGTTGGGATGGGTTGGGGGGGTGGTGGGGGGTGTGGGGGCGAGGGGGGGGAGGAAGGGCTTTAGGTGAGGGGTTTGTTATACGTGTGGTGCTATGTCTGGGCGATGGTGCGGGTGATGGGGAAAAAGGGGGCGTTCGAGGCAGGGGGGGGGGGGGGGAACACAGCGGCATGGATGGCTCTCGAAAGATAATGAGGTGATATCCTGTGCGTGAAGCGTTTATTAATGTGGCGGATTTCGATATTTGGTGGGGCGTTTGAGTAAGGGAGAGCAAAAGGGCGGGGGGGGGGGGGGGGGGGGGGGGATTTTTTAGGAGGTTTAGGTCACAAATAATATTCAAATACACTTCGGCTGTGAGATCAAAGATATGTAGCAGCTTGTTATACGCGTGGTATATATATACCATATTATAAAAAATGAAAATACACTCCAGCTGTGAGATCGAAGATTTCGTCGAAACTCATCTTTGCAAGCTGTGTGTGATACTCCGATCGCGCGCATTACGAGTTGTGTGTCCTCATTGAGGATATAGGTCGGCGACTCCCCTTACAACTACAGTGTAGCTATCAGGGTCAACGGGATGATTTTAGTCAGTCTGTGCGCGGACACTATAAAACCTGTTTCTGAGGGGGACAAAATCTGACAGCTGTGAAGGGAAATCTAACCTTTGATCAAGTGAATCTTGTAAGTCGAGTAACCGGTGAGGAGGTGGGGCGGAGTTTTGAAGGACGTGGGGGCCTGGTTTTGATCAAAAGCGAGCGGGTTGGAGGAGGGGGGGGGGGGGGGAAAGGGCGCAATTTGTGCATGTAAGCTATAAATCCTTTCGAGGGGATAAATCTGACTGTTTTGGCATCAGTAAATTATTGGGGGCGGGGAGGGGGGGTTGGGGCGGGGGGGGGGGGGGGGCGGGGGGGGGGGGGGGGGCGGGGGGGGGGGGGGGGCGGGGGGGGCAGCTCAATATGTGCCTGGGAACTATACATTATTTTTAGGGGATAAATGTGACGGTTTTGGATATAATACATCAGTTTATCATGTATATCCTGGGGTAAGTCGTACAATCAGTGAGTAAAGAGAGGGTGGGGTGTTCGAGGGGGTGGGGTTGGGATGGGTTGGGGGGGTGGTGGGGGGTGTGGGGGCGAGGGGGGGGGCGGGGGGGGGAGGAAGGGCTTTAGGTGAGGGGTTTGTTATACGTGTGGTGCTAGGTCTAGGCGGTGGTGCGGGTGATGGGGAAAAAGGGGGCGTTCGAGGCGGGGGGGGGGGGGGGAACACAGCGGCATGGATGGCTCTCGAAAGATAATGAGGTGATATCCTGTGCGTGAAGTGTTTATTAATGTGGCGGATTTCGATATTTCGTGGGGCGTTTGAGTAAGGGAGACCAAAAGGGGGGGGGGGGGGGGGGGGGGATTATTTAGGAGGTTTGGGTCACAAATAATATTCAAATACACTTCGGCTGTGAGATCAAAGATATGTAGCAGATTGTTATACGCGTGGTGCTAGGTCTAGGCGATCGTGCAGGTGGTCGGAAAAGAGGGGGCGTTGGAGGAGGTGGGGGGGGGGGGAGGAAGGTCTTTAGGTGAGGGGTTTGTTATACGTGTGGTGGTAGGTCTAGGCGATGGTGCGGGTGATGGGGAAGGAGGGGGCGTTCGAGGCGGGGGGGGGGGGGGGGCACACCTCGGCATGGATGGCTCTCGAAAGATAATGAGGTGATATCCTGTGCGTGAAGTGTTCATTAATGTGGCGGATTTCGATATTTGGTGGGACGTTTGAGTAAGGGAGAGCAAGAGGGGGGGGGGGGGGGGGGGGGGGGGGGGGGAAATTTTTAGGAGGTTTAGGTCACAAATAATATTTAAATACACTTCGGCTGTGGGATCAAAGATATGTAGCAGCTTGTTTTACGCGTGGTGCTAGGTCTAGGCGATCGTGCAGGTGGTCGGAAAAGAGGGGGCGTTGGAGGGGGGGGGGGGGGGGGGGGGAGGAATGGCTTTAGGTGAGGGGTTTGTTATACGTGTGTTACTAGGTCTAGGCGATGGTGCGGGTGATGGGGAAGGAGGGGGCGTTCGAGGAAGGGGGGGGGGGGCACACCTCGGCATGGATGACTCTCGAACGATTATGCGGTGATATCCTGTGCGTGAGGTGTTTATTAATGTGGCGGATTTCGATATTTGGTGGGGTGTTTGAGTAAAGGAGAGCAAGAGGGAGGGGGGGGGGGGGGGGGGGGAGATTTTTTAGGAGGTTTAGGTCACAAATAATATTCAAATACACTTCGGCTGTGGGATCAAAGATTTGTAGCAGCTTGTTTTACGCGTGGTGCTAGGTCTAGGCGATCGTGCAGGTGGTCGGAAAAGAGGGGGCGTTGGAGGGGGGGGGGGGGGGGGGAGGAAGGGCTTTAGGTGAGGGGTTTGTTATACGTGTGGTACTAGGTCTTGGCGATGGTGCGGGTGATGGGGAAGGAGGGGGCGTTCGAGGAGGGGGGGGGGGGGGGGCACACCTCGGCATGGATGGCTCTCGAACGATAATGAGGTGATATCCTGTGCGTGAAGTGTTCATTAATGTGGCGGATTTCGATTTTTCGTGGGGCGTTTGAGGTAAAGGAGAGCAAGAGGGGGGGGGGGGGGGGGGGGGGGGGGGGGGGGGGGGGATTTTTCAGGAGGTTTAGGTCACAAATAATATTCAAATACACTTCGGCTGTGGGATCAAAGATATGTAGCAGCTTGTTTTACGCCTGGTGCTAGGTCTAGGCGATCGTGCAGGTGGTCGGAAAAGAGGGGGCGTTGGAGGGGGGGGGGGGGGGGGGAGGAAGGGCTTTAGGTGAGGGGTTTGTTATACGTGTGTTACTAGGTCTAGGCGATGGTGCGGGTGATGGGGAAGGAGGGGGCGTTCGAGGAGGGGGGGGGGGGGGGGACACCTCGGCATGGATGGCTCTCGAACGATTATGCGGTGATATCCTGTGCGTGAGGTGTTTATTAATGTGGCGGATTTCGATATTTGGTGGGGTGTTTGAGTAAAGGAGAGCAAGAGGGAGGGGGGGGGGGGGGGGGGGAGATTTTTTAGGAGGTTTAGGTCACAAATAATATTCAAATACACTTCGGCTGTGGGATCAAAGATTTGTAGCAGCTTGTTTTACGCGTGGTGCTAGGTCTAGGCGATCGTGCAGGTGGTCGGAAAAGAGGGGGCGTTGGAGGGGGGGGGGGGGGGGAAGGAAGGTCTTTAGGTGAGGGGTTTGTTATACGTGTGGTACTAGGTCTTGGCGATGGTGCGGGTGATGGGGAAGGAGGGGGCGTTCGAGGAGGGGGGGGGGGGGGGGCACACCTCGGCATGGATGGCTCTCGAACGATAATGAGGTGATATCCTGTGCGTGAAGTGTTTATTAATGTGGCGGATTTCGATTTTTCGTGGGGCGTTTGAGTAAAGGAGAGCAAGAGGGGGGGGGGGGGGGGGGGGGGGGGGGATTTTTTAGGAGGTTTAGGTCACAAAAATTTTTCAAATACACTTCGGCTGTGGGATCAAAATATGTAGCAGCTTGTTTTACGCCTGGTGCTAGGTCTAGGCGATCGTGCAGGTGGTCGGAAAAGAGGGGGCGTTGGAGGGGGGGGAGGGGGGGGGGAGGAAGGGCTTTAGGTGAGGGGTTTGTTATACGTGTGTTACTAGGTCTAGGCGATGGTGCGGGTGATGGGAAGGAGGGGGCGTTCGAGGAGGGGGGGGGGGGGGGCACACCTCGGCATGGATGACTCTCGAACGATAATGAGGTGATATCCTGTGCGTGAAGTGTTTATTAATGTGGCGGATTTCGATATTTGGTGGGGTGTTTGAGTAAAGGAGAGCAAGAGGGAGGGGGGGGGGGGGGGGGGGGGGGAGATTTTTTAGGAGGTTTAGGTCACAAATAATATTCAAATACACTTCGGCTGTGGGATCAAAGATTTGTAGCAGCTTGTTTTACGCGTGGTGCTAGGTCTAGGCGATCGTGCAGGTGGTCGGAAAAGATGGGGCGTTGGAGGGGGGGGGGGGGGGGGGGAGGAAGGTCTTTAGGTGAGGGGTTTGTTATACGTGTGGTACTAGGTCTAGGCGATGGTGCGGGTGATGGGGAAGGAGGGGGCGTTCGAGGAGGGGGGGGGGGGCACACCTCGGCATGGATGGCTCTCGAACGATAATGAGGTGATATCCTGTGCGTGAATTTTTTTTTAATGTGGCGGATTTCGATATTTGGTGGGGCGTTTGAGTAAAGGAGAGCAAGAGGGGGGGGGGGGGGGGGGGGGGGGGGGATTTTTTAGGAGGTTTAGGTCACAAATAATATTCAAATACACTTCGGCTGTGGGATCAAAGATATGTAGCAGCTTGTTTTACGCCTGGTGCTAGGTCTAGGCGATCGTGCAGGTGGTCGGAAAAGAGGGGGCGTTGGAGGGGGGGGGGGGGGGTGGGGTTGGGGGTAAAATAATTGAAAACTCGTCATGGATGGTCAGAATAATAACGACGTGATATCAACTGCGTATAGGTGTTTATTACTCAGGCCGATTTTGATTGTGAGTGGGGCGTTTGGACAAACTAGGCGGAAGGGGGAGGGAATCGGGGGACGGAGGGGCGGGGGGGAGGGTTGGGGGTATTTCATGAACAAGAGGGGTCAGTGGAGGGGGAGGGGAGGGGGGGGGGGGGTGGGGGGCGGGACATTTCAATATGTGCGCGGAAACTATAAATCCTCAAAGGGGACAAACCTGACGATTGAAGCAATAAGACATCCCTTTATATCATCTGGCTTGTAATGTTTACTATTCTAGAAGGTTTGATGTTAGATGCAGCATGCAACCCAGTGTATAAGTGTAGTAAATAACGTGTTGTATATATGATGTGTATCCTGTCAGTCGTATGACCGGTGACGTGTTGGAGGCAAATAAACGCGGGGTAGGTCGCTTTAATTAATATAAGAGCGTCCTGCACGAACGACAAAATAGTAGGTGTGCGATGGTGGGAGCGGTGGGCAAGGCGGTAAGGGGGGGGGGGGGGTTAAGTTTTAAAACCACATAATAATACAAGAATTATAGCTCTTACTGCATGGATGGGTGGCAAACAAGTGAAGAGATGATATCACCAGTCGGGTGGTGCCAATAACTCTGTTCTCTCGCATTCGATTTTTCTCAGAGCAACACACTACTACGAATATTCATTTCGGGACAAATTGTGCTTATTACTTACCAAATTATGCTTACTAAGCTCTCTCTCTGAGCCAGATACTCAAGCCAAATACAACCTGTTCTACTCGGCTGGGCTATCAAAAACATCGACACACTCCTCACGATACATCCCCTTTAGTCTAAATAGTTAATCGAGAACTTTCTGGAGGAAAATAACTTCGTTTCTGCACCAGGCTCTCATCGTCATATTGGGCCGATAAAATCAGGTCTCTAGAGTTAACTCTAACAATGTTGTCCGTTGTTGGTCAGAACATGGCCCAAAAACTGAAGCATATTTGAGGATGATGTACATCATGTCGCCAGACGACGTGCCAAATTGGGTGAGCAGTCAAAGTACGACACTCCGCTGGTGGATAAGCGGAAAAAGTCAGGGAGTACCCCGAGTTCTCACTACTACTACTGGGTGAGGTTAGATCTAACATCGCACGAGTGACTCTCTGCCTCTCGAACAAATGAACTTCACCTAGGTGAATGATTTTGGTGCAGCGTGGCTTACCATTCCGTCGCGGATTCACGTCGAAAAAGTTGAACAGCACGACAGAAGGCCTGTGAGCGCGTCGAACAGTGGGTCACTCACGCGAGTGACTTCGAGGCACTGCAAAGAAAGGGCCCGAGAAACAACATGATAACCCTCACGTACATAACCGTGGCATTTTTTTTCTCAGAAACCCCTATGAAAAAGACGGTTTGTGAGCATCTCCTGACTCCTCTACTACTAGAGGTGAGTTTGGCCGTACCGTCGAGTAAATCGACCGAGAAACGCCGGCAAGTCCGCGGTGTTGACTAAGCTGAAGCGGCGAGGTTGACACCAACTCTGCGGTTTGCAGGTGGACAAAAACTGGTACACAAACGAAAGTGTACGGGGCTCGGGCGTTTTTTACCTGGATGTACAGGGCGATCTAAAACAAGAAGAAAAAAGAAAAAAAGGTTGTCTGATATCAGATTACAAATTCGGTTTTGAGCGCGCAAAAAAAAACGTCTCGTATGAGTAGAATATAGTAGTAGAAGTTGGTCTGAGGATACGGCAAGGAAGGAACAAATTTTCTATGTTCGAGGTTCGACATATACGCGCGTATCGTTCCACCTCTTGATTGCGCTCTTCTACAAATATGAATCGAAAACGTATCTGCCATGCTCGGAACAAAGCAAAACACAAGTACCATTATAACAAAGTATAAATACCGTAATCGAACAAAATAAGCAATGTCTCCAACCTCCAACCCGCCGGTGTTCCGGTTGCTGCTACTTGTGGTACCGCAGCGTGTCCTACCGTTCGTTCGTATTGTTGAGCCACACCATTGACGAACCTTTGTTTTTTTGTTTTTCAGGGTGGGACTTTTACATGATATTTATCATATCACTTCGTACATCACTACATCACTACTACTGCCTTCATCATTCATACTCCCGATCGATATATATATTATACCAAACCCGCCAATATAGTGGCGAAAAAAACTGATAACAAGGCCACCCCCTGGTAAAGAAAACTTTGCTACGCACTTGACCACAAGTACCAACAACCCTGACCAAGCCATCCATCCGCAAACCATCCACCATACATATGATGGAGCAGCATAGTAATAGTGGAAACTACAGAAATAGGTTGATAAAATTAATTCGTACAATGTTAAATCTAGTTCAAAACTCCCCACCTAAAACAAAAATACCAACACCAATCATTACAGTTAGTGGAGAAAAACCTTATTTTTCAACCAAAGAAGAGGGCCCCTCCCATTCATTAAGAAAGAACGTACGCACGTCGTAAATTTCAAGTAAGTGTTGTACCAACGAGCAGCTTGAAAAAGTGAGTAATGACCCGAAATTCGTCGAACTCACGGCTGACGTCCTTAAAATATTTTCGTAAAACGTTGAGAGTTACTACAGCGTGTCAATTTGGAACAACCGTGGGTTCGTGTCCCACAGAATTTTTTTTTTGTATGATAGGTGGGGGTTGTAGCCGACTTTCATTCTCGAATGCTGCATCAATATTTACATATTAGATACGAAGTACTTGGTAACCAACTAGTAATACATTCTATTCGTACTCCTTCCCATATTAAAGCGGAGAAAAAACGAAATAAACCATCTACCATACATTTGATTGATAAAGCAGTACAGTGGAAACTACAGTAACATATCGTATTAAAAAAAGATGTGATGTTAGATCTAGCTCAAAATTCCCCACCTAAATAAAAAATACCAACACCAACCATTATAGTGGGGAAAAAAGAAAACATATCTTAGTCGAGTCTATTATACAAATGAAAATACACTCCAGCTGCGAGATCGAATATTTTGTCGAAACTCATCTTTGCAAGCTGTGTGTGATACTCCGATCGCGCCTCATCAAGGATATATGTCGGCGACTCCCCTTACAACTGAAGTGTGGCTATCAGGGTCAACAGGGTGATGTTAGGCAGTCCGTGCGTGGAACCTATAAAACCCGTTTCTGAGGGGGACAAAATCTGACAGCTGTGAAGGGAAATGTATCCGTTCATCAAGTGAATCCTGTAAGTCGAATAACCGGTGAGGGGAGGGCGGAGTTTTGAAGGACGTGGGGGACTGATTTTGATCAAAAGGGGAGCGGGAGGGGGGGGGGGGGGGGGAGGGACGGGTGGGGCAGCTCATTTCGTGCGTGGAACCTATGAATCCCTCTTGTGGGGGAGGGGGGGGGGGGTGTGGCGGAAGGGGGAGGGCTTTAGGTCGCATAGATGTAGGGGTTTGCTATACGCGTGGTGCTAGGTCTCGGCGTGCGGGTGGTTGGGAAGGAGGGGGCGTTGGGGGCGGGAGAGAGGGGGGAGGATTGCAGCAGTGGCATGGACGGCTCTAAAAGGAGAATGAGGTGGTATCCAGGGCGTGGAAGTGTGTATCACTCTGGCGGATTTCGATATTAGGTGGGATGTTTGAGCAAGAGAAAAAAAAAAAAGGGGGGGGGGGGGGGGGGATTCAAGAGGTTTAGGTCACATATAATACCAAAATACACTCCAGCTATGAGATCAAGGATTTGGTCGACACTGATCTTCGCATCATTTTGTGCGATCCTCCCGTCGCGCGTAACATATATATACGCCCCCTCCTTTCCCACCACCCGCACCATCGCCTAGACCTAGCACCACGCGTTAAGCAAACCCCCTCATACATGTGTGCGACCTGATGTTGTAAATAAAAGAAAACCTTTCGCCCCGCCCCCCCTGCCCCCCCCACTCTCCCCCCGCTCCCCCCACCCCCTCGAACGCTCCGCCCTCCTTCCACTGGTTGTACGACTTACTGGATAGGATACATAGTTTCCACGCACAGATTTAGCTTCCCCCCCCCCGTCTGCTCCCTCCCCTAACCGACTATTCTACTTACAGGATTCACTTGATAAACGGATGCGTTACCTTCCACAGCTGTCAGATTTTGTCCCCCTCAGAAACGGGTTTTATAGTTTCCGCGCACAGACTGCGTAGCATCACCCTGTTGACCCTGATAGCTACACTGTAGTTGCAAGGGGAGTCGCCGACCTATACCCTGATTAATGAGGACACACAACCCGTGATACGCGCGATCGGAGTATCACACACAGCTTGCAAAGATGAGTTTCGACATAATCTTCGATCTCACAGCTGGAGGTTATATTTTTTTCATTTAATATATACATTGAAACAAAAAAATAGGACCCCTCCCATTTGAAACACTCACCCAGAGTATATTTCAAGTACCAACAACGCAGCTTGCGAAAATGGGTTTTGACCCGACATTAGTCGAAATCACGGCTGACGCTTAAAAAATATTTTTGTATAATGACGACACGACCAGCCATCAGACTAAAGTGGAGAAACACAACGCATATATATTATAAAAAAGGAAAATACACTCCAGCTGTGAGATCGAAGATTTCGTCAAAACTCATCTTTGCAAGCTGTGTGTGATACTCCGATCGCGCGTATTACGAGTTGTGTGTCCTCATTAAGGATATAGGTCGGCGACTCCCCTTACAGCTACAGTGTAGCTATCAGGGTCAACAGGATGATTTTAGTCAGTCTGTGCGCGGAAACTATAAAACCCGTTTCTGAGGGGGACAAAATCTGACAGCTGTGAAGCGAAAGGGGGGGCCTGGTTTTGATCAAAAGCGAGCGGGTTTGGAGGGGGGGGGGGGGGGGGGGGGGGGCGGGGGAACGGGGCAATTTGTGCATGTAAGCTATAAATCCTTTCGAGGGGATAAATCTGACGGTTTTGGCACCAGTATATTTTTGGGGGCGCGGGGGGGGGGGGGGGGGGGGGTTGGGGCGGGGGGGGGGGGGGGGGGCAGCTCGATATGTGCCTGGAAACTATACATTATTTCGAGGGGATAAATGTGACATTTTTGGAAATAATACATCAGTTTATCATGTATATCCTGGGGTAAGTCGTACAATCAGTGAGTAAAGAGAGGGTGGAGTGTTCGAGGGGGTGGGGTTGGGATGGGTTGGGGGGGGAGGGTGGGGGGTGGGGGCGGAGGGGGGGGGGGGGGGGGAAGGGCTTTAGGTGAGGGGTTTGTTATACGTGTGGTGCTAGGTCTAGGCGAAGGTGCGGGTAATGGGGAAGAAGGGGGCGTTCGAGGGGGGGGGGGGGGGGGACATCGGCATGGATGGCTCTCGAAAGATAATGAGGTGATATCCTGTGCGTGAAGTGTTTATTAATGTGGCGGAAATTGATATTTGGTGGGGCGTTTGAGTAAGGGAGAGCAAGAGGGGGGGGGGGGGGGGGGATTATTAAGGAGGTTTAGGTCACAAATAAAATTCAAATACACTTCGGCTGTGAGATCAAACATATGTATCAGCTTGTTATACGCGTGGTGCTAGGTCTAGGCGATCGTGCAGGTGGTCGGGAGTATATTATAAAAATTGAAAATACACTCCAGCTGTGAGATCGAAGATTTCGTCGAAACTCATCTTTGCAAGCTGTGTGTGATACTCCGATCGCGAGTATTACGAGTTGTGTGTCCTCATTAAGGATATAGGTCGGCGACTCCCCTTACAACTACAGTGTAGCTATCAGGGTCAACAGGATGATTTTATTCAGTCTGTGCGCGGAAAGTATAAAACCCGTTTCTGAGGGGGACAAAATCTGACAGCTGTGAAGGGAAATGTAACCTTTGATCAAGTGAATCTTGTAAGTCGAATAACCGGTGAGGGGGTGGGGCGGAGTTTTGAAGGACGTGGGGGCCTGGTTTTGATCAAAAGCGAGCGGGTTTGAAGGAGGGGGGGGAGGGGGGGCAAAGGGGGCGAATTGTGCATGTAAGCTATAAATCCTTTCGAGGGGATAAATCTGACGGTTTTGGCATCAGTATGTTATTGGGGGCGGGGGGGGGGGGGGGCGGAGGGGGCAGCTCAATATGTGCCTGGAAACTATACATTATTTTGAGGGGATAAATGTGACGGTTTTGGAAATAATACATCAGTTTATCATGTATATCCTGGGGTAAGTCGTACAATCAGTGAGTAAAGAGAGGGTGGCGTGTTCGAGGGGGTGGGGTTGGGATGGGTTGGGGGGGAGGTCGGGGGTGTGGGGTCGGGGGGGGGGCGGGGGGGGGAGGAAGGGCTTTAGGTGAGGGGTTTGTTATACGTGTGGTGCTAGGTCTAGGCGAAGGTGCGGTGATGGGGAAGAAGGGGGCGTTCGAGGCGTGGGGGGGAACACAGCGGCATGGACGGCTCTCGAAAGATATTGAGGTGATATCCTGTGCGTGAAGTGTTTATTAATGTGGCGGAAATTGATATTTGGTGGGGCGTTTGAGTAAGGGAGAGCAAGAGGGGGGGGGGGGGAGATTATTTAGGAGGTTTAGGTCACAAATAAAATTCAAATACACTTCGGCTGTGAGATCAAAGATATGTATCAGCTTGTTATACGCGTGGTGCTAGGTCTAGGCGATCGTGCAGGTGGTCGGGAGTATATTATATAAAATGAAAATACACTCCAGCTGTGAGATCGAAGATTTCGTCGAAACTCATCTTTGCAAGCTGTGTGTGATACTCCGATCGCGCGTATTACGGGTTGTGTGTCCTTATTAAGGATATAGGTCGGCGGCTCCCCTTACAACTACAGTGTAGCTATCAGGGTCAACAGGATGATTTTATTCAGTCTGTGCGCGGAAAGTGTAAAACCCGTTTCTGAGGGGGACAAAATCTGACAGCTGTGAAGGGAAATGTAACCTTCGATCAAGTGAATCTTGTAAGTCGAATAACCGGTGAGGGGGTGGGGCGGAGTTTTGAAGGACGTGGGGGCCTGGTTTTGATCAAAAGCGAGTGGGTTTGGAGGAGGGGGGGGGGGGGGAGGAAGGGGGCAATTTGTGCATGTAAGCTATAAATCCTTTCGAGGGGATAAATCTGACGGTTTTGGCACCAGTATGTTATTGGGGGCGGGGGGGGGGGGGTTGGGGCGGGGGGGGGGGGGGGGCGGGGGGGGCAGCTCAATATGTGCCTGGAAACTATACATTATTTTGAGGGGATAAATGTGACGGTTTCGGAAATAATACATCAGTTTATCATGTATATCCTGGGGCAAGTCGTACAATCAGTGAGTAAAGAGAGGGTGGCGTGTTCGAGGGGGTGGGGTTGGGATGGGTTGGGGGGGAGGTCGGGGGTGTGGGGTCGGGGGGGGGGCGGGGGGGGGAGGAAGGGCTTTAGGTGAGGGGTTTGTTATACGTGTGGTGCTAGGTCTAGGCGATGGTGCGGGTGATGGGGAAAAAGGGGGCGTTCGAGGCGGGGGGGGGGGGGGGGGACACAGCGGCATGGATGGCTCTCGAAAGATAATGAGGTGATATCCTGTGCGTGAAGTGTTTATAAATGTGTGGCGGATTTCGATATTTGGTGGGGCGTTTGAGTAAGGGATATATCGTATATATACCCAGGTATACTTTTAACAAAAGAATGGGACCCCTCCCATTAAGAAAAAAATAAGCCTCATGGTATATTACAAGTAAGTATAGACTAATACCAACATCGCAGCGTGCAAAGATGAGTACTTGTATTGACCCGAAATTCGTCAAACTCCCCGCTGACGACAAGGACGCTCAAAATATCTTTTTCAAATATCTTGCATCGTCGTAGTTGCACCATTCTCGTCGAAACAGTTTTTTTGTTTTTCCCTCCCTTGAAGTTGCTCAGACCCAAACAATGCTCACTGCACGCATGCTCTCAATCAACCCCCCCCTGCCCTCTACGGTCTTAGGCGCCTTAGTATTTTCTGCGGAAAGACGGCAGCAGCAGCCCGTTCTCCCGTCATGGACTCGTTTTCAGTTGCACGTGCCCACGCTGCTGGGCGCTCTGACCCGTTGGTTCCTGTTCATCTTTTCCAAAATAGACTTTGAAAGACCGACCCACGTGGGACTCAAACTTCAGAACCCTCTATCTATCTAGTATCTTCATTGGACAGCATCTGGTCTATAAAAATACTGCCGGGGAGATCGATATAATGATAGTCGCACTCGGTGGAGCAGTCATGAAAAGCAATTTCCGTAAGGGCACACCCCCTGGTATGCAGGTGCTATAGCAGTAGATAATATAATAAAAAATGAAAATACACTCCTCCAGCTGTGAGATCGAAGATTTTGTCGAAACTCATCTTTGCAAGCTGTGTGTGTGCTACTCCGATCGCGCGTATTACGGGTTGTGTGTCCTCATTAAGGATACATCGTAGGTCGGCGACTTCCCTTGGAACTACAGTGTAGCTATCAGGGTCAACAGGGTGATGTTTGTCAGTCTGTGCGCGGAAACTGTAGACATTACATTGAAAGGGCTTTTTATGCTGACTACCCGGCCAAATGTGATATGAATCGGCCAAATGACATATCAATGAATGTGAGTGAGTGTGAATATTGTAGAAAGGAAATCATCATCATTGGGAGTGCTAGAGGGGAGTACAAAAAAGCAAAATCCCCCCAGTAGACTAGACTATTGTTCTGAGCTGTACAGGGGGGGTTACTTACGACTAGAACCAAGAAAAAAAAAAAAAAAATGCCGCATATTTTCACGATCCGCACAGAAATCGCAACGCTCCGATTCTGTTTTCGTTTTCACCTTTTTCTAGGAGTACGCGTCGCTCTATTTATTTTTCTTTTCTTTCTGTCTTGTGTGTGCTGCGGTGCAGTACAACAAAAAAAGCCGAAACAAAAAATATACCGGTATAGGGCAAACTTGAGTTCCAGGTACTACATACCTGGTACAAATACCCATAGTCTATACATCGTGCGTGGTTTGAATAAGAATAGGCCACCCAATGATGGGTGTGTGTTCTGCGCTGTTTGTGGGTATACTATTAATGATATTGTCTGCAACGGCAACCCAAAGGATTGCTAGGTATCGAAATGTTGAATGTATAATAACAGCAGTAGTTACTGCTTTCATCTAGGACGCCTACTTGTACACGTATACAGCAACCGTACAGAATTCATCATTTTTTTTTTACTTTGGGAACGAACGGGAAGACTCTCCACCTCAGAAAAGAGTCGATTATTTCCCGCGCAAACGGTCAGAACCCAGAGAGTTTTATGGTTTTCTAACGTCTCGCGTTCGGATATGAACAGCAGTGGGATTGCTGCGCCCTATAATATGCGCGATAAAAATTGAAGGCAAGAACCGGGGGGGATCAAGGGACGACACCTGTGACCACGGCTTGTCAAGAAGCTGGAAATTTGATAAGTTTGAAAAAAAAAATGTTGTATGAGCAAGAAACGATAATCAACTGCTGAGAGCGCCTAGCAGGGTGGATAGGCACCATTCGAAGCTAGTCGACGAAGGGAGATCGTGTTGAAATATTCTAGGCTTGGGGTTACACAGCTGTGGTGTATTATAATTTTTATAATATACGGGACGAAGAAGAAGAGAAAACGAACAACCACCGGGTCGTACAAACTTCCAAGTGTCGGCAATATATCCGTACTGCTGTGTGTTGCGTCGGTCGCCAAGGTGCCCACCGGTTTTCACAGCATACGTGGACGCTTAGACCACGCATTCATCCCGTATCGTATCGCATAGTAGCGTTCCGTTTCTTACCTCGCACGGAAAGAATACACTAGAGGTAGCCCCCACACATGTGATTTGAGGATGATTACGTATTATTTATTTTTTTTCGATTTTATCATACCTCTTCTGCCCTCTAAAGTGACTTTTCAGTGACAACCTGATGAACCAACCCAGTGACCTATCCACTGGAGCCCTACTAAGTTGTACGGGCAAAACACGACGCAGACCAAGACGAGCGGCATGTCGACCAGTTCGGGGTTAACGAGCCCTACCCATCATTCAGGGTCGGACGCGGTGCTACGATGATGGAGGTTCACTACCACTTATTTTTAAATTCTGAGGTTCCTCAATGTGGGAGCTTTACAACTGGAAACCCGTTTTCATGGACAAATTATACTTGGACTTAGTAAAGATAGGGAGGGGTTCAGGCGCTCTAAAGGGGTTAAGACCTCTCCCAGAAGTTGTGTTAGAGAAAGGCAAAACTGCTACTGGATGAAAAAGCCCACGGCCTAGGTACACAACGAAAACCATGCAAACAAAAATAATTAAACTATTTCGGACGATTTGCGGTTAACTCCTTTAGAGCCCGAAAGTCCTTCCCCATACTGACTAACCTTAAGTAAATTTGTCCCCCAAAAGGGGTTCCATTGGTAAAGGCGTTAAGGAGTCCCATCATTCAGAAAACAATGTCACCTATACAAAGGTACCCTCGAGTATATCTTCATCGTACCATGCGTCTTCCACGCGTCAATGTTGGTACGAAAAAATGGTTTATCGACTGCATTGCAATAATAATACAGCTATCAAAAGGTAGCACCCGGGTGGTGTCTATTCATTTGCCAGGCACATTTCTATATTTACCTTGGCTGGGTACGCAGGGCGTAGTAGCTGGCATAGTACCTGTATCCGCCATATCTTTAACGTAACCGCGCCTACATCACGTCGCCGAAGGTGAAGGCAGAGCGTCACAAATTCGCGTGGAATCAATAAAAAAATGCGTCAAGGGGAAACACAACCAAGCAACAATCAGAAAAAATGGAGACTGCTGGTTTGTTTACGTTCAACGCATGTTTCACAAGAAGAGTTCGAGAGAGAAAATTGCAAATTGGACTACTGTAAGTACAAGGCTCCCGGTCTCCCGGTTTTGTTTAGTGTTCTGAGAATCGAAAGGAACGTCGAACACACGACTTTCAATATGAAGCCATTGACCGGACCGTTCCCAGATTCCCTTGGTGCGAATTCGCTCAGGCTATGACCTGCGTGCATGCTTCCTACATACAGCGCATTTCGTGGGAGTCCATGCCCGCACACAGGTACCTCCGACACGCCATCCACCAACAGTAAAGCCAGACTGCCATTGACTGGCTGAGCAGCACCAGAGGATGAATAAGCCTTGAAAATATGGGTGTGTGTCCCAGCAAGCACCGGGTTAGTACGCTTAGACTGGGTCGTCCAAGCGACAGTTCCCCACCGCACATAGGCCTCGTGAGTCCTGAATTTCTCGCTTCCACGGAATTGGCCACTTCTTGCTGGGGGTGGGACCAACCGCGACTTTTGCTAGGCAACAACAGCGGATATCGCGTTTCATATTGGGTGATGCAAGAAGACAAGAAAAGGACGATGGCGCACAACGAGCGGATTGTCACTTCCATGGGCCTGCACCTCAACCTCAGCAGTAGTGTCAGTATCGTGTTTGGAGGTGCGGGCTTAAAGGGGGGCGTGACAAGGGAGAAGGAGGAGATTATCGAGACGGAGCGTGGGAGGAGGGTTTACTTTTTACTGAAGGATTTCCGCATGGAACCAAAGGGTAGAACTCAGCCTACCCTGGTGCCGTTTCCGGCAGGCTGTCAAGAGGTGCGGGTGTGCGCCTTTTTCGAGGAGGAGGACGACGAGGACGAGGACAAGGACGAGGGTGGGTGGAGGCCTTACAAGGACAAGGTGTACTCTATCGGACGAGGAAACAAGACGTTCACTCTCAATGCGTTGGACTCCAACATCAAGCCCTACACTAAGGCAAAGGCTGGGAGGAAACGCAGCAGCAGGTAGGTGAGAAAGTAGC
This sequence comes from Undaria pinnatifida, assembly GCA_012845835.1. Lineage (NCBI taxonomy): Eukaryota > Phaeophyceae > Laminariales > Alariaceae > Undaria > Undaria pinnatifida. The sequence goes on from JABAKD010000007.1 coordinate 4,698,724, forward strand.
AGCAGTAACCTCTCTCGTGAGACCTTTGATGGAAATCTCTTGTGTATCCTAGAGTGGCCCTTTGATGATCATCACGATATTATGGTGGTAGTATGGTGGTAGTGCGGTGATAGATTGATGAGTGGTAGGGTACACCGTACCAATTTGGTCCATCGAGTTAGTTCCACGTTTCAGTTTCAGTTTAACGTGTTCGCTGGCATTCTTTTGCACACGATTACGAGTCCATTAATAGGGGTGCTGCAGATTCCAAGAACTTAATGAACTCCTCGCAGGAAGATCTGAACATCTCACCCTGAAGGCATGACCTCATGTACCTTCGTGCGACCGGGACCAGACGAGAGTTTCTATGCGCTAGGCTTCAACATGAGCAATATCGAAAAGTTATCGTGCTGACCGATAGGTGCCCATTTGTGCGGGGAGCTCAAACGTCAGAAACAATTGGCCCCAAAAAAGGCGATCCCTATCTGGAATGACATATTATGTGTATCGCTTGACGTGGTGGGTGGCATCACCGCACAGCGACACGCGCTACTACTGTAGAGAGGCGAACAATTTGCCTTCTGAGGTGTGTTACTTGATTGAGGAACTCTTGGAGACCTCGCCCAATGAGTGATTTATTGATAGAGTAAGCGAAACGCCCCATCCGATGAAGAAACCCATGTGTGTATGAGAACAATTTTACATGGAGAAAAAAAACATTCTTCCGGCGATTTCGGGAGTAAGGAGCACGGCAACTCACACTAAAAGTTTGCAAAACTTTCCCAGCTGTGCGTCGTAGAACTAGGTCAGTATGAACCCTGCCCGACCTGTCTCCGATCAAAGTACCTTTGCACGTTTGGGGGGACGAAGGAGGTTTTGTTGAACTGGTTTGGTTGAAGCTGAAACTGGTGCGCGTGTCCTCTGTTGTGATCAAGAGGCGATGCCATGCCGCCCAGAGCACCATTGGTATGTCCTTTCGTGCCGTTGTGAGTTGCGCACCCCGCACGAACCGATATCCAGAAATAACAATAACCTATTCTTGTGTGACCATGAGGGGGTCGGTCTCAATTTCCTGCCGGAGTCCGGGGTAAGGAATCCCCGTATACTGCCTCGTCGCTCAGGGGCTCGGCGTGTATTGAGATAGCCAATCAATGGTTCTTACCGGTGCTCAGCCGTGTTACTGTGTGTAGGCCCACCAGTCAGAACAACAGCAGTTCAATCAATTCTTGGCCCAGTGCAACACGGCGGCTGCGGAACGTCATGCGTATGAAGATGACATACTGGTATTGCACCGTTTTGAATCGGGCTGTCTGTGCGTAGAGAAGGTCTAAATTGCAATGTCCCCAAAACAAACAAATGCGCCCCACGGTATTTGCCGAGGAGTGTGCGAGATGCCTAACCTTCTCGCGTACCTCCGTTAAGCGGTGACATGCCAGGCAAGTATGATGACCGCTATTTTTGGGGAAGCCGCCTTATACATACTGGGTGGATGATTCGTGGCAGGGTGCCCAGTCGCGCGAATCGATCTTCATCGTGCTATATCGGGATATCTCAGACCGCGTTGTTGACGCTTTGCTACGATGGCGAGGTAGCATTTTTCGTCGAAAATATATTCTGCGTGTGACGGGGCTCCGGACCCCGAAGTCGTCTGAAGTTGGTAATTGGTTTTACGCAATAGTGATATTTTTGGTACCTAGAATTTTTATGATTAGTCTATGTCTGTTAACCAAGTTTTCGTACGTTCAGCTTGCTCGGAAATCGGATTTTGGGCGAGGTACAGAGCATTTTGAACGATTACTCAAAAAACCAAAGGTAGGTGCACCTCTATGGTAGCAGGCGTCTGTTGAGGAATACTCACTGTAACGACATTTTCGTGGTGGCGATATGGTACTGCCTTGTTCCAATCTCTACCTCTAGCTCTTTTGCTATCACGCATCCTAGACAGGACGTTATGCATGAATGTGTCGAGAGGTTATTCATGCTGTTTTTGACGACGCGAGTTGCGGTGGCATAGCGCTTATGTCGTGGCGCGGCAACACCATGATGACAGTGTCAAGTCAGTCGCATTGTTATCCCAAGGGCAATCATATCACCATGGAAGCGCCATATTTCTGCCCGTGGTACCGTAGTGATGACTTCATGCCATGACAGCCCATGGCAACGACGTTGCGGCTCTCGTGGCAGTATCACTGAACAGGAATACTCAGCCATGATTGCCCATAGATATGGCGTATCGTGCAGACACTTCTTTTGATATCCTAGAAAGCAAAACGTTTGGATGTATTCTTCAGAAGAATAGGAAAAAAGTGTACCTCATTTGTGAGATTGATCAAAAGGGTTTTTTGACCAACGTTTAGCTTTTCAAGCTGAGTGTGATACTTCGATCGCGCGTGTTAGGGGTGTGTATACCCTCGCGAAAGGATACAGGTCGGTGACACCGCTGCTAATGCCGCACGGTCAACAAGACTAATACGTTCAGCCTTGCTCTTTACGAAAACCATAGTCTATAGCCCCCATTGAGGGGAACGAAACCAGACATCTGATGTGTCGAATTGTGTATGCATACTAGGCAGATAAGGTACATGTTGAATACATACAGGAAACGAAATGCACAAGTAATAGTTTAAGTGAATAACATCAACTGGCGAATTCGTTATCGGGGCGATCGGCAATGTGCGCAAAGAGCAGCCCAAGCGAAATGGATTGTCGTTTTTCAACAAGCATCCAATTCGCTCGAGATAAAAAAAAATATGTTATGGATACCTGGTGCCGTGGTCATGTTAGTGCTGCCCGTACGTATTGTATCAACCCTAACCCCTGGAATACCCATGCTCCTGAATCGTGCGCGCAGCACTACAGAGCATTCCAAGAATCGGATCTTCAAGCAATCGCCCCGTATTCCTCTATATTATATATACTAAAAACCATGTGTTGGGTATCGGACCAGTTGTTTGTATTATCGTGGTTTCAACTTGTCCGGACACTCTCGAAACCAAACAAAAAGTTTGCACAATTCGCAATTTTATGTACGTGGAACAATCGTGTGGTACTTCCTACACAATATGTTATACCAGTTTTTTTTCCTCACACTTCTGCTTTCCAGTTTCTGGACAAGCCATGTGGTCGCAGGTGTCGTCTCGTCTCCCCCCCGGTTCTAAATCTTTAACTTTTATCGCGGATAGGGTGCAGCAATCCCACTGCTCGTCCATTTTTCATCGAGTGTTGCTAGCTCACGCTCTCGCGGTTTCCGCAAGAGGTCAAATTGTGCGCACACAGGAAGAAGTCCCTACGACATGACGAAGGCATTAAAATAATACAAATACACTCCCGCCCTGAGATCGAAGATCTTGTCTAAACTCATCTTTGCAAGATGTGTGTGATTCTCCGATCGCGCGTATTACGAGTTGTGTGTCCTCATTAAGGATACATCGTAGGTCGGCGACTCCTCTTGCAACTACAGTGTAGCTATCAGGGTCAACAGGGTGATGTTAGTCAGTCTGTGCGCGAAAAGATATAAAACTCGTTTTTGAGGGGGATGAAATCTGACAGGTGTGGAAGGAAATGCTCAGTCTATCAATTGAATCCTGTAAGTGGAATAACCGGTGAGGGGAGGGCGGAGTTATTAAGGAGGACACACAACCCGTAATACGCGCGATCGGAGTATCACACACAGCTTGCAAAGATGAATTTCGACAAAATATTATATCTCACAGCTGGACAGTATTTAGATTTCTATAATATATACATCTCTTAGGTGCTAGGCGATGGGCCGGGTCGTGGGGAAAGGGCAGGGGTTGGGGGCAGGGGAACATATATGAAATGGAGCTACGGCATGGATGGCTAGATAGGTAATTATGTGATATCAACTGTCTGGTGGTGCTTATTACTCTGGCATAGGGTGGGGCGGGAGGAAGAGAAAAAAACAAGGCGGAACCCCCGGAGGGGGAAGGGGGGGGGGATCAAACCCGTTTCTAGGTCGCATGAATGTATACCTGGGAATAACTTTGCTGTACGTGCTAGATTTGGGCCATGGTGCGGGTAGTGGGGACGGAGGGGGCGGGGGACAAATGAATTGGAGCTACGGCACTGCTGGTTGGATAGGTGATGAAGTGATATCACCTGCCTGGTAGTGATTAATAATCTAGCAGGTTTACTTTTAGGTGGGGCGGCGGGGGAGGTGGGTGGGAGTAGGGCTGCTTTTTGCGTGTTTGTCAGGGGTCGGGGGGGGGGACAACAACTTACTTCAAGACTCTCCCGTACATTCCAACAACCAGGCCTGACTATTTACATGAATGACCTTTGGTTTATCTGTGTTATGTTTTGGAGTATTTTTCAGCTCTGGACAATATTACTGGAGCCTCTCCTGTGATCACGGACTTGACTATGCGAGTTGATGTGACAACAACACCATGGATACAAGACAACAAGTTGGAACACTCATTATACATGTAGAACTGCCGTAAACAATGCGCAACAGCTTCGTGGTGTGTAACATGATCGCAAGATAGAACATTCCAATCCAAGCGACTGGTAGGTGCAACCATGTAGCTACCATGATTTTCTACTGTGCCGATGTGGGTCTCTGGAGTCGCCAAATATTCTACAGAGATGCGTACTGCAAGTACAACAAGCGAGGTTATGTGGTCACGTTTTTCTAACTAACCTATGAACAAATTGACAAAAAAAATCGAAATAACCTATAGGAACCAAGCAATGCCATCACCATTGAACAGGAGGAGGAGATGTATCATGTCATTGGTAAATATTGCCCCGATGGCGCACCAGGTCATCCTCGATCCTGGTATAGGTCAGTTTCGTGAGTTCGAGTCTCCCCGTGTGCACACTCGTATATATAGACTATATATATATGCATTTCCGCTCTCTTTCGCTCAAACGTCCCACCTAGCATCGAAACCTGACAGAGTAATAGGCACTTCCAAGCACTTAATACCACCTCATTATCTTTCCAGAGCCATCCATGCCGCTGCTGCAATCCCCCCCCCTCCCCCCAACGCCCCCACAACACCCCCCCCCCCCCAACAGCCCCCTCCTCCCCAACACCCCCTCCTTCCCCACCACCCGCACCATCGCCTTGACCTAGCACCACGCTTATAGCAAACCCCTACATATATTCGAACCCTTTCGCCCCCCCCCACCCCCACCCCCTCGAACGCTCCGCCCTCTCCTCACTGGTTGTACGACTTACAGGATAGGATTTATTGTTTCCACGCACAGATTGAGCTACCCCGCCCGTCCCGCTCGCCACCCCATCCGCTCCCTCTTAATTATACCCGGGCCCACACGTAGGCCGGCGACTCCCCTTGCAACTACAGTGTAGCTATCAGGGTCAAGAAGGTGATGTTAGGCAGTCTGTGCACGGAAACTATAAAACCCGTTTCTTAGGGGAACAAAATCTGACACCTGTGGAAGGAAATGCATCAGTTTATCACGTGAATACTGTAAGTCGAATAACCGGTGAGGGGAGGGTGGAGTTTTAAAGGACGTGGGAGGCTGATTTCGATCGAAAGGGGGGCGGGAGGGGGGGAAGGGGGGTAAGGGGACAGGTGGGGCAGGTCAATTTGTGCCGGGGGGGGATGGGGGGGGGAATGTGCCGGGGGGGAAGGGGGAAGGGGGGAAAGGGCTTTAGGTCGCATAGATGTAGGGGTTTGCTATACGCGTGGTGCTAGGCCTAGGCGATCGTGCGGGTGGTGGGGATGGAGGGGGCGTTGGACGTTGATATATCCCACCCCCCCCCCACGATGAACTCGTGTTTTTTTTTTTTCTTTCCAAAACCATCAAATTTATACCCTTAAAGGATTTATATATTCCACGCACAAATTGCCCGCCCGTCCTCCCCCCCCCCCTCCCCCCCCCCCTCCAACCCCGCCCCTCTTTTGATCAACACCAGGCTCCCATGTCCTTCAAACCTCTGCCCTCCCCTCACCGGTTATTCGAACTACAGAATTCACTTGATAAACGGATGCATTTCCTTCCACAGCTGTCAGATTTTGTCCCCCTCAGAAACGTTTTTTTATAGGTTCCGCGCACACCCTGTTGACCCTGATAGCTACACTGTAGTCGTAAGGGGGGTCGCCGACCTATATCCTTAATGAGGACACACAACTCGTAATGCGCCCGATCGGGAGTATCACACACAGCTTTCATAGATGAGTTACGACGAAATCTTCGATCTCACAGCTGGAGTGTATTTTCATTTTTTATAATATATATATAGCCAAAACCGTCAGATTTATCCCCTCGAAAGGATTTATAGCTTACATGCACAAATTGCCCCTCCCCCCCCCCCCCCCCCCCCCCCCCCCCCCCGCCCCCCTCCAAACCCGCTCGCTTTTGATCAAAACCAGGCCCCCCCTTTCCCTTCACAGCTGTCAGATTTTGTCCCCCTCAGAAACGGGTTTTATAGTTTCCGCGCACAGACTGACTAAAATCATCCTGCTGACCCTGATAGCTACACTGTAGTTGTAAGGGGAGTCGCCGACCTATATCCTTAATGAGGACACACAACTCGTAATGCGCGCGATCGGAGTATCACACACAGCTTGCAAAGATGAGTTTCGACGAAATCTTCGATGTCACAGCTGGAGTGTATTTTAATTTTTATAATATATATATTCTGAATGAGGACACACAACCCGTAATACGCGCGATCGGAGTATCACACGCAGCTTGCACTGATTAGTTTCGACAAAATTTTCGATCTCACAGCTAGCTGGAGTGTATTTTTATTTGTGTAATATCATGAATAAATTAAAACATTGTGAGATCGAAAATTTGGTCGACCCAAATTTTTGCAAGCTGCGTGTGATACTCCGATCGCTCGTATTGCTGGGTGTGTGTCCTCATATAGGATACACGTCGGCGACTCCCCTTGGAACTACATACAGTGTATCTTGTGACAGGATCAACATTGTGTTTTTCATCAATCCGTGGGTGGAAACTATAAATCCTTTAAGGGAACATACCCGACGGGTGTGGATGGAATGCATCAGTTTATGATGTAAATCCTGTAAGTCGTGCAACCAGTGAGAAGAGGGCGGAGTGTTCGAGGGGGTGGGGGGGGAGGGATGTAATTGACAAGGAGCGGAGAGGCTAGGGACGGGGTCGGGGCCGGGGGCATTCAACAGCTTTTTGAAGTTGTATTAAGGTATGTGAGCCGACTGTATATGTGCGGTGCTAGGTCTAAGCGATGGTGGAGGTGGCGGGAAAGGAGGAGGCGTTGGCGGGGGCGTTTTTTTGAAGTTGAACACTATATAAAAAGGTATTGGAGATGTACAATACACCATAATATATATCAAAATTGCGCACTTCAAAAACTAGTCAAGATATCCCGTAAGCGCACGTGTGGGTCATCGATATGCTCTCAATGACGCCTTTGTCATGAGTCTTGTTGTTGTACCTGGTATGCCGTACCTGCTTCCAGCATTCATTAATGGGCCAACTTCAAGCATTATTACCTTCAATGCCACGCTGCCGGTCGGTCGTCTTTCGATGCCGCCCAATCGTCACAGAGGCCATCACCGCCTTAGTACAGAGGTGTACACGCTGATTTTACTGCGAAACCAATACTTGACCCAACGGACGCAGAAAGCGGGGGGCTGTGATTTTTACGCGAAAGCAAAACTCAACAGGGGGATTACCACGTGACCGGGGCCGGGGCTTGTTGAGAACGTGTGTCTCGCCCTCTTTTGCCCACAGTGGCGACGCAAAAAAAAATGAAAAAAAAAACACACACGCACACACCAATATCACATCAGCGTGAAAACCATCCCACGGTAGGGTTGCAGCATCAGAAAGTCCCTGAGCTCCACACATGAGGAACTCAATATCTCACTTGAAAAAATGACGTCGAAGGAATTCGGTCGCACAACCCGACCAAGCTTCTATGCCTTAGTCCAAAACTTTTATGTGCTCGTTGAATTACTTCATTGACCGCCAGTTCCTCGCATGAGGAACTCAATCGCCCAAGGACGTTTTGGCGCGAAAAGTGTAATCCCTACCGTGGGATGACTCTGAAGACACAGTCGTGCAATAACCCAGCTGCGCCGACCAGGCACCGCCATCAAAAGCGCTGACGGCCATCCGAGCTGCTAGGGAAGGTTACAACATCCTGGCGAGGCGGAGCCCGGGAGACGCGTTCTACGATAGAGGAACACCTTTTGTTTTCCGAGGTTTCCTCAATTTATGAGCTTAAGACCTCTCCCTTTTAGTATAAGTGTGGTTCTACAACGTATGAAACATTTATTGGACACTGGCATTTGCACGTTTATGTAGTATATAGGTGGTGCTGCAATGCATAAACAAACCTGCAGAGTATATGACTCCCAGAACCTGGGCCGCTCTTACGCTGCTAGGACACATGGGTAACGCAGAAGCGACTATCACGGCACGCGTTCTTCGATGGAGGTAGCGCTCATTCAGCAACACCACTCTCTAAAAATGACGGGAATCCTTGACGCGCAAAATCTTCCGATTACGTCCCTAGTTGAGGAAATATAAGGAGTGTTTTTTTACACCTCTACCTAGACAGTGGGATTGTTCATTGGAATATGTCCCAAAATATTGTTTTTGGAACCTACGGGGTATGGAGGTACGCGGGCTACGATAGAGAGGTATCACGTTTCGTTTGATAATATTTTCTGAATGATAACGGTGCTCCTTAACCTCAAATGGTCGGCAAAACGCTGCTGCTGATACATGCCATGATTCTCGGTCTCAATGCAGATATATTTGGTTTCTCTGCATCAGCGTTTTGGGGTAAGAAAGACACGTCTTAAGCTCCGAAAGTGAGAAACCTCAGGTAGGTGGGGGATCCTCAAAAAACAGTGTGGTCCACCGTGCCACTGCACCACGTGCCATGACCGCGGGTTTTGTTCTCGCCCGCGTTATACGTTGCCGTGACAGCGAATGACACTGGACAGCCTGGCCCAAGTATGGCTCGAACGGCCGTGCTGGATCCTGCGGTCTCTGGAAGAGTCAAACAAGCGCCCAGGAATGGGACAGCGGGGAAGTCAGACGTGCCATCTCATAAAAGTACGTGAAGTTTGGTGTGACCCACCTGGCGAACGTGGAGCCCAAGTTCGTCCTTGACACTCACTCGCCCACTACCCAAGAGGAGCTCTTTGTCCGGGTAGGGTTAGGACACGCGGCTGTCACCTGCCAGAAAATCCCTGCCACCCCCTAAACCATATTCGTATCCCGCTAGGGTTCAGAAGCACTCGAGGGCTAATTTCCAGAGTATAGACCGGACGGTCGATGAGAGTGTCGGAGATCGTCCACATTGGTGTGGTCGGTGGTCGTGGTTTCGGTGTCAGATTAGCGGAGAAAATCGTGTGTTCAGCCCTCTGTCTCCACCTCGCCTACCCCTTCAAGCCGCCCACCTCTACTCCACGAGGCGCGTTATTCGAGGGAAATAGTCAACGAAGCCGTTAGGTGCTTGTTGTTGTGTAGATTTGGTGAGGATACGTCACCGTGGCCGTGTGCTTGTTCGTCGTGGAGCTGCGACAGATAATGGGCGATTGAGGGGTGCTCCCTCACACAAAATCCCTCCGGCCCATACCCCCCACCTCTCCCCTCCACAACTCCACCCCCTACCCGTCGCCCTCGCCCACCTCGACCTCCCCCAATGCCCCCCATCCCCGAAGCGTAGGGTCATACTGCGGAGAAGGATGCAGAGACAGCATAAGCTTTAACAGGGTTTGTCTCGATGGGTGCGGACTCCATGCCATGGGCGTGGTCGTTCAACGTCGTTTGCTTTGTTGCCAAATTGCGGAGTAAAATTCACGCCCTCCTTTCCAGGCGTAGATCGAAATTATCGTGGTGCAGCCATAGAGACCTATCGTCTGCCGTAATCGTGTTTGTTTTGCGCGATGTTGGTAATTTTACTGTAAGCTAGACGGCCCCTTCTTATATGGGAATTCAGATCGTCCGAGTTGTGGTTTGTCGTTATGTAGCTAGGTGTCGTATCTTCTTGACAGCGGATATGGTTCATGATAACGGGTGCCATACGGTGTCGAGGTAACCGTTATTATTGCCGAACCCATTCCTGGCCACAACGTGACACTGGCTATCTCACCAAAGAGGCTACCCTGCAACGACGAAACTCGTGCTACGGCAGAGGTCGAACATTTTGAACGAAACGATTTCTGAATGGGGGGTGCGGGGGGGGGCGGGGGGCGGGTCTAACCCGAATATCGTCGGAAACAGGATACTGTAGTGTTCTTTGGATTTTTTTGTTGTATACCTAGGCCACGGGATTTTTAATCCTGTACCAGTTTCGTTTGTCCTCTTTGCACCCAGATGTCAGGTTTTGGTAGAGGTGTGGTAAGCTTCTAGGGTGGGGATCCTCAGACAAAAAAGTGTTGGGGCACCTCTATAAAAGTCCCCGTCCGATCGGGATGTACTGTGTGTTAGAATAGGTTCCATGCCGAGGGCTCAAGAGTGATTCGCAAGAGGGGGGGGGGGGGTTGGAGAAGTCATAAGGTATACTCCGAATGACGGTGCTCCTTACCCCAAATTCGTCGGATTGACGTACAGTCTACTAGTTTTCGTAACATTTAACCAAGGCGCCACGGCAGTTGGGTTATGCTGCTTGTTGGAAGACATTTTTGCAATGGCTCGGGGTCACTCGCGCGAGGGATCCCCCCCCCTTCCCCTTGGCGGTCCTCAGCTTTCGTACCGTTTAACTTTTTTTGCGATGTGCAACCGGAATGGTCGCAACAGCTTCGCTGCGCCAAACGAGTCGCCTTGTCTCTTTTTTATCCAATTAAGGGTGTACAGGATTACTCAGAGGCGAGTGGGGACGCGTCCAACAATAGAGGTAGCACTTTTTTTTCTGTGAAAACGATTTCTGCATGGCGGGGCTTCTTGAACCATAAATCGTTCGAATTGAATTTGTTTTCACATGATTTTTCGTCGTATGTACCTAGACTAGACCATGTAAGATTTTTCGTCCGGTGGCATTTCCCCGCCCTTCCAAAGCAGTGTTTTTGGGGAGGTCTTGAGCGTCTAAATCGAAGAGCCCCCAAAAAAAGCGGTGGACCTCTTCCGTAGCACGCGTCTCTGGGTCAACCCTAGTAGTGAAAAATGGGCTACCCCCTCTTGCCGTGTTGCATTACCTGGGCCATGAGGTTGTTGATGCGAGGTTGACGATTGCCCTCCAACGCTATGGCAGGGAATTCACTTTTGGGGCCTTTTTTGTGCAGTGGCGTACTTACGGTCACTCGCGCGAGTGACCCCCCCCCCCCCCCGATTCTGCTGTATCCTGCCCCATGTTAAGATTTTCTCGCCACATTTATTTTTTTGCGACTGATTATCCGCCATGGAATGGTGAAAGCTACACAACTGCGGGAAACAAGTCGCCCTAGGTGTTCTTGGTGTGGGTGAGGTACAGAGTCTCTCACGAGTACGAGTGGTGAAAACCTCAAATACGATGTGAAAATTGGGATAATTTGAAGCATGTATTAACCTGTGTATTAACGCCCCCCCACTACTAGTAATAATATCCCACCGTACCCTCGGTCTGTTTTCGTTGTTATTGTAACCAATTTTTGGGTGGGGTATAGAGTTCATCGGGTGATGAGGCCGAGAGATCAATCGGTGCACCTCTGTCGCCGTGTCGTGTGTCGTACACAGCAGGTGGCCCTTAGATTATTCATCAGGGTGCGCTTTCGTTTCTCTCCAAGTTCACAGGTTAATGACGTCGATAGCTCCGCCTGTTATTGTACGTTGTATGTCCATGGGGAGTGTGGGAACCGGGTCTGTGTTGTGACCCGTCGCCAATGCGCTCCGGCTCGGAGTGGTCCGCATTATGTGTGCCTGGGACGACGGTGAGTATCCACCGTGCATTTCGAGGGAGGAGGGAAAAACAAAAGTGTTGCCTGGGATTGACGCGCGGTGCCGGCGTAGCCGAGGAAAGTCACTTGAATACAGTAGTGCCCTGGCAGGTAGAGTGTTGCTCCGCTGGTGCGTACAGTGGGTGAGGAACATCTGCAGCGTTAAGGTCACTTCTACCTTGCCATCCGTAACATTTGGGGTTGTTCGTCGTTGTTTTGTGGTGTCCGCTCGCCGGATTTTGATGCAGCGATCTATGTGTTCCAGTAGTCTATATATGTTCCCAATGTGTTGTCGCTGGGATGAAAAACAGCAACTCCGTGTAGTAGTAGGGGCATATGTAGCTGGTCAGGACCCGTCTGGTGATGATGTGCTGACATGACAGCTTGATTCTCGTAGCCGTTCACGCTAGTCGCAGGTGTTACGGCAGCGGGGTGGCCGATGACGAATACCGCGACGCTCGTCGGGGATCGTCGAGAGGCTTTTTTTTTTTTCTCGTTTTTCGGCGGTACGTTCGATTGTGACAATCAATCGCCGAGTTGAAGTTAGGGCTGAATACAATGTCTACGAGAATGCACCGTGCATATGGTACCAGGTCCTGGGCATGATGTTGCTTTAGTCGGTGTCGGCTGACGCGTTGTACGCTCCGACAGGGGTGGCTCTTTGTGGTTAAACGATATTGTCCGGATACTATCCATATTATGAAAATTATCCATATTATATTGTACCGCGGTACGGTACCATGCCATTTTGTTTGAGCATGTATGTGATGTATTGATGTGGTTGGCGATACGTCAAATTCCGGCCCTCACATGTCTGTATGGTGCATACGGTATGATATGGCTTTTGTCTCAGTACATGTGTGTGGTATTGACAGAGGAAGTTTTATTCGGACTGCTCGTAGTATAGTAGGTCGTCTTTTGTGCCCCCGATGTTGAGCGGTGTCCAATTGAGTACATGGAAGGTTGCGTATGCACGCCGTTGGCGGATGAGTGCGTTTCGAGGTTGTGCTTCGACCCTTTTTTTTTCACTCGTGAATGATTTACTAACGAATCGCACTGTGTAGCCTACATTGGCAGGTGTTTTGTGCACACGGTACCTGTATACCAAACCCCGTGTGGTCGGGGCTAAGCGCTCCAATGAGGGGACGGAGGATCAGGAATAAGCCGTTTCAAGTAGCGTTGTGTGGTTGGATATGTACTACAAGCCAGCGGGAGAAATGATAACGAAAATAGGTCATTGTGGAGCAAACTCACGTGTGATACCTTGACTACACCTTCGTGCAAAATGCAAGTATGAGTTTTTTTTTGGGGGGGGGGGACTCCAAAGCAAAGGACCGTGCGGAAAGAGTAAAATTGGTAGGCACAAGTTCGCTCCCTGTGACCATCTAACACGCTGTCGGACTGAGATGGAATGCCCGCCAAAGGAGATCATTACCCTAGTAGTTGTGGTGATCTTCTGTAATAAATAGTATTTGTGTAGGGCCCGCTGCGCTGTCCACTTTTCGGGGTAGCAAGTACATGCTCCTCCCAGGCTCATCACGCGGGGCGATCTCCACCTCACACAAAGAAAGACTGACTTGGCGAAATCAGTCTCCACTGCAGGAACAATGCAATGGCCTACGTACGGAGTTCAACACCTTTTCATGTAGTTTGTTGCTTTCCGTAGTAAGCTTAGGCGTTTGTATCAGGTCCGGCGTCTGCCGTCCCGACCCTGGCAGCCGATTCTTCTAACCTCAAATAAATAGTTTCGTTGGGCGTTCCACAACTTTAAACTTCTCTACCGACCGGCATACACAAGATCGAAGGCGTTCCTTACGCCCTGCCAATGAGATCATTCCTCGGTTGCATCCGACCGTTTGGGCCCTCGTCACTTCTTTTTGGAGGAACAAAGATCTGGCGCGACACATATGAAAACTGATGAAGCTGTGCTCGACCAAGGCTGCATGCAGTATAGAGGTACTTATAATATTAGACGCAGGCTACGGTAGGGGGGTCCCTTTTTGGGCCTTGAATTTCAGTGGCTAGGGGTCACTCGCGCGAGTAACCCCTTTGTTCTTTTGCGATCTTGCGTTTTCTTCATGTTTTATACTCCGAGTATTAGCGAAATCAATCCGCAATGCAAAGCTAATCTAAGCTGCTCCAAAACAAGTGCCTAAACCATTTTCATTTGTGAGGTACAGAGCCACTCGTGCGAGTGGCTCAAACACACCAGTGAAAACGGGGGTACCCCCCCTAGATTAGCCTTGGCCCATGGGTCATATTTTTGTATTGCCTCTAGGGGTAACTCGTACGTATAATAAGTGACCGGACCGTCCCTTTCTTTGCGGTCGGGAGCTATCGCGCTCTTCTAGCATTTGGCGATATGAACCCGAAAATGGAATCCTAAAACCTACGTTGCGCTTAAAATATCGCCCTAAATGATTCCGGTGTTCCCGAGAAATTCAGAATCTCTCACACGTGCGAATGTTTCGGCCGTGCAAATCGGGGTAACCCAGGTAGCTTCGACCGTTCATGTGCCCGACCTTTCGTGTAACATATATATTATAAAAAATGAAAATACACTCCAGCTGTGAGATCGAAGATTTCGTCGAAACTCATCTTTGCAAGCTGTGTGTGATACTCCGATCGCGCGCATTACGAGTTGTGTGTCCTCATTATATATACACATTTTCATCGCGCGTCTGTTAGACCATCGTCTCGGCGTGAGCTTGACGCAAAAACGTAACTTTTCCGCAAAGAAACTAATGCACCGTGGACACAAATGTACATGCTACGTACATTAGAGTTGAACATCGTTGTCATTATTAGGCGCCAACTCGAGGAGTACCATACCGCCCACAATAAAAAGCACGTTCGTAGAGCAAACAGAAAATTATTGCAACCCAATCAAGATAGCCATTGCCTCACGCAGTGGAATACAAATATAACGAAAATACTCAAAACGACAATTAATTATATTCCGGCGATTTGGGGTTTTGCGGAGGCCGGCTCACTTGAAAAAATATTTTCCACGAACGTTGCTACCTCTCGTACGTAGCACGTGTAACACAGGGAGAGCGCACACGTGGAAATTCGAAAGTAACAACTACATGTAGTAGAAGGAAAATGTGGGGAAAAATCAGGCAAATAGATGAATTCAAGCTAAGGAAGGGAGGAGGGGAAAGGTGCAGCCACCCTTTCGATAGTCAATACGTATCTGGAGCGGCAGGAGTTTCAGCACAGGGGGTGTGAAACACAGCAGCCGTGTAACGCGGGGAGACTACGATCAAAATGTTGACCCCAGATTTGCGATTTCAGAGCCGGTTATATGGCATTGCGTGCAATCTCACCCTTCCGTTGTGCACGGTAAACTTCCAACACACGGTATCGGCCTCTCGTAAGAAACCAGACGTTGATTAATCTAGCCTGAACTATACAAAAATATAATATATGCCTGTTGTTTAGAAACTGCTTTCCCTTGCTCCGGGTGGCCTGGCCTCAGGCCACCATATCCATGAGTATACCCCCCAAAAAAAAGAAATAGAGTTACATGTGGCGGCTAGGGTGAGAGTGGTCGCCAAGAAGAGCCCGATTCTATTGTGTTTTTCGATATTTTCTACACTATACACCCCCGTGTCCACGAAAGAAAATCCGTTCGGGCTGTACCTGGTACTCGCACCCGTTCCCGCGAATGAACCGCAACAACAACAGCACTCTTGAACCAATATGCCTACCACTTGTAGCGCCCTCACGCTACGAAAAGAGAGCACTCCACTTGTCCTCCCCCTGACTGATGATCGTGTTTCTTCAACTACCCGCGGGAGGTTGTTATTCCCCGCGGAGCTTTGTTTTACTCGACGGGTCGTCGTATCACCGGCTGGTAAACATTTTACCGAGCGCGGTAGACAGAGTGTCCGGTCGGCCTATCTATTCTCTCGCACTTCTTGTTTCCTGTCTCTGGTCTTGTCTTTGATTGTACGTGACCAGGCGCTCGCCCCGTTCTTAGGCGAGAGTATTGGTACGTACCACCAAAGGCCGTGGTGCACTTAGCACCTCCACTTGCAACGATAGACCAACGTCCCTCTGACAAGGGCGTCGGAGGTAGGAACAACGTCCCTCTAATAATGCTAGCTACGACGGCTATTAATTTGTATCGCGGGCTTGCCCGTTTGGTTTTCTTGTAGCCTGGTAGGGATGTTTGTTAGGTATTAGTAGTGATAGCGGTGTTGTGCAGCAAGCTTTCGTGCTGCACGTTGCCGTATAGCAAGCTTGGTATTGTATATCATATACGAAGTATCATGCAGTAATATGCCACAACACTACAGCAGCAAGCAGTCGACACTCCGTCATGAAACGAGTGCAATATACTGGTTTTGGTGTAGGTTTCGTATTTGAGAACGAGTGTGCCCTATACGCTGAATCCAATACAACGTATGCGCTGACGATTCTTATCTACTTTCTAATGTACAAAATATTTATAGCCGAAGTTTTTAGGCTAAGGCTCTTGTGGGGCTCGTTCGTGGGAAACGGCTGATACTGTACTGGTGTTCCGTGCACGAAGGCTTGTCAGTTAGTTGTACGTATTTTCGTTCGGGTACGCTTTTTCACGAGGGGAAGATTCAGCAACACAACACATAGCTCAATGTGAGCGGCGCCGACAAAATAGGATGCGGCATCTAAAGGACCTCAAAATTCTAGGTGCCGTTTAGCCCAATATAGGGGACCTGATCACTCCCTAAAGTGGACTCCGCGCCCAACAAAGGACCTCAGGTCCCTTAAAAGGGCACACCACACTCCGTCGCCCGTGTCGAAATCGCCACAAAGATCGCCTGAAAAAATATCTATCTTCTCCCCCGAGAGCAAGATCTACCTAGACCTGGTATGCCACTCTAACGGCGGACGAAAAAGCTGACGGACACGAGGACGTTCTTGACCCGAAGTAACTTATTCGTCAATCATTGAAGACGTGTGTATACATGGCATATTGTAATATTATGCGGTGAGTCAAGCAGATTCGACCCACTTTCCAATGCCTACGTAATACTTAACCGAAGTATGCAGGCGCTCTTTGTTGATTAACCAGGTACATTTCCTGAGGCCGGTTCGGTCGTTGTGGAGCAGCGCATTGCGGTGCAGCAGGACAGCAGTAAGCAGCGGTACAGGGGTCACACAGGAGCACGGTATACGATGCCACGTCAGACGACGTAAGGGTAGAGATTGTCTACATCGCCATAGCCGTTGCAAATTGCACAGGAGGTGCTACACGGCTCATAAGTTGGCAACGTAGTCGAGTAGGCCATGATAAAACATTGAGGAAAAAAAATACGCTCACGGTCGGAATCGACCTGAGCCGCCAGATTGTGTCATGGGACCCTGGTCCGGTTGCCTTGCGACGCTCGCAGGACATCACCCGTTTACACCAGGAATTGAGAGCCTGCACCTTAAACGCCACCCACCCGCAGGCCGTTATTCTGTTTTCTGTTCATTTTCAGTGCTTGTTGGTCCCATAAAATGGTGTATATGACCCACTCTATCTAAGGGACATGTCCCTAAAATACATGGGACAATCCTTGTTGAGGGACGTCACCATATAAGGGGTCTCGTTGCGACCCCTCGACCCACCACAATGGTTCCATAAGAGGGGACCACTTACTGTATGCATTATGCATCCAGTCTAGAGTGACGTACGTGACACATTACAGTGGCGAAAACTCTCCCTCCGACAACGTACGATCCGCAGCGACTAGGACGACAACAACAGCAGCAGTGAGTGGCATACAGCCGAACACTAAGCTACGATGACGCCTCCGGCAGGACCTAGATATAAACTATTTCAATGGCATACAACAGTCTACACCGGTATGCACTCCGCAAAACACCAGACAACAACAACTACAACAAAAACAACCTGAACAACCAAACCCTCAATTAAGCGTCGAAAGGAAAAACAAAGCGGTGGGCGCGGTGGGTTCGGTGGGTTCTCTTTTCGGTGTTGGGTGTTGTTTGTTGTGTTGTTTTTCCCTCGTTGTTTTTGGTTGTTTCTCCTCGTTTGTATCGCCCAGGCTTATCTATCGCTCTTGGAATGCAGGAGTGAGTGAGCCTGGTATCGACATTTCGATGTTCGTCTACAGCAACGCTGATTATATAGTACATGTCTGACGAGCTTGTGGGTAGTACTCGCTGTGTACGCATCGGTGCCAAGAACAACTTTTTAACCGATATTCGGGGTGTCAAGAGAGAAAGTCATCCCACGAGCTATTTTAAGGGGTACAGCAGCAGTTAAGCTGCCTCCAAGGAAGGAGGGGAGCTCAGCATCCTGCCCGAGGCCTGACTTCGAAGATATTCTTTCGTGCAACCCAACCAACCCACCTACATATATATGCCTTACTATTACTACTACTGCTGTGTTGTTGCAGTCCAAAAACTAATGTCCTCGTGAAATACCAACCGAGATTTCCTCACTTACTTGAAGAGTTTTACCGCTCAGAAACGGGGGGGGAAGGTGGAAACGCCCCCCCCACAAACTGCAAAAAAAACGTACCTTTTGCCTTTGGGATGACTCGAGGGAAACGTTTTTTAGCTCGGACGGTTGCCTCGAACACTTTTCGCGCACGAAGGGAGAACATGCCAGCGTCTCGCAGGCTAACACTGTGGAAAGGGAATACTAGTGAGCTCCGGCACAATATAAAACACAAGCAAGGAGCGAGAGAGAGAAAGCGAGCGATAAGATACACTGGTGGTGATGTCGACTATATATATTCTGGTAGTAGTACGAAGTACTATTATACAACAAATAATGACGCGTGCTACGATAGATAGAAGTGCGCCACATTATTTTGTGAGGTTCCGCTACTTTGAAGCTTTATTTAGACCTCTAGACTAATAATGCAAAACTGCTTCAGGTGGTACCGGATGAAAATTCGCATGGTCTAGGTACACGGCAAGACTCAAACAATAAAAATATGTCCTATTTTTGCGACGATTCTGGCCCCGTCACTCACTCGCGAAACGTTTCTTCAGGGACGAAACGTGCTGCGTCTGTCGTGGCACGCGTCACATGCATACCAGGTAGTAACTGGTAAAATGCAATTCTCTGGAGAGATGCGTCCCAAGAGCCGCGGAGAAACAGATACAATGAATGATGGTATATACAAGACAAATATTACCTGGAGGGCGGCGTGCCCGCCAGCCTACTACGTGGCGAAAGCCCTCTGCACATGTTTGAGAGGATATGTGATTACACCCGCGTCTTGGGACAAATCACATGAACATGGCATACATGGACACGTGCTTGGGTAGCACACTGGAGCAGTAGTAGCACTTCGACAATGTTTTTGCGGATAATAAATTCCTTGAAATTTGGTGCATCACAACAAGCTTTTGCACCAAAATAAAGCTACTCGCATTGTTCTGGTGACCGGGGGACTGAGAGACATGGAAACTGATAACTGAGACTGGGGGAACTCAATAAACATCGTATACATGATGTGTACACTTACGACTACATTGAATGGGCGTTGCGTTGTGTTTGCAGCGTAACTACGTTCATTTGTTTCCACGTGTCTCTTGAAATGGACTACTTACGATTGGGACAGCGGGGTTTTGTTTGTGTGGTCCTTTCTAAGGCACCTGTAGTAGTTCTTCCAAGCGGAGAGCCACAGTACCCCGAGTGGGGAACTGAAACGTAGACCCATAAAGACGGAAGATACTATCGGGAAACCGGAAAAACAGTTGACTGCCATGACATCTTGAGAGAGGCTAACTAATAACGGGAACGATGCCAGCAAAAGTAGCGAGGTTATTCAACCATGCATAAAAACAACAAAGCAAGTCAACAATTGTGTCAATGTCAAGAAGATACTCGTTCAGCGGATCCCTGATCACGCACGTGACACATTATGAATACATATATATATAGATCTGATCTTAATATATATCTGATCTTTAATACAACGAACGTGGCGTTTTGCAAGCGGGGAAGAAGAGTCGTTTGGGCCCGTGTTATGGGACCCGTGGGTGTCCTTTCTTGCTTGTTATTTGGTCTACATAATCAAGGGGTTTAGCGCCTTGGAAAAACAACGGTGAACTGGGATTTTACCGGAAACTTCGGTCCCTAATATCCCGTTTTCCTTATCTCGGGGTCCTTTCAACGGGGCTACCTGTGTTGCACTGACTCTCGATGAATCAACCTTACAAGCAGCCCCGGCTTGGGGGATAAAATGCCGAGAAAAAGGGTAGCATGGATCGAGATATCAGCAGAGGAGCACAAGGAGTTGGGCGTAAAATTGTTTGTAACGGTTCTTGCACGAACCGCTAAAATATTCGCACCGACGGTATGTGGACGATACCTCGTACGTGCAACGTGGCTTGGCGTCGGGGCGTGTTTCAAAATTAGGCAATATATTAGACGCAAACCACGTGCTACACGATATAACAGGTGGGTGCACCTTGGCAGAGCTTTTGAAAGATCAATTTGCTTTCTGAAGTAATGCGACTGACTGCACTTACCCCAAAATCATCGCGGAATTCAATTTATACTCCATTTTTCAACATTACTATTATGTAGTACCTGGTATGAATTAATGTGATTTCATATACACGCGTGCTACGATAGAGGTAGTGAGCACTTTTCGTCTGAAATGATTTCTGAACGAAGGGGCTCCTTACTGAGCCAAAAAAAATGGTCGAAAACAGACCATGTTTCTTGTTTTTTCATAATTAATTATCTTCTTGTACCTTGGTACCGAGGCCAGAGGATTTTTGATATTTTTTTGCGTCCGGCAGCAATTTTATTCGGCTCCAAATAATCTTTTGGGAGAGGTCTTAAGCTCCCAAATCGAGGAACCACTGAATATAAGTAGTGTACCTCTATCTATCGTAGCACGCGTCCGTGGGATTGGCTATCCTCTAGGTAGCACAACGCCGTGTTGTGTTCTCCCCTCGAGCGCTGGTGTTGGGGGATGGGGGTGGTGAGCTCTCGTCCAAGCGATGGGCCTCACGAAGTATACTTCATATATATAGTCTAGTCTATGGTGTAACGCGCGATCGGAGTATCACACACAGCTTGCAAAGATGAGGTTCGATAAATATTCGATCTAACAGCTGGAGTGTATTTTCATTTATTTTTTGTAATGTATGGTGTACATCTCTGCCGTAGCACGTCTCCCCGTCTGTTTATTTCGGGCGAGTGGGGGCGCCCTCGGTCGAAAACCTTCACCGCCCAGTATCGTAGCATCGTCATACTAGTTTCTAGTAGTGTCGTTGGGATTGCAACTCATTGTTATTGCACTATGTTTCGTTGCATGCCGAGGCCATGCAGATTGA